>CM019691.1:40203301-40745801 GCA_009760885.1 Achatina immaculata | reverse complement strand
CCTTGGTGCAGTATTTTCGAGGAAGTACTCCACAGTTCGAGGCGTCTGCGAACAAGACAACGAGGAAGAAATGTCAGCCGTAAACTTCGTGTGCACACTTTGTTTTCTTTGTTCGTTGTTTTCTTAATGTTCTAGACACATTGTCGCGTTTGTTTGTTCTTCGTCTGATTTATCCTTCGTTTGTCATTTTGCGGTAAACAAATATTTGCTACCAATCACTGGGAAACACGTTAACATTTTTTTGTTGTTAACATGTTCTTCCTTCTTATACAGAATGTGTTTGTCGCGATATCTCTCTGTTGTTGTTAGCATGTCGCTGTTTTTTTTTTACTTATACAGAATGTATTTGTCACAATATCTTTCTGTTCTTAGCTTGGCGCTTTAGACAGTTGATGTAATAATGAACAATGTGTAACAAATGTTTCATTTGAAACTAACGAAGCGTTCTACTAACCTTTCAATAGCCCATTTTATAACCATACAGCGTCCAGCACCGCATGGAAGACATCGCACTATATAGCACTGTTACCAGGAGCAATCGTTCTTAACCTTTATTTTTTAGGCCGTTGAACCCTTTCCAATCTAAGAACTGCTGTGGGCCTCTTTCCAATCTAAGAACTGTTGTGGGCCCCTTTCCTATCTAAGAACAGTTGTAGGCCCCTTTCCCCAGCTCTAAAACCTCATTAAAAAAATATTCAGATGACTGAACAGCAACCAGTCTCATGGGTGATCAGGAAAAGGAGATGGACATATGTTGGTCACTTAATGAGAAGAAATGATCAGAGAATCCCAAAACAAGTGGAACACAACAGGCCAAAGAAAAAGAGGCAGACCGCGTGAAACTCTAAAGAGGACATTATTAAGAGAGGCCAAATTAACAGGCATAAAATCCCTTGATGAGGTTGAAAGGCTCGCCGAAGACAGGAAAAATTGGCGAACTATCTTGCGAGCCCTATGTGACGTTTAAAGGCACGGGAAGGATATAAGATACGATGCGAAGATAAGATTTTTTTTTAATGGAGTCGATCCATTTGATAGCACTTGACGTCAAATATCATTCCTTGGACCCCCTAGGAGGTCTGAGTACCCTAGGTTAAGAACCAGTGACCTGGAGACTTTGATCAGCTGTGGCTTCTTCATTCTCATGACGACATCATCTCTGCTTCTCCTATAAATCAAAGTGACTGATAAAGACACTCCTTGAGTCCCAGCAATACAAAGGGAAGGTCTTGTATACAGGAACTTGACGATACACATATCTAGACTGACGCACCTTAATATAGATGACTTCTCAGTGAGCGTGTCATTTATATACTTAAACCTGTTCAGCTGTGAAACATCAAACACATGCGTGATTTAATGTCTCTGTGATCCAGATTTAAATTTGTGGTTGTCATGTGAACAATTCTGGCTCTTTCAGTGACAATATATGGCCCATGACATGAACCAGTCATAAATTCCTGTCCGTGATTCACACTATGTACCCCTTTAAACAGAATTTTTTAAAAGCAGAATTCGTGGTCCATTTAAAACATTGCTCTGTTTATAACCACTTGCACTGTTCTGTCACATGCACTTTCATGAAGGTTAACTTTCTGGTCGTGTTTTCTTGTTGAACGAAGACTGCCCAATAGTTTGTCTGCTCGCATTCAAACTTACAAGTGTCTCTGCTTTTGATTTTGAAACACCGATCCATCCATCCATCCATCCATCCATCCATCCATCCATCCATCCATCCATCCATCCATCCATCCATCCATCCATCTATCCATCCATCCATCCATCCATCTATTCATTCATCCATCCATCCATCCATCCATGCATCCATCCATCCATCCATCCATCCATCCATCTATCTATCTATCTATCTATCTATCTATCTATCTATCTATCTATCTATCTATCTATCTATCTATCTATCTGTCTGTCTGTCTGTCTGTCTGTCTGTCTGTCTGTCTGTCTGTCTGTCTGTAAAGAACATGTACAAAACAATAAATTAGCTCATGATTAACTCTTCCCGTGCCACAGAAAAAAGGCGGACCTTCCCGTTCGTGCCACACAAAAAGCGCGGGTCTTGATCTGTACAGGGGTATAGTTGTACAATGGAATGGAAAACAGTATTTCCATGTACTTCCGTGTACTTTTTATGTTTCAAAGTATAACTAAATGTATGAAGATTTCATAAATGCAGAGTTTTTTTTTAGGAAAAAAAGAAGTAATGTGATGTTTTTAGATAATGATTGTGCCCAGCTCACCATCGGCTAGGTCTAGATCTACACTACTTACCATCTGAGATGTCTAGATCTACTTGTTGATCTCGTATTGTGATTCTGTGTTGCATTCTCGCTAAATTAATGTCTGAAATAACATCCTAACTACTTCTCCAGTCATCTAATATGCCTAGATCTACTTGGGATACATTCAAGAGCAGTGGGGTTGTCACAGACCATGTCCATACCCCTATCTACATCATCAAAAACTGAAAAATTTCTATGTTTCTCTTCATTTTTCTCGCTCGGCATCGCTCGTAACTAAGCACTCTTTCACCATTTTGAAAAGTGTCACAGGACACGCGAACGAAATATGTACAATCTAAATGTTACACCGGTTTTTTTTTTTTTAATGAAACAGACCAAAAGTCGATATAATGACGGTACGTATCATGTCTGAAAACTGGAAAAAAAAAGCGAAGAAAGCCACAGGAAGACAACAGTTAACATAACACGAATATTTATTTTTTTTTGGCTTGTCTCGATGAAGTATAACGAATGTTAACATTTTTTTAAAGAAAGTTACTGAAAACTGAAACAATGTGTTACAAAAGAAGTCACTGGCTAAAATGTAAATAACTCATTTTATGTTCCGTTGTAAGTGGCTGTGTAGTCTTGAACAAAGAGTATTGATATAATGCATGTGAAGTATCCCCAGCAAATGATTACCGCGAGGGTTCTCAAAATATGTTTGTTGCAGGTTCTCAAAATCCGTTTGTTGCAGGAACAATTGAAGTGACTTATTGCTTCTTTCATCATATCGTCATAAATGATTTGCTGGGAGACATTTAAGAAGATAACAAAAGATCGACAAAAGTGGAAATCTTTTGCTACCAGCATTCCCATATGTCTTAGGCACTGGGGAGAGTGGGAAAGAGAGAAAGAGAGAGAGAGGGGGGGGGAAATAGAATGTGAGAGAGAGAGAGGATAAATGATAAATGAGATGCAGCGTGATTTTGACAAAACATGTTTTGGAATAATAAATATTTATAAACTCTGTATATTTATATTTTGTAAAACTAAATATAGAATTGGTTGAAACAAATACACACATGTGCTCTGGTGTCATTTTCAAGTAACCATCCACATATAAACACATACTATTTTTGTACGTAAGTATGAGAACTATGAGAGTCTGAAACCACACGAACAAAATTCAAAACTCAGATTTATTTACCTTCTCCTTCCTAACAGTTAGATCTTAACACAGTGCTACCTCCCTGCCCACCACTTTTCTCTAACGTTTCCTAACCTGTCTCTTATAATCTGGTCCTTCGCTCCAATTTTATTTTGTTTAACCTGCTCCATTCATCTTAATATCAGCTGGAAGTCATTCCCCCCTCCCCCATCTTCTGCATTTCCTCTCCTCCGTTTACTGCCAACCAGTCAGAATGTGATCACAATGCACTTACAATCTTCTTCATATAATCACTTACAACCTTTTTCATATAATCACTTACAACCTTCTTCATAAAAGCACTTACAGCCTTCTTCATATAATCACTTACAACCTTCTTCATGTAAGCACTTACAACCTTCTTCATATAAGCACTTACAACCTTCTTCATATAAGCACTTACAACCTTCTTCATATAAGTACTTACAACTTTCTTCATATAAGCACTTACAACCTTCTTCATATCAGCATTCACAACCTTTTCATGTAAGCACTTACAACCTTATTCATGTAAGCACTTACAACCTTCTTCATATAAGCACTTACAACCTTCTTCATGTAAGCACTTATAAACTTCTTCATATAAACATTTACAACATTTCCCAAACAATTTCCGACGTAGCATCATACAAGTCACAAGACGGACTCCTTGTAGTTTCCTACTTGTAAAACTTGTGTTTCTGAAGCCACACACAAAAACTACCTTTACGCACAAAGTATTCGTCTATTTGCTGTTATTGTTAGCACTAGATATTTGCATGAGACCACGTGTGTATGTTTGTGTCTCAGAAATTTGGTACCTGCGGGAGACTGAATCTAAGCGACGGAATTTCTGTATTACTATCTCTTTCTCTGTCTGTGTATCACGATTTTCCATCAAACAGGCAATGATGGCTTCGCTATCAAACTTTTTTTTGTTTTGTTTTGTGGGAGTGCCAGATAGCTAAGTTTATTGGCGCACTGTTCTCTTGTGGCTAGATGGCTGCTCGTCCTACCGAAGTCTATGGTTCAATTCCCAGGTAATTCTCTTGCAACTGTTTCTTTCTTTCACATCTAAATTTGCTTTATGATTTTTGTCTAGATCTAGCCATACAACGCTGTGTTCTACAACTGTTGGAGGGAAGGACTAGATTACTGTGAGAAAGCCTAGCTACTTCCTGTTTGTGCGTGTAATTTCTTTTCATAATTGCTAAAGATGCCCACAACAACCAGGAAGACCTCCAACTTTTTGATTCGTAATGTAACAAAAGCGAAATTTGTAACAAAGACTGCGCATGGGTTCCAAAACTCTATTTATAGACACAAATTCTTCCCTTCCTGAGTTCTGGCGATACTTGGCGTTGTGAAGAACTTGATGACACGCCCGTAAGATATGATTAACAAATAGAAACCAGTGAAATGGGCGTCGTGATTGTGTCCACGTATGAGCAGCAACTTTGATATGTTGGGCATCAGATCTGTGTCAGTTGCTGACGTCAAGAGCTGACAGACGGAGTGTTCAACTTGGGTCTTTTTTTAAAATTCGTTCTGAAAATGCATACATCTTAGAGAAAGACATTGTAGTTTTGATTTTGTCTCGTTGTAAATTTATGACTCTCAAACTCTTGTCCAGAACAGTTTGGATTACCGCTCGCTGTAAATAACTGTGGCCTGACGCCATATTTCTCCTTTTTGTTTTTTTCCCTGCAGTTATAGACATTTTCTTTCATTTCATCGACGCTCATATCCATACTTCTCCCTTAAACATGTCCCCAGTCTTCTTTTCTCTAGTCGGTAGCAACTTGCTTCTTTTAGTTATTTTTTTTCTTAATTGCTAAACCCTGAGAGCTGATGTTTTTCCTAGATGGTAACACTTAACACAACAGCTGAGAAACACATAAATGTCTTTGAATGTAAATGCTACAGAAGAGTTCTTCAAATATCAAGGGCACAACCAAGAAAAAAAACAAACAAATATACCCATACTACAAGAACTTAATATTGAAGAAGGCTGGCTAGTAAAGAGGATTAAACAGAAAAGACTTAAAATATTTTAGACATATTACACATCATGAGAATTTGAGAAGACCGTCTTGGAAGGGTACAAAATGGGAAAAGGAATGAGAGGAAGACCAAGGCGAAGATGGCTGCAAGACATCGTTGAGGATCTGCAAATGGATGCATCAGCAGCAGGCTATCTGCAAATGGATGCATCAGCAGCAGGCTATCTTGCTCACAACCGAGAGGCCTACAGGAGAGCTGTTAGGGAGGCAAAGTTCCACAAGGGATATGCAAATGACTGACTGAATAGATGATGATGATGATGATGATGGATTTTCTTATGCTTCCCCCCCCCCCTTCCCAAACATAAATAAGAAGACAGGATGATGTCTTATCATGAACTACAATGCTGGACTTCCAAAACCGTCCCGCCACGTTGATTCCTACTTCGGTGTTCAAGTGGTAGTGACAGCACCGGTTGCTTGGAAGCGCTGCAAGTAGGAGATATAGAACTTTGGTAGAAAGTACTTCATCATCTTTGGCGACTGTCTGGGCAGCTCCCCTCCTCTGCTCTGGCTGCTTCTTGCTTCTTTGTGGTGTTTCCCGCACAGTTCTTTGTGTTGTTTCGTGCACAGTTCTTTGTGTTGTTTCGTGTACCGGTCTTTGTGTTGTTTCTTACACAGTTCTTTTAGATGTTTCATGCACAGTTCTTTGTGTAGCATTTCTTGCACAGTTCTTTGTGTTGTTTCTTGCACAGTTCTTTGTATTGATTAATGCACATTTCTTTGTGTTGTTTCTTGCAAAGTTCTTTGTGTTGTTTCTTGCACAGTTATTTGTGTTGTTTCTTGCACAGTTCTTTATATTGATTAATGCACATTTCTTTATGTTGTTTATTGCACAGTTCTTTGTAGTGATTAATGCACAGTTCTTCATGACTGGTTATTTGTGGGATGCGACCACTTAAAAAAAAGAAACAAAAAACCTATTATTTCCAGATCATCATCATCATCATTTTCGCACTGTGATCACACCCATAATTAGAACTCAGATCCACTGACTGGAAGTGAGAACCTAATCCACCTACTCTGTAGCACAGCCACGAATCCTTATTGACAGAAGGACGAAAACCATAGGGATAGAACCCAGGTCCCTATAAATCCAACCACTCCTACCCCGACATATACCACCTACAGTATTTGATCTTGTTATCTTGCCCATATCTTAGAAGTAAGACCACTTGGCGCCCACATGGCGTCCACAAAGTACTGATGTCCTTCAGTCGGAATTATCTGCTCTTCATTTTTATACAATTTAATACACTTTCTTCCTGAATCCACATCTCTGTCTGCCAGACAACATCCCTCATTCAGTCAGTCAGTCATTTGCATGTCCCTTGTGGAACTTTGCCTCCCTAACAGCTCTCCTGTAGCCCTCTCGGTTGTAAGCAACATGTCCTGCTACTGATGCATCCATTTGCAGATTATCAACGATGTCTTGCAGCCATCTTCGCCTTGGTCTTCCTCTCTTTCTTTTTACCATTGTGTATCCTAAAATTGTCAACATCATTAAGGACTTATACAATGGATATGGTTGTGCAGTCAAGACAGAAGAAGGGATGAGTGAATGGTTCCAGATTGAAACAGGCGTGAAACAAGGATGTATACTGTCTCCTTTACTTTTTGGGATTATAATAGACTTCATAATGAAAAAATGCTGCACAGGTAACACAGGTATTGACTGGGTACATGGGACCCAACTAGAAGATCTTGATTTTGCTGATGACATAACTCTTATCAGTAATAATGTGAATTCCATGCAAGAAAAAACAGATAGCCTGTCTTCACTGGCTAGCAAAATAGGACTTGAAATTAACAAAGACAAAACAAAAATAATGAAAATTCCCATCAATCAAAATGGAAAAATACACATAGAAGGGACAGATATTGAAGAAGTCAATCAATTTGCATACCTTGGCAGCTACATAGACCAGGATGGTGACACTAGAAAGGAAGTTAGGATCAGAATTGCAAAACCTGCATCAATCTTCAAGAATCTTGAGAACATATGGAATTCAAAAGTTATAAGCACAAAAACCAAGTTAAGACTATTCAATTCAAATGTAATATCCACCCTCATTTATGCATGCGAAAGCTGGAAAACAACTAAAGAAATAGAAAAGAAATTAGACTCTTTTGAAAACAAATGCCTAAGGAAAATACTTGGCATCAAGTGGAATGAATTCAAGAACAATGCAGAGACAAGACAGATGACTGAACAACAACCAGTCTCATGGGTGATCAGGAAAAGGAGATGAACATATGTTGGTCACTTGATGAGAAGAAATGATCAGAGAATCCCAAAACAAGCTATCAAGTGGAACACAACAGGCCGAAGAAAAAGAGGCAGACCGCGTGAAACTCTGAAGAGGACATTATTAAGAGAGGCCAAGTTAACAGGCATAAAATCCTTTGATGAGGTTGAAAGACTCGCCGAAGACAGAAAAAATTGGCGAACTACTTTGCGAGCCCTATGTGACGTTTAACGGCACGGGAAGGATATAAGATATATAAGATCCTTCCAAGACGGTCTTCTCTAAATTCTCATGACGTTTATGTTCAAAATATATAAGTTTTCTCTGATTAATCTTTTTTACTAGCCAACCTGCATTATTAAGTTCTTGTAGTATGGATATCAAAGGCATTTGATTGTGTACATCACCAGAAACTTTGGGAAATAATGGGGAAAATGAGATTTCCAACACATTTGATACAGGTAGTATCAATGCTGTATGTGGACCAACAGGCAGCAGTAATAATAAATGGTGAGACAACAACTTGGTTTGACATAAAACAAGGGGTCCGTCAGGGATGCATATTGTCGCCTTACTTATTTAACTTGTATAGTCTGAGTGGCGAAGTGGTTAGTGCACTGGTCTCTCATGGCGAAGGTCGGGGGTTCGAATCCGGCCGGCGGCACCCCAGTCACCCAGCTGTAGAAATGGGTACCCGACTTCTTCTGGAGTTGGGGAAGTAAAAGGCAGCCAGGCATGATACTGACCATATCACCCTCTAGTGTGCTGACAGGTCAAGGAAAATATGGGCACTAACACCATATCCCTATGTGCCTCTAAGGCATGACAGGGTTACCTTTATACTGAAAATATAATGAGGAATGTTAGAGAAGATGTAGACAAAGAATATTACAATGCCATAAAAAAATTGGAGGTTATGAAATACCAGAGATTAGATATGCTGATGACACAGTATTACTGTCCACAACACAAAAAGGAATGGAAAACTAATTATGTCAGTCTGTAAGAACACCGAAGAGCAAAACCTTTATCTTAATGTGAAGAAAACTAAATTGATGACAACCGACAAAACAAATACGGCAGCTGACTGACTGACTGAGTATGGATATATTTGTTCTTTTTTGTGTCCATGATATTTGAAAGACTCTTCTGTAGCATTTACATTCAAAGGCTTTTATATGTTTCTCAGCTGTTTTGTTAAGTGTCCAGGTCTCACAGGCATATGTTGCGATGGGAAAGATGCATGCCCTTAAAAATATTAATTTCGATCTTAATTTAGCGTCCACAAAAAATTTTTTTTTTTGACTGAAAAGGTTCTGATGTTTGTTGCTGCATCCTTCTACTTTATCATCCCCATTAATCTTTCCACTACCTGCAAAAAAAAGGAGGGGGGGGGGTGAGGAGGCACGTTTCGCTTTGGGAATCACTGATTTAATACTACAATTTAGTAACTTGTTTGATGTAAATGATGTATTACATGTAAATGAGGTATTACATGTAAATGAGGTATTACATGTAAATGAGGTATTACAATGAAAAATTAACAGGCTCTTAATTTTGTTTTGTGCGGTACCGGACGACATTGAGGATCAGGTCTGTGGGTTTTGTGCAAATTTTGAGCTCTGCAGTCACATGGACCATATAGATCTTTACATCAGGTCCATTTTTTTTCTCCCTTTCCCTCTTTTTCGTTTTCGCTGGAGCTTTTCAGCGCTTGCCAGTTTCTCAATTTTCTGTCTTCTCATAACATACTCACGGAGTCTGTTCTTGTGGCTCTCACAGAGTGGTTTATTGTTCTGTTCTTGTAGGTGGTTTATTGTTGTGTTCTTCTGGCTCTCACCGAATGGTTTATTGTTCTGTTCTTGTGGCTTTTACCGGGTGGTTTATTGTTCTGGTCTTGTGGCTCTCACAGAGTGGTTTATTGTTCTGTTCTTGTGGCTCTCACAGAGTGGTTTAATGTTCTGTTCTTGTGGCTCTCACAGAGTGGTTTATTGTTCTGTTCTGTGGCTTTTACCGGGTAGTTTATTGTCCTGTTCTTTGGCTTTTAGTAGACGGTTTATTGTTCTATTCTTGTGGCTTTGACCAGGCAGTTTATTGTTCTCCAAATTATTTGGGAACATCTCCATTTTCTTTTGCCTTGTTTTTTAAAAAAGTCCAAATATTTGTGTCATTGTTTTTTAGAAAGCCACACCCTCTTTTACTTTCATAATTTTCCGTTTTCTTTCTCTCTCTCTCTCTCTATATATATATATATATATATATATATATATATATATATATATATTGGGGAACAGAAGTAAGGGTAGACCAAAAGAGACATGGAGAAGAACAACAGAAAGGATGTTGAGCAATAGAGGGCTCACCTGGGCAAGAGCAGAAAAAAAGGCGAAGGACAGGCATTTGTGGAAAACCCTTGCGGAAGCCCCATGTGCCCTGGGCACTTAAGGTTCAGATATATATATATATATATTGGTCCTACAGTTCACTTCATAACATTCTGTCTTACTTTTAAAACTGTAATTTTGTTTTATAGTAAGTCCATCATGTTATAAACAGCTGATTTTATCTTTCATGTTCCTCGCTTGATTTCGGTTCTACCTTCAGCATCAGCTGTTTCTTTTTGTTGCTAAAAGGTGACAGTGCATATCCTTGTGTCAGTGTCTTTCCGTCTGTCATATCCTTGTGTCAGTGTATTTCTGTCTGTCATATCCTTGTGTCAGTGTCTTTCCGTCTGTCATATCCTTGAGTCGGTGTCTTTCCATCTGTCATACCTGTGTGTCAGAGTCTTTCCATCTATCGTATCCTTGTGTCAGAGTCTTTCCATCTATCACATCTTTGTGTCAGTGTCTTTCCATCTGTCATATCCTTGTGTCGGTGTCTTTCCATCTGTCATATCTTTGTGTCAGAGTCTTTCCATCTATCACATCTTTGTGTCAGTGTCTTTCCATCTGTCATATCCTTGTGTCGGTGTCCTTCCATCTGTCATATCTTTGTGTCAGAGTCTTTCCATCTGTCATATCCTTGTGTCGGTGTCCTTCCATCTGTCATATCCTTGTGTCGGTGTCCTTCCATCTGTCATATCCTTGTGTCAGAGTCTTTCCATCTGTCATATCCTTGTGTCGGTGTCTTTCCATCTGTTATATCTTTGTGTCAGAGTCTTTCCGTCTATCGTATCCTTGTGTCAGAGTCTTTCCGTCTATCATATCTTTGTGTCAGTGTCCTTTCATCTGTCATATCCTTGTGTCAGAGTCTTTCCATCTGTCATATCCTTGTGTCAGAGTCTTTCCGTCTGTCATATTCTTGTGTCAGAGTCTTTCCATTTGTCATATCCTTGTGTCAGAGTCTTTCCGTCTGTCATATCCGTGTGTCGGTGTATTTCCATCTGTCATATCCTTGTGTCGGTGTCCTTCCATCTGTCATATCCTTGTGTCAGAGTCTTTCCATCTGTCATATCCTTGTGTCAGTGTCTTTCCTTCTGTCATATCCTTGTGTCAGTGTCTTTCCGTCTGTCATATCCTTGTGTCAGTGTCTTTCCGTCTGTCATATCCTTGTGTCAGAGTCTGTCATATCCTTGTGTCTTTCCGTCTGTCTACATTGGTTCCGGATTATGTCGCTAATTTTGTGGGCCTTATTTCTGTTTAGCTCCGTGTAAAGAGACTTGCAGCTTGAAATAAAAAGCTCATAAATAGCTTCTGGAACAGAAAAGCTACAGACAGTGTCGTCCTGGCCCCGAGACACCTCAGGGTTAAGGTGTTAGTGACCGTATTTTTCTTGACCTGTCAGCATATCAGAGGGTGATGTGGCGGGCACCTGCCTGGCCGACTTTCATTCCCCAGCTCCAGAAGAAGTCAGGGCCGTCTTAATGACATCGGGGGCCCCTGGGCACAGTAGCTCACGCACAGCACACCCGCCATATACATTCATATTCATAGATTTCCATGGGCTGTTTGGAGCCCCATGCACTTGGGGGCCCTTGGCAGTGCCCAGGTGGGCCAATGGGTTAAGACGGCACTGCCCAGGGGTAGCTATTTTTACGACTCGGTTATCGGCTAGTTTCCGGGCGAATTCGAGCCATCCACCTTCGCCATGAGAGACTGATGCATCTTATAATACGCTAACGCGTTCAGTTTTTAGATCATATCTGATGACTTTCAAGTTCTCCAGCGTTTCGCTCGCTGCGTTTCGCTTGTTACAAGAAACTTGCTAAACATAAACTTTTTCACTGACGTTTTCAAAAAACACATTGTTAATATTGGTTTTTTTTTCATGATTCATTTTGGAACATAGGCTCTCATTTTGTGCCTTCCGCATTCTTGGCCATACATTTGTTGTTGTTGTTGTTGTTGCTGCTGCTGTGATTGCATTGCTGCCTAGCAGGCTGCAGGTACATGCTCGGCGGCCGTAGTTCAGTTGTTTTGAAAAGATTTGCGCATGAATGATTTTCTAAACGGTTTCTAGTCACAAGAAAAATGCGTACAGAAAGGGACACGGAAGGACGAATGTATTGAAAGCAGAAATATGTATGTGTGTACAAATGTATGTATGTCTGCTTAAATGTATATGTGCATATATATTGTATATATATATGCATATATACAGATATATACGTTTATCTGTGTGTGTAAGTGTGTTCTTTTGTATATTATATATTTCTTCTTATACTAAAAACTATTCGTGTGGAAGCATAGACAGAGTGACAGACAAAGGATCGGATGGATGGATGGATGGATGGATGGATGGATGGATGGATGGATGGATGGATGGATGGATGGATGGATGGATGGAACTATTTTTTTCTGGGTATCATATTTTGAAACTTCTACAATTTGATTGAGCACAGAAATAGAACTTGTCACATTCTGACGCGGTGACAGCTGTCTGATTTTAATATAATATTCAAGTTTGTGTGAATCTTATATTTCTTAATAGTTCCATATTATAGAATTGTTCTATTTTATTGAATCTTACAGATGCTCTTTGATTAACACATCACATGTTTGACAAATATTACAATTTTACTAGATCAGAGCATGTCGGTTGAAATGTTCTCTACAGAATTCATTTAATCCTGACAAATAAGTTCAAGATGTATTGTTGATAACATCACTTGGATGGAATCTCGTAATCATTTGTTAACAATATCAAACTCTATCAGATTCTACGTACAGCATTTCTCAATGTTCTCAACTTCACAGTATTCTACACTTGATACGAGAATATTTTCTAACTCTGTACTATATTAGATCCGTCGCAAGTGGTCAACTAATTCCTCTCCGTCGCAAGTGGTCAATTAATTCCTCTCCGTCGCAAGTGGTCAACTAATTCCTCTCCGTCGCAAGTGGTCAACTAATTCCTCTCCGTCGCAAGTGGTCAACTAATTCCTCTTCGTCGCAAGTGGTCAACTAATTCCTCTCCGTCGCAAGTGGTCAACTAATTCCTCTCCGTCGCAAGTGGTCAACTAATTCCTCGTCTGAATCACTTTACTCGAAATTTCAAAGTAACAAATCTTCTTAATCACTTGAATCACAGCTTCAGTCTGTCCTAAAACTACTTCTTCAAAACTGCTGTTCCTGAGTATCTATTGCTCTGATTGTCCATCTATTCCATCTGTCGTTACCTACGTCTTCTTTCTCTCTCCTGTCTTCTCTGGTGTGTGTTCTGTTCTTCAGCTGTTCTTCTCTGATTTCTTCTGATGGTCTTCCTCGGCCGTCTCTCAATCGCAGTGTACCAACGGGCAAAGTCTACTTGCCTCTTCTCTGGACTTCTGTTGTTATCTCTCATCTGATGGCTTCTCGGCTGCTCTGGTCGGACCTTCTTTCTTCACTCTTGACTGTTCACGTGCACTGACCTTCTTGCAGTCCTGGTCAGTCGCTACTTGCAGGACTTACGGTGTTCTGACGATCTCCCTCCTCAGTCTCCTCTCTCCTCTACTTTCATACTTCTTCTTCCTGACAGTCTCATAGCTTGCCTTTTTATCTTGTCCAGCTTGATGGATTAACCAATAAGTATTTTGGCTCCACCCTTCAGATGTCCACTGGTTCCCATGAGCGTTCTGATTGTCCGTCATTCAAACTGCCCTGTGACTTATCTCTCGTAAATCCATTGTCCAATAGGCCACGCTTCTAAATATTTAATTGGTCAGCTGGCCGAGTTGGTCACTCCTTTATTTAAAAACCACGTGCAATAGCGTCATAAAAGTGCCCTAACGCGTGTCACCTAACAAGTGTCATGCGTGTCAGTCTATATCAATTTCGCCTATACAACTGTTACTTACCTAAGTCATTATCTTGCTCTTTCATGTCGGCGTTTTATTGTGTCCTCGCTTTTCACTATGTCTGCCTTTTCTATTCGTCTTTTCCATTTTTTTAAACGTGTCAACGTCGTTCATGGCTTTGTTATCACTGGACCATCCTACTTTCTGGCGTCCTCCCTTTGTATTACCTAAATGTCACTGTCACTGAGTCTCGTCTTTTTGTATTCACTGTTTCCACTGTTTACTTTTGTCTGCGTCTTGTTCCAGTGTCATGGAAGTTTTATACCTTTCTCTTCCTTTCCTATCTACTTTTCTTTGTCGCTATTCGATGTTACTATTTTTTTTACAGTATATTTTCATAATCATATTCATTAATAATAATAATAATAATAAAATAATAATAACAATAATCATTACTTACAAGGCTATGCTACATTAGCAATGTAGAGATAGCATGAAGAGAATAGATAGAGAATAGATAGGTATGAGATTAAAGATTAGAGACGGCATAACAGTGCTGAATACAGAGATGAGAAAGTAGTTATAAAGTGAAGAGAGAGAAGAGAGAGTGAATGAATGAATAATCTTTATTTTTAAAGGGTGAAGAATTGGGCACGCAGGCCCATCTTACATTCTGCCCTTAGAGAGAAAGAGAGAGAGAGAGAGATGACAAAATGAGCGTTACGAGACTGACAAATATTGTATTATTTCATACAAGATCATGACTCTCTGACGTGTCACTGATTGATGTATCGTTGAATCACTGATTGATGAACAACAAAAAAATAGGACTCTGCAAGATTATAATAAGTGACAATTAAGACAAGACAAGATTAAAACAAGTGAAGATTGCGGTAGGTTAAGCTTAGGATGGTCAAGATAGGAATAAGTCAAAACTAGGATAAATCAGTATCAGGATAAGTCAATATTTAAACAAATCAATCTTAATACAGATAACAGATTAATATACGTTAAAATTTACTACAAGTCAATGTTACAAAGGGTCAAGATTACAACAAGTCAGTGTTACAACGGGTCAAGATCAGGACACGTCAGTGTTAAGATGGGTATAAATTAGGACAAGTGATTATGTCATAAACAGGTCCAGTTATAAAGGGACATGAAAGGTAAACGGCAGAATTCCCGTTTCTATGTCATTAAGGCATTTTGAGGGGATACAATGTTAGGAGCGTATTTCCACGACCTTCGTCGCATGAAGGAGTGACGTGGACAGTATCACACCTGACCGTATTTACCTTCCCAGATTTCTCTGGTACCCATTTTTAGAGGCTGGGTGGACCCCGGAACCTTTTTATTGGGGGGTGGGGGAAGGAAGGGGTGGGGGTGGAGGGGGTGTACCAGGAAAAAATCCAACTGCTTGGACTTGAACCTGCAACCACCGGATTAGTTGACCGGGCGCCTAACCACTCGGCTAACCAGGACATGTCAGGATCAAACTGCCAACCATTTTAACGCCACCATTTACTCTGAAAACTCAGCTGGCCCCCCCCCCTTTTCTCCCCTCAACATTACTCCCAGCTCACCCGGGGACCAGGAATCGCTCGGACTGTTAGACCACCCCTCCCCCTCAGATGTAGTCTATGATAGCTGTCATGACACCGATGTCCAAAGACACCCTCGAGTAGGACACCCTTTCTTATAACTTCCTCTTGTCACGCTGCGCAAGTACACAATCTTTATGATTAGTTAATACTGAAAGTCGAGATATATTCTCAACCAGGACGTGTCATGTTTCTTTCAAGACAGTTCTCACAGATCTTATCTCATTACTTGGCGTTACTTCTATTTCAAATGGGGCTCTGTTAATATGAAAATAGTTTTAACCGTGTAAAGTCATAATACAGAAGTAAGTGTAGAAAAAAAACGTAGGCATGTTCAGCAATAGCTGTCTTACCTGAGCAAGATCGAGGGCAAAAAGGCAAAGGAAAACTCTTGCAGAAGCCCCATGTGCCTTGGGCACTTTAGGTTGAGAAAGAGAAAGTCATAACAATCATTTAAGAACGTTATTCATTAAAGCATACACATACAGTTTATCTATGTTTGCTATACCAGTACTGAACATGTATATGAAATGTGTGTTTAAATATTTGCTCTATACTTGACTGACTGAAGAATCAGATGAGATTTATGTCAGCTCTCCTGTCCATAGATTAGAATGTATTTATCAGGCAAACTTACCCTTAAGCTAGAAATTGTATTTTATCTCTTTCGCGTGGGCCATAAAGAGATAAGCACATATGAAAGTCCTATGCATATATACTTACATTCATTCACGTGACATGTCCTTTCCAGAACATTGTCCTTCTCACAGCCTTCCTGAATGCGAAATGGTCTTGCGCAAGTTGACCGGTGTCTTGTATTGACACATTCAGACTTTCTGTGATGTCCTGGGTCCATCTCCGACGAGGTCGTTCTTATTTCTCTTATGCCCGGGCATTATGCCTTCTACTATCAGCCTCTCCAAGTTATTGTGTAAGTGTGTGTGCCTGGGTGTATGTGAATAACTTTCACATATGCGTATCTGTTTGTATATAGCTACTTCGCTCCTATAGGACACTTTTTGCAGCAAGTAGACATTGTGGAACTTGCGGGAGGTGACGACGCCCGATAAGGTAATCAGCGACCCATAGCTGATATGCCAGCGTCAGGGTTAGCGACCCATAGCTGACCAAGACCCTGTCCCACCTCTCCGTGGTATCCACAGTAACAGGCATAGCCTGGCTAACGGGGCAGGGATCGCCATAGCCCCCATGGTGGTGGAGTCTGCTAAAGAAGCATCGCACACCCCCTGCTTTTTAGCTGTATTCCAGGACTGAAAAGGTAGCCGCCATAACCCGCTCCCACGCCCTAGTTGGCAATCAGCGACCCATAGCTGACATGCTAGCGTCAGTGCTGACGAACTATAGCTGACATGCTAGCGTCAATGTTGACGAACTATAGTTGACATGCTAGAGTCAGTATTGATGAACCATAGCTGACATGCTAGCGTCAGTATTGACGAACTGTAGCTGACATGCTAGCGTCAGTGTTGACGAACAATAGCTGACATGCTAGCGTCAGTGTTGACGAACCATAGCTGACATGATAGCGTCAGTGTTGGCGAACAATAGCTGACATGCTAGCGTCAGTGTTGACGAACCATAGCTGACATGCTAGCGTCAGTGTTGACGAATGATAGCTGACATGCTAGCCTCAGTGTTGACGAACCATAGCTGACATGCTAGCGTCAGTGTTGACGAACCATAGCTGACATGCTAGCGTCAGTGTTGACGAACTATAGCTGACATGCTAGCGTCATTGTTGACTAACCATAGCTGAAAGGCAAGCGTCATTGTTGACTAACCATAGCTGACCAAGACCCTGTCCAACTTCTGCGTTGACACCATCCAGTAAGAGTCCTATCTTGGCTTACGGGGCAGAGATCGCCATATTGCGGTGGAGTACACCCCCTTGTTTTTTAAATTCGACTCAGGGACTAAAAAAAATATAACCGACATCGCCCGCTTCTAGTCCGACACAATGATGTGAATCAACATCCTCACCCTACCAGTTGCAAATAACACCGGCTAGCAGGGCCAAGAAGAAGAAGAAGAAGAAAGAGAAGTGCTTCTCCTATGGCTAATTCTATCAATACTGAACCAGCAGAATAGTCCGTAGTAGTAGCAAACAATGTTTGTGTTGCATTAGTCTTTTTTAAACTTGCCTTTCTCTCTTCTTCAGTTTTGGCCCTTGTCTCCTCGGAAGAAATGAAATCTTTCCACATGGCTGCAGTGTCACGTGTCTCAGGATTCTCTGCCATCATCAAGGTGACTTCAGTCTACCTTTATCGCTAGGCTGTTGTGCCACAATCGATTAACAAGGAGCAACTGAATGGAGCAAAGTGTAGCTGTGAGAAGTATGGCATCTCACAAATTATGGCAACAAATTGTTTTTCGCGAAATGCCAACAACCAACTGTAAGTGCCACTTCTACAGCAATCTTTTATATCTTCTCTGACAAGAGAACAATGTGAACAATGTGTATGGTATTCCTTTTATTCCATGGGAACTTTTGTATGTATGCTATTCAGATTTGCCAGTAGTTCTCAGAGTTTTAATTTCACGGGCCAGTAGTTCTCAAAGTTTAGGTTTCATGGGATCTATAGTTTTTCAGTTTTGATTTCATGTACCAAGAGTTCTCAAAGTTTTCATTTAATGGGTCAATAGTTCTCAAAGTTGTGGTTCCGTTAGGCACAGCGATGGAATCTACTACTTTAGACAGTTGAACATCATTGAACACATGTTCATTTCTTAGCTCTGAATGTGACATCAGCGTGCGATTTACTAGTTTGTCTGAATGTGACATCAGCGTGCGATTTACTAGTTTGTCTGAATGTGACATCAGCGTGCGATTTACTAGTTTGTCTGAATGTGACATCAGCGTGTGCTTTACTAGTTTGTCTGAAGTAAGGCAGACTGAAGTTTATATCAAACCAAATATCAACACATAAATTGCAGATGATGATGATGATGATGATGAGGAGGAGGAGGAGGAGGAAGATGAGATAACTTTATCAAGGATCTTCTACAAAAGTCCCGTTCATAAGCAATGCCTTTCTGCACTAAAACCTCGTTTGTTTGTTCCCGTGTCCCACTAATCAGAAACTTCAGCTGGCACTTGATTTTATCTCCAGCCCTTGGCATTACCACAGCCGCTCTTCTTCCGCTGCAGCGAAACAAAGCGTTGTATGAAGCAACACATCAAACGTAACAAAGCCTTGTATGAAGCAACACATCAAAAGTAACAAAGCCTTGTATGAAGCAACACATCAAACGTAACAAAGCCTTGTATGAAGCAACACATCAAACGTAACAAAGCCTTGTATGAAGCAACATCAAACGTAACAAAGCCTTGTATGAAGCAACACATCAAACGTAACAAAGCCTTGTATGAAGCAACACATCAAACGTAACAAAGCCTTGTATGAAGCAACACATCAAAAGTAACAAAGCCTTGTATGAAGCAACACATCAAACGTAACAAAGCCTTGTATGAAGCAACACATCAAACGTAACAAAGCGTTGTATGAAGCAACACATCAAACGTAACAAAGCCTTGTATGAAGCAACACATCAAACATAACAAAGCCTTGTATGAAGCAACACATCAAACGTAACAAAGCCTTGTATGAAGCAACACATCAAACGTAACAAAGCGTTGTATCAACCAACACATCAGAAAACTCTCGTTATTTCCACAACATTATATTAAACAATATGGCGGCGGTTAGAGCACCAGAGACCCGTAACCACGTGAAAAACTCTACATAAAAAATATGCACATATTACGGTTCTATATACAAAATATGCACATATTCTGGCTCTACATACAAAATATACACATATTATAACTCTACATACAACATATGCACATATTACTATTTTACATCCAAAATATGCACATATTACAGCTCTGCACACAAAATATGCACATATTATAACTCTATATCACCCGTGTGGTACCCATGATCTGCAAAGAATAGGACCACTGTACCCTACCACCCAAAATCGTAAAAGGCGACTAAGGAGGGTTCAGCATAGGGCCAGCAATCCTATCGGGGAAAAAAAAAAAACAAAACTATCAGACTGCTACAGAAACCGAAGCAAGGGAAATAACAAATGCAGGTGGAAGGAGAAATTCTTATCAGTAAACTGAGCCCATGAAGGTTGTGGATGAAAGCCAGCCACTGGAAGTCCCCAGTCCGACTGCAGACCTCCTGGAACCTAAACACAAGATGCAAATAGGCAGCTGGAATGTAAGAACACTAAACCAGACTGGAAAACTAGCACAAACCATCAAGGAAATGCACAGATACAAACTAGACATACTAGGAATACAAGAAGCAAGATGGACAGGACAAGGCAGAAGGAAATTAACAACACAGCACACAGAAGATACAACAATATGGTCAGGTAAAGAAGATCTTCATGAAGGAGGAGTAGCATTAATTATAACAAAAGAAGCATCAAGAGCATTGCTGAAATGGACCCCAATAAATGAGAGATTATTATATGCACGGTTCAACTCAAGATTCACGAAGCTGTCCATTATAGTTTGTTATGCACCAACAGAAGCAGCTGAAGAGGAATTAAAAGAAGATTTTTACAACAGCCTCCAAGCCACAGTAGAAACAATACCCAAGCATGATATGCTACTCATCTTGGGCGACTTCAATGCAAAAGTAGGTGAAGGAAATGAAGATAGAAGAAGAATCATGGGAAGAGAAGGAATCGGAGAAATAAATGAAAATGGAGAAAGACTGTGCAGTTTCTGTAAAGAAAACATGATGACCATCGGAGGGACAATTTTCCAACACAAAAACATCCATAAGGTAACTTGGAGGTCACCAGATAAAACCACAGAAAACCAGATCGATCACATATTAATAAACAACAAGTGGAAACGGTCACTACAAGATGTGCGAGCAAGGAAAGGAGCAGATGTAGGAAGTGATCACAACCTTCTGGTAGCAAAAATAAAACTAAAATTAAGGAAGGCCAAAATCGGAGAACACAGAAAGATACGTTTTGATACAAGAAAACTGAAAGACCAGCAAACAAGAAATGAATTCTCAATAGTACTTAAGAACCACTTCACTGTCCTACAAGACGAAGCAAAAATGTCTATACTAGAGTTCAATAAAACACTACAGGAAACAGCAAAAGAGGTGCTGGGATATCGGAAACGGAAAAAAGAGGAATGGATAAGCAAGACCACATGGGAAAAGATAGAGCAAAGAAAAGAAATCAAGAAAAAATTACTGAACACCAAATCACAAAGGCTAAAAGAACAAGTTTTAAGTAATTATGCACAAAAAGACAAAGAAGTGAAGGAATCATGCCGTCAAGATAAACGTCAATACTATGACAACTTAGCAGAAGCAGCAGAGAAAGCAGCATACACAAATGACATGAAAACCATATATAAAATCACAAAGCAGATGACAGGTAACTTCAACACAAGATGTGAAAGTGCAGTAAGGACACAAAATGGACAGCTGGTCAGTGGAGAAAGAGAAAAAATTGAAAGATGAAGGGAACACTTTAACACCCTACTAAACAGAACACAAGCAGCACAAACAATAGCCATACCTGAAGCAAAAACGGAACTAAACGTCAATACAGGGCCAATAACAATAAGTGAAGTAAAGGAGGCAATAAAGAAGCTAAAATTAGACAAGGCACCAGGTGAAGATGAAGTGACTGCTGAGATGTTAAAAGCAGAAGAAACAGAAACACCAAAACAACTTTGCCGGATATTACAACAAATTTGGGATCTAGAAAAAGCTCCAGAGGAGTGGAAAATTGGTCTTATAGTAAAACTACCAAAGAAGGGTGACCTCAGAGATTGCGGGAACTGGAGAGGCATTACCCTACTGCCACTCACCAGTAAAGTATTTTGCAGAATAATCATCAACAGAATTGTACCAGCACTTGAAGGAAAACTTCGAAAAGAGCAGGCAGGATTTAGGAAAGGAAGATCATGCATAGACCACATATTTGTACTTAGACAAATATTAGAACAGCCAAATGAGTGGCATAGCACAACATATGCATTATTCATAGATTTTGAGAAAGCCTTTGACAGTGTCAACAGAGATGCACTGTGGAAAATCCTAAGATGGCATGGCCTCCCCCAAAAGATAGTGAATGTAATCAAAGCCCTATACGAGGGTTTTCAGTGCAAAGTGATCTGTGGAGAACATACCTCCAGCAGCTTTAGGGTACAAACAGGAGTGAAGCAGGGATGTGTACTATCACCAACATTATTTATCTTGGCAGTAGACTGGTTAATGAAAGAGGCAACATCAGACAAACGCAGAGGATTACAATGGACCCTCAACATAGTGCTGGACGACCTTGACTTTGCGGACGACATTTGTCTACTGTCAAGCAGCCACAAAGATATGCAAGATAAAATAAACAAGCTAACTCAGAATGCAAACAACATAGGACTAAAGATCAACGTAGGTAAGACAAAGTTAATGAAGCAAAATGTGAACAATAGAAATGTACTCAGAGTAGATAACAAGTTAGTGGAGAAAGTCAATGAATTTGTATACCTTGGCAGCAGAGTAGTAGAAAATGGAGACAGCACAGAGGACATCAACAGCAGACTTACTAGAGCAAACCAGGCTTTATCAATACTGCAGACTATATGGAAATCTAAAAAACAAGGAATGAATACGAAAATAAGATATTTAAGAGTAATGTTCTAAGTGTACTAATCTATGGAAGTGAATGCTGGAAAATCACCAAAACCATAGAAAACAAGTTGAACTCTTTCCAGACTAAATGTTTACGAAGAATTAGAAAATATTTTGGCCAAACACCATAATAAATAACATCTTATTGGCAGAGGTGCAGATGAAGCCACTGACAGCAGTTATTGAGGAAAGACGCTGGCGATGGTTGGGACATGTGCTCCGAATGACTGACAACTCACTACCAAAAATAGCACTAAGATGGACACCACAGGGGAACAGAAGTAAGGGTAGACCAAAAGAGACATGGAGAAGAACAACAGAGAGGATGTTGAGCAATAGAGGGCTCACCTGGGCAAAAAAGGCAAAGGACAGGCATTTGTGGAAAACCCTTGCAGAAGCCCCATGTGCCCTGGGCACTTAAGGTTCAGAGAGATAACACTATATGCAAAATATTTTGAAACTCTAAAAAGGACATTGTTAAGAGAGGCCAAATTAACAGGCATAAAATCCCTTGATGAGGTTGAAAGTCTCGCCGAAGACAGGAAAATCTGGCGAATTACCTTGCGAGCCCTATGTGATATTTAACGGCACAGGAAGGATATAAGATAAGATAAGATAAGATAAGATAAGATACAGAATATGCACATATTACATCTCTATATACAAAATATGCGCATATCACTGCTTTACATACAAAATATGCACATATTACGACAGTTTTTTTAATTGTTGGATTTTTCATATACTCACGCGCAGAACGAAACAGCTTCTAGAACAACAAAACATACGAGGGGCGATCAGAAAGTAATGCATCACATCGTTTTTCTTAGGAGTTGTTTGTTCAAAAAGAATGAAATTTATCCACAACATACATGGATATACGATGTAAACATCGGCATTATTCAACATAATCCCCATCAACTTGCACGACTTTACGCCAGCGCGAAATACATGCATGTATTCCTAGCCTGTACCAGATTTTCTCTTGATTATATAGCCATTTCTTCGCTGCGTGAATCACTCCTTCGTCATCTTCAAATCTTACCCCTCGGAGTGCATCTTTATGTGGACCAAACAGATGAAAATCAGAGGGTGCCAAATCGGGACTATAGGGTGGGTGGGGTAGTATAGTCCAACCCAATTTGGTGATTGCTTCCCGTGTTGCCAGACTTGTGTGAGGGCGCGCATTGTCGTGAAGGAGAAGCAGGTCTACCAGATTCTTATGCGGCCAAACTCTGCGAAAACGTTGATTGAGTTTTTTTTTCCACTGCCTTAATGTAAGCTTGCGAATTGATTGTCTCTCCTCTTGGCATAATATCCACAAGAATCACACCTTCAATGTCCCAAAAGACAGCGGTAATGACCTTTCCAGCTGAAGGAGTTGTCTTGAATTTCTTTCTTCGTTTATAAATGTCTTTCTTATTCTATCAAAATTCATTTTAAACTCCAAGTAACACTATCAATATTAATCATAAAAAACCACTACTAAATCACATTACTGTGCGAAAATTTTGTTGTCTCTAATTTGACAAGAAATTTCTATCGCCTTTTGAAGTCCGGTCCATGTGCATATTTTGAGAACCGCTGTTTCAGATAATCTGAAAGTCGTTTGACAGGTTATAAATCTGCCTTTAAATTGACTTCATAGATTGAGTTTAAAATCATGTCCTATAGAGTCTCTCTCTTTTTTCTTTTGCTCTGACATTTTCTCTCTCTCTCTCTCTCTCTCTCTCTCTCTCTCTCTCTCTCTCTCTCTTTCTCGCTCTGTATTACTACCTGTCCTATCTTTTTTTTTAAAAAGAGGTGATTTTCTTCTTTTTCTGTGATATCTTATCCAGAGAAAGAGACGCACAGATAAAGATATATTTGGTGTATATCATAGAGAGACTGTCAGACGATGTGTAGATACAGAGAGACTGTCAGACGATGTGTAGATACAGAGAGACTGCCAGTCGATGTGTAGATACAGAGAGATTGTCAGACGATGTGTAGATAGAGAGAATGATATAAATTTCAAGAGACCGACAGAGGTCAGTACAGGTCCAGGCGAGCAAGAAATACATGGACAGATAGATCGCCCAATCAAACTGACAGATAGATCGCCATACAAACTGACAGATATATCGCCATACAAACTGACAGATAGATCGCCATACAAACTGACAGATAGATCGCCATACAAACTGACAGATAGATCGCCATACAAACTGACAGATAGATCGCCATACAAACTGACAGACAGGGCACCTAGACAGACAGACAGACATGAGGGGAGGCAGGCGGAGAAACACAAAAAGCAGGAAGAAAGACAGATAGATTAGATAGACAGACAGACAGACAGACAGACAGACAGATAGATAGATAGATAGATAGATAGATAGATAGATAGATAGATAGATAGATAGATAGATAGATAGATAGATGGATAGATAGATAGATAGATAGATAGATAGATAGATCCTCTCCAATACAGATGCCTTAAAAAGTTTACATATGCATCAACCGTGTAATAAGCATAGGTCATGAACGTGTCAGTAACAAGGGTGACCTTTCTCTAGAACAGGATGTTCTCAGAGTTTTACACTTTACAGGGAAAAACGTATTCGAGTAAAAATAGTTTACTGTTCAAAAAACAGAAACGCAGCGCTACTGTAGTCGTAATGGACACCAAATTTCAAACTTGTATCAACATTTTATTTTACAGAATTAATGTTTCAATCTTGGCCTGAAGAAACTTTAAGACTTTAACAATGAAATAATGTTCATTAAATTTAGTTTGGACTTTTATTCTTTGCGACTGAGGCCTCCGTTTCAGTAAGTTGTATGGCCTCCTCTGGCCTGTGTCAGAGAACATCTCCTTGACGTGGATCCGATCAGCCGTTGGATCTGCTGTTGTGGGGTGGCTGCTCACTCTTCCGGCAGTGCGAGAGACAACTGTCGGAGATTGGTTGGCGCAGAGTCTCGCTGGTGGACTTGTCTGTTGAGTTCTATTGGGTTCATGTCTGATGACATGGATGGCCACGGAATGGTCTGGACGTTGTTGTCAGCGAGGCACTGGGTGATGAGTTGTGCCACATGAGGTCGAGCGTTATCCTGCTGAAAAAATCGACCCTGGAGCAGCCAGAAGTGGAAAGATGTGAGGACGAAGAGTTTCAGCGACGTATCGTTGGGCGTTCAGGCGTCCTTCAATTTGCACCAGGTCACTTCTTCCCATGAAGTTGATCGTTCCCCACACCAGTACACCTCCACCACCATGTGGGGGATCCTCATCCACGCAGTTCTGGTCATAGCACTCATGGGCTCTGCGGTAAACTCTTCTCCGTCTATCGTGTTGCTGTAGCAGAAAGAATGATTCATTACTAAACCAAATCCTTCTCCATTCATTCGCAACGGTCCACTGACGATGCTAATTCGCCCACTTCAGTTGGTTCTGGCGATCCCGGTCCGTAAGAACATGACCTCTGTAAGGTCTTCTAACCCAAAGACCAGCGTCGTGCAGCCGGTTCCTGACCGTTTGATCTGAAATTCGACAAGCTGCTGTCATTGACTGGACTGTTGAGGACGCAGATGCAAATCGATTCCTGAGGTGACGCAGCCGTATGAAGCGGTCTTCGGCAGGAGTTTTGACTATGGGTCTTCCACTGTGCGGCCGGTCTGCAACTGAGCCAGTTTCTTGAAACCGTCTCTACAGGCGACTAATGGTGCTTCTAACCACATTAAGTTGCCTGAGCACTACACTTTGTGACTGTCCTGTCTGTAAACGTCCAATGATGATGAGTTGTTGTTCTGTAATGAGATGAACCATACTTGCGCATTGAATTTTCAAATGAACTGATTCGAGGAGCGTCAATCTTCTATAAGCATTCAATAACATGGTCAGTGAGTTTTGTGTTCAGTAAGTTTCACGGGATTCTCGTGAATCTGTCGTGAGTTATTGTCAAAAATGCTGTTTTGACTAGTGTCGCTTTTCTGTGCTCATGAATCATCTGCTGAGTACAACTCAGGTCAGCACGTGAAGTTGATGCCCACGTGAACGCTTCAGGCAATTTGGCCTTTGTTCAGCAAACTTTAGTTTTAATCGCAACATCGTATTTTTTGAGTTTTTTTTTAACAGTTTATTTTCATTTCTTCTCCCGTCATTTATCAGGTGGTTGCATCTTATATATACACAGAATATAGATGAAGAGAAAATCCAAAGCTATGAGAAAAGAACACAGAAAGTAGTAAACATCATCAAAAGGCTTAGCTTACGTATGTATAATGTAACGCGGTTTTTTTTTCATAAAGAATACAAAACATTACAAACAGGTAAGTATTACTTTTGGTTACGTTCTTTAATTTCACAATATCTAGGGTTCTTTCCCATCGTGTTACTCTCTGATCCTCTTTTCATCATCGAGTTACTCTCTGATACTCTTTTCACCACTCAAGTTACTCTCTGATCCTCTTTTTATCACTGAGTTACTCTCCGATCCTCTTTTTATCTCTGAGTTACACTCTAATCCTCTTTTCACCACTGAGTTACTCGCTGATCCTCTTTTCCACACCGAGTTACTCTCTGATCCTCTTTTCACCACTGAGTTACTAAATGATCCTCCTTTCACCACTGAGTTACTCTCTGATCCTCTTTTCACCACTGAGCTACTCCCTGATCCTCTTTTAACCATTGAATTACTCTCTGATCTTATTTTCACCACTGGGCTACTCCCTGATCCTCTTTTCACCACTGAGTTACTCTCTGATCCTTTTTTTTTTGTTTAAACCACCAAGATATTCTCCGATCCACTTTGTGTCACAGAGTTACTCTCTGATCCTCTTTTTTTATACCACCAAGTTACTCTCTGACACTCTGCTTTGTCCCCCTCTCTTTACTCCTCTGTATCAGATCTCATATGCCATTATTTTCGTCTGGTTGTTCACTGTCTTCTCAGAGCCCGTAGCTCTGGCAGGTTTAACAGATCGAAACAGAAAATATGAAGCAGGAATTGGCGAAAGATTGCTTGTCTTGGGTTTTTCTATCTACAACAAGGAAGTGTAATTCTAAACTCCACAGCTCTCATGCACTGTAGGATTTTTGTCTTTTGATTTTGAACTATCAGTTTTCTTTGCAAATAAAATATGAGTTGCAGGAGCTAATAGTGAAGTGTATTCTCAAAATGAAAAGAAAAACAAGGAGTGGATTAAAGATCTATTTCCGCGAACTCCAGTCCAATAGCATGTGCTATTCGTGTTTTCTGAAAAAGAAATAATAAATGCATGCAAAGCGGGGCATACTAAACTATATATATATATGTGTATATACACACGAGGGGAAGTCACTAATTAATTCGCAAAAACCTGTTACAAACAAAAAAAAAAAAAAACCAAATGCGACAGTGATTTGAAAACTTTTAAATTTTGAACCTACATTATTCCCCTATTTCTCAACGTAATCGCCACCAACATTGATACATTTGTCCCATCGTGTAATCAGTGATGCAATACCCATGGCGTAAAAATCAGAGTCCGATTTCTGAACCATTTTTTTACTTCTGTTTCTACCTCTTCGTCACTCGAGAATCTTCTCCCGCCAAGGTGGTTTTTCAATGGACCAAACAGGTGAAAATCACTTAGAGCTAAGTCAAGACTATAGGGTGGATGTTCAAGAACTTTCCAACCCATCTGGCTAATTTTCTCTTGCGTT
This sequence comes from Achatina immaculata, assembly GCA_009760885.1. NCBI lineage: Eukaryota > Metazoa > Mollusca > Gastropoda > Stylommatophora > Achatinidae > Lissachatina > Lissachatina immaculata. Next base: position 40,717,861 of record CM019691.1, on the reverse strand, counting down.
AACTGAGCCGTATGTGGTCTGGCATTGTCATGAAGGAGAAGCACACCTCTAGTCAGCAGACCAGGACGTTTTCTTCAAATTGCATCCCGTAGCATTGACAGAACTTCACAGTATGATACAGAATTCACACTGTCACCATACTTCTGGAACTCGGTTAACAACACGCCTTGATAATCCCAGAACACTGTCAGTATAACCTTCCCCGCAGAAGCCGTAATCTTGAATTTTTTTTGCGCATGGCGATGACGGGTGTTTCCGTTGCATGGCGATGACGGGTGTTTCCGTTGCATTGAGGCATGTTTTGATTCGAGATGGTAGTCGTGCACCCAAGATTCGTCTCCAGTAATAATCCTTTGGAGCATGTCTTCACCTTCGTATGCGTAATGACAGAGATGCTGCAATGACAAACCAAATTAGTTCATTTTGTGTTCATAATTCAGATCTCTGGGTAGCCACTGTGAGCAAAGTTTCCGAAAATTCAATTGCTCATGCATTATTCTGTATGCTAAGCCATGTGAACATCTGATTGCATTTGTTATACTGTCCATCGTTACTCGTCTATCAGCTCTGATAATCTCATTCACACGTTGCACAGTCGCTTCTGTTGCAATTTGAACAGGACGGCCAAGTCGGAAGTTGTCAACAATTTCGGTGTGTCCCTGAGAAATTTCTTTTACCCAGCAATAGACCACTTTACATGATAAACAGTTTTCAACATAAACTGTAATCATTTCCTTAAGAATGTCCTCAATTGAATGGCCTTTAGCTCACAAAAATCGCACTACACTTCTCTGTTCTTCTTTAGTACACACTAACATTTTAGCCATTTTGTTATTGCTTTGCTTTGCGCACGTAACTCCCAGCGCCCCCTACATACAACTGTTATAAATTTGGATGATGGTACTATCTAAGGATATATTTAAATACTACCTGATAACTGCCACTGATAAAATATTTCAATTTGCGAATTACTTAGTGACTTCTCTTCTTATATATACATATATATATATATATATATATATATGTGTGTGTGTGTGTGTGAACCCTAAGTGCCCAGGGTACATGGAACTTCCGCAAGGGTTTTCCATAAATGCCTGTCCTTTGCCTTTTTTCCGCTCTTGCCCAGGTGAGCCCTCTGTTGCTCAACATCCTCTCTGTTGTTCTTCTCCATGTCTCTTTTATGTCTACCTTTCCTTCTGTTCCTCTGTAGTGTCCATCTTAGGGCTATTTTTGGCAGTGAGTTGTCAGTCATTCGAAGCACATGTCCCAACAACCGCCAGCGTCTTTCTTCGATAACTGCTGTCAGTGGCTTCAAAATATATATAAACTATATATACACGGGTAAAACGGGACATTCACGTTAAATTTAATCCTATATTTGTGAAGCCAGTGCATGGTCTATAGCAGGAAAGTGAAAGAATCAAAACTGGATGTTTTATGTGTATCTGATTTTGATTTCTCCGCTATCACAACTCACAAACACTTATGTGTGATACGACATGTAAGTGTGGTACTCCTGAGCTAGCGACTTGAAACAGAGATCACTCTTTTTTGGTATTTTGACTTATTTCCTAGAGACTTGACTTATAACTCAACCCGAAGCTTACTGCAATGACTCTGGAATTTGTACGTAGTGCCTGGACTTTGGGTTTGGAATAGTGACTAGAGACTTGAATCGGAACTTTAAATAGTGATCGAAGACTTGGCTCGAAACTTTAAATAGTGACTGGAGAGTTGACTCGGAACTTTAATTAAGAGAGTTGACTCGGAACTTTAATTAAAAGAGTTGACTCGGAACTTTAAACAGTGAATGGAAAGTTGACTCGGAAATTTAAATAAGAGAGTTGATTTGGAACTTTAAATAGTGACTGGAGACGTGACTCGGAACTACACAGAGTGACTGGAGACTTGACTCGGAACTTTAAATAGTGACGACTGGAGACTTGACTCGAAACTTTAAATAGTGACAGGAGACTTGACTCGGAACTTTAAATAGTGACTGGAGACGTGACTCGGAACTTTAAATAGTGACTGGGGATTTGACTCGGAACTTTAAATAGTAACTAGGAGACGTGACTCGAAACTTTAAATAGTGACTAGGAGACGTGACTCGGAACTTTAAATAGTGACTAGGAGACGTGACTCGGAACTTTAAATAGTGACTAGGAGACGTGACTCGGAACTTTAAATAGTGACTAGGAGACGTGACTCGGAACTTTAAATAGTAACTAGGAGACGTGACTCGGAACTTTAAATAGTAACTAGGAGATGTGACTCGGAACTTTAAATAGTGACTAGGAGACGTGACTCGGAACTTTAAATAGTGACTGAGAGACGTGACTCGGAACTTTAAATAGTGACTGAGAGACGTGACTCGGAACTTTAAATAGTGACTGAGAGACGTGACTCGGAACTTTAAATAGTGATTAGGAGACGTGACTCGGAACTTTAAATAGTAACTAGGAGATGTGACTCGGAACTTTAAATAGTGACTAGGAGACGTGACTCGGAACTTTAAATAGTGACTGAGAGACGTGACTCGGAACTTTAAATAGTGACTAGGAGATGTGACTCGGAACTTTAAATAGTGACTGAGAGACGTGACTCGGAACTTTAAATAGTAACTAGGAGATGTGACTCGGAACTTTAAATAGTGACTGGAGTCTTAAAATAAGACTTTTTTTTTTACCTCTCTTCAACTTTCCCGTGACTGGGCAGGTTCTATAATTGCTGTTTTTCTTCTGACTTCATGCTCAAAGACAGAAGCACACCCTGAATGAGGATCTCTGCTTTTCAAAATTGACAGATCGTGAACGTTTTTCCTACAGGCAGCTCGATTTAGCGGTGACTGGATAATGCCTCCATTATTTTCCTCCGCATTAACCCCCAGAAACTAATTTAATGTATTCCCTGCTGTCACGTGACGGTAAAAGGCGTCGGCAGTCTGGGCCATGACTAAAGGTGAGAATCCCGTGAAAATCCCTACAGTTTTAGAATTAGCTGTAAATTATTGAAATCTTTCCTTGAATATCACCATTCAATGTTTGTGTGTGTGTGTGAGTGTGTCCGTCTGTCTGTCTGTCTGACATTCTAGTCCAGTGAAGATGAATGGAAGTCTGAAATAGATGTATTCAGCATGTTTGTGTGTATATATCTGTGGCGTATTGTTTACTACGGTTGGCTGCATAAAAAAGTGGGGCATTTACTGGTAGCTACACCAGGTGAATTCACTGAGTCGGGTCACAAACGTGCAACCTTTTTTTTTTCTTTTCATATGTAAATTTAAAATGTGATGTCCTGTACAGCATGTCCTGTGTGTATTGTTATTTGGGCTCGGGCACATACTGATTTCAGCCCTTTAAAATTCCTTTTTAAAACTTTGCATTCCTTCAAACAGTGACTTGTATTGATAGCTTACCAAGTTCTATTTAACTCTTTCGCTCCTGATTCGTTTCTACCTTTCTGCTGGAAAAAAAAATATGATGAGAAAGTTTGCTAGAAAGAAACTACAAGGAAGTTACTTTATTATGAAAAAAAAGATGGCTTGTGTTTACTTGAAACTTTGCCTCATATGTCACTCTGACACTAGTTGGCCTAGGCATGCAAGATCTCTCAGTGTTGTCTTCGAGTGAAAGAGTTAACATTATGCAAAGTGTTTCTCATGACCTCTCAAGCTGGTAGTCCTGAGATCGATTCCCCTGTCCCGATGGATATTTGACAACCCAAATTGCCACCTGATCCCTCCCCCCTCCTCGGTCGAGTGGGACAGGAGCGGTGTCACGTGATACTCATTACGTCATGTTCTGCATGACGGAAGGTCAAGAAATATGTGGGCATTTAACACATTTTTCCCATATACCCCAAGGGCATGACAAGGTCAATGAAAATGTTTGCACTATGGCCATATCCCCAGTATACTTTAGTGACAAAGATCAGGTCCAGGGAAATATGATCACTAACACACAACAGAATTCTGCAGCATGGGACAGTTCGGACAAAATATGGACACTAATATCATATACTCAACATGCCTCAAAATATGGACACTAATATCATATACTCAACATGCCTCAAAATATGGACACTAATATCATATACTCGACATGCCTAAAAATATGGACACTAATATCATATACTCGACATGCCTAAAAAGAAGTAGAGCATTACAGCTTGTTTTTTTTCATTTCATTTCCTTTCAAATGTTATTTCTCATCATGTCTGTTATTCTTTTCTTGTTTTTTAGTCTTTTTTTAATGTGTCTGCCTAATTACTTTTTTTTCACGTTTCTGCCTGTTTTTCTAGTTGAGAGACATGGACAGTGACACAGACAACACAGCAGAAGTTGCCGACACTTGTAAACAATTGCCTAAGAAAAACCCTTAAGATTAAACGGAAGGACGAGAATGAATGAATGAATGAATGAATGAATGAATGATCTTTATTTTTAAAGCGTAAAGAATTGGACACTCAGGCCCGTCTTACATTCTGCCCTTCATCTCTCCATCTTTCATTCTTCCCACTCTCGATTTAATACAAGTGCACAAATTACATGAGGGGAAAAACGTATCAAAAGAGTGTAAGACCAAACTATTACGTTAGAGAAGTAAATAACCTAACAAAATAGCTCTCCCGCTCACATGCAAACATAAAGAAAAATACATTTTCAGTACAGTTCTTTTAACATACGAGGGTTGATTGATAAATTCGCGGCCTAAGGTACAAATACTTGAAACACACAGTTGATATTAGGTGCACTTGTAGAGCAGGTTATTGTAAGATTAAACACCCAGTTTCAAGAAATTGACTACAACCAATTTTTTTAACAGGCTACTGAAGTGGTAAGGGGTGGCAGAAATGGAGAAAATGGATCAAATTTCTCATCGAGCAGTCATTCGCTACTTCTGCATCAAGGGCTTATCGTCAAAGGATATGTTAGAGACTCTAGGGGAGAGAGCCCCTTCTTACAGCACAGTGAAGAAATGGGCAGCTCAATTCAAACATGGAAGGGAGAGTCTGGAAGATGATCCCCGTCCAGGAAGACCAAGAACGGTAACCACCGATGAAACCACCGGCAGAATCCATGACATGATAATGGAGGATCGACGACTAGCTGAGCGGTACATTGCTACTGAGTTAGGCATCTCCCAGGAACGTGTTCATGCCATTATTTACAATGATCTTCAAATGGCAAAGGTCTCTGCTCGATGGGTCCCGAAACTTCTTGGAGCTGATCACAAACGACGGCGTCTCAACATGTCAAGAGACAATCTTGGCCATTTTTCTGCAGATCCTGAAAAGTTTTTTCAGCAATTTGTGACTATGGATGTGACTTGGGTCCATCATTTTCAACCAGAAATCAAAGAACAGTCAAAGCAGTGGAAGCATCATGGATCCCCGCCTCTTAAGAAAAAAAGGGTGGTTCTGTCTGGCTTCCATCTTTTGGGATTCAGAAGGTGTGCTATTGGTAGACTAAAGGGCAGAACGGTCATCGGGGCCTTCTTGAAATCAACAAAGAAAGCTCCACACAATTTATATCAGATAGCCAGTTTTCGGTCATTTTAGTTAATGTTGTGTGGCAGGAGCGATTTGGTCTAAAACCTGACTGACTGTCTACTAGTAGATTGTTTTCCTGCATGTATAGAGGTGTTTAACTTTTGTATATGTTTTTCAAGAGGTTTAGATAATGATGACAAAATGGATATAGTTCTATAATTTGAGAGGTCACTAGTCTGTCCAGATTTAAAAAGAGGAAAGACTTTGGGGAATTTAAAAGCATCAGGGAAATAGTGTTTGCCAATGCCCACAATGTATAAGTATGTTAGTGTGTCTGTGATAACTGGTGCAGCGTAGCTAGTATCTTGTTACTAATGTCATCACATCCTGCTGAGTTAGTGTTCTTTAAAGATCGGATGTACGAGGGTTACATCGAAAGTCGTGAGTAATTTTTTTTTAAATCAGAATTTATAGAAAGAGAAAATATCAATGTATCAACTAAATCTGCATTCTTTGCACTTCATGCAGAGGTCACATTACGTCACCATCATGTGTCATGTGACCATGCGGAGCAGAAACAAAATGGCATGTGCTGAAGTTTCGATTCGTCAACGTGCTGTTACTGATTTCTTCGTTAAAGAGGAAATTTCCGCTGCTGAAATTCACCAAACTTCAGCTTGCTTATGGAGCTGTGTGTAGGTGTGGGTGCCAGCATTGTTAGGAAGTGGATGAAACATTTCAAAGATGGAAACACAACCATCCAAGATATGCATCGCAGCGGTCACCCTCGAACTGCCTCCACTGAACGCAACGTGGAAAGGGTTGATGACATCATTAAACATGACAAACGTATCACAGCATCTGAAATCGCTGTAAATCTTGGAATAGGACACAACGCTTGAAACTAGGCTACAGAAAGGTTTGTGCCAGCTGGGTCCCACAGGAGAGAACGTCCAGAAAGCAGTGCGTCTGTGCCGTCGGTCAACTGGAACGGAAATCTACCGGGAAGGTATTTTCAAACTTGCAGAGCGATAGGGAAAATGTGTGCAGAGAAATGGAGATTATGTTGAAAAGTGAAGAAAATGATGCAGTTAAAGTGATACATTTATAATATCTTTTATCTATATATTTTGATTTTTAACAAAATTTGGCTCACGACCTTCGGTATAACCCTCATAGTTATAAACTTCACCGACTGTGAGTAAGGGAATACTTAATTGTTTTAGCTTTACACATTTATTCTCGCTGTAAGTTTTCAGTTTTAGATTATGTGGTTTAGAGACAAACAGAACAAATCAATGTGCATATCACATCAAGAAAATGACGCAGATTGGACGCAAACTAAGAAAGCTAAGAGACGGCGCAGCAAGACAGAGCTTTGACATGGAAACCCTCAAGGAAAACGAAAACAAGGAAGACAAAAGAATGCACGGAGAAGGGAGGCAATGAAGGTTCTAAAAACAGGGAGAATCACGGTAAATGACTTTGGAGGACACGGTCAAAGATGGAAATGACTTGAAAACCTGTTTCTGTGGTTTATGCTCTGGAGGAGAGACTGAGGGCATTGACTGCATGTTTCTCCCTTCATTTTTCTTCCTTCACGTTTCTCCTTTCACCTTTCTCCCTTCACCTTTCTCCCTTCACCTTTCTCCCTTCACGTTTCTCCCTTCACCTTTCTCCCTTCATGTTTCTCCCTTCACGTTTCTTTCCTAGATTCCTACTTCGGAATTAGAATTTTTATGGCCAGAAATATAAGTGGGTTTCTTTTGTAACTGTTCGTAAGTAGAATTTGTACATAAGTCAGACAGTTACGTACGGTTTATATCTAACGTCAGTTAAAATATAAGAAGCATAAAAAGGTCGATGATCGTAACTGCGAATCGTCGTAAATCGAGTACGTCTTAAGTCGGTGACCATCTGTATGTTGTAAAACGCTGAGGTACTGCTGAAGGATGGAAAACGCTTGTTGATCAGCGCCAGTGGTGCTATACTCTGCCACTCAGTACAGCCAACGGTGCTGTACTTTGTCACCCAGTATAGCCAGCATTGCTGTACTCTGTCACCCAGTACAGCCAGCATTGCTGTACTCTGTCACCCAGTACAGCCAGCATTGCTGTACTCTGTCACCCAGTACAGCCAGCATTGCTGTACTATGTCACCCAGTACAGCCAGCGTTGCTGTACTCTGTCACCCAGTACAGCCAGCGTTGCTGTATTCAGTCACCCAGTGTACGACAGTCCTGAAAGATGAAAACTAAACTGTGGCTCAGTAATGAGACACTGATTTAGTACAGGTAAACAAAACAACAAAACTTTATCACTAAAATTCACATTTCAGAGGTTCTAAACCTACAAACCGTGGAGGTCAGTGAACCTATATTTTTTAAAATATGACAAGTTTATTTGACTTAATGTCTAACTGAAATGTATTTCAAATCCAATAATAAATGTAGGTTACACAATAATTTATGATTTATTTATCATAAATGGGCAAACCTTTGGCCCGTGGATCACATCTATTCCGCAGCAACATTGTGTGTGTGTGTTACTGGCCCGCAGAACAAAGAAAGTTGCCCTGCCTGACGTATAGTGTGAAAGAAAAAAAAGTGTTTACGTTGAATTCAATAACTGTCACCATATAAATGTGCTATATTCACTTATAAAAATCGAAACTAAGATAAAAGACAAAAGTACGTCACGACAATGAAGCAGTTTAGTCATCTTATTAAAAAATGATAATGTATGTTGCCTTGTCTTGTCTTGTCTTGCGCTATCTCCCTGTAACTGCGAGTTGTTGTTCTTTGCAGCCGATGCTGTGAAGGTGTTGAGGTACAACATCGTGTCGGGCTGGGAGCGGGTTATGGCGGATATTTTTTCAGTCCCGGAGTACAGCTAAAAAGTAGGTGGTGTCCAATGCTTCTTTAGCAGACTCCACCACCATGGGGACTATGGCGATCCCTGCCCCGTTAGCCAAGCTAGGCCTGTTACTGAGGGCACCAACGGAGAGGTGGGACAGGGTCTTGGTCAGCTATGGTTCGCTAACTTTGACAATAGCATATCAGCTATGTGTCGTTGATTGCCTCATTGGACACATCTTCACCCCCCATATAATGTATGTTATAAAGTTCATGATATGTCGTCATATAAAATTGTTGCTTTCTAAAATGTTCCCTTAACCGCTTCTCAGCATATCCTAATTTAAACACGATTTTTGTGAAAGTTGCCTTGCACGGCGTCCATCTCGACCTACACAGTTCTTGACCGAGCCGCTTTTGATCTCTGGCTGTTCAACCAAAGATGTTAGGATACCCCAGAAACAGACGGTCATCTCTCGGTGACCTTGTTGCTATAACTGTGCCCAGTTAAACTGTTCTTTTCTGTTTCTGGTAAGCATCTCTCTATAATGTGCTATCCCAGCTATGTAAAGTAATGATATCCCAGCTATGTAAAGTAATGCTATCCCAGCTATGTAAAGTAATAGTACACAAGTGTTGTATGGTTAGATCAGGGGAAACAATCGTAGACAAAGCACTTTTAGACGTGAGAGAGGAAAACATGACCAGATAATTACCTGGGATTTGAACCACGGACTCCGGCAGAGCGAGGACCAGTCTAGCCACGAGAGCAGCTTATTAGCTATCTCGCACCTCCACCCTAGCCACCACCCCCACCTCGTCCAGAAAATAGGGGTGTTTGATAGCCAAGCCGTCAATGTCTGATGGAAAATCGTGACACCGTGAAAGAGAGCGAGGTCATGACACAGAAATTCCGTGGCTTAGATTCAGTCTCCCGCAGGTACCAAACTTTTGAGACGCAAACATTTACCTGCATGGTCTCCTGTAAATGTCTAGTGCATGCTGGTCAACAGTGACAGCAAATAACTAGACATGTGCATGAGACAATGTGTCTACGTGTCTCTCAAAAGTTTGGTACCTGCGGGAGACAGAATCTAAGTCACGGAATTTCTGTGTCATGGTCTCGTCCTACTTCTGTCACTATTTTCAACCAGGCATGCACTGATGGCTTCGCTGTCAAACACAGGTTGTCATGCGCCTGTTTTTCCCCGGGGGGGGGGGGGGGGGTTGCGAGATAGCTAAGTTTATTAACGCACCGTACTCTCGTGGCTAGGTGGCTGCTAGTCCTATCGAAGTTGGTGGTTCAAGTCCCAGGTAAATATCTTGTCATTTTTCTTTCTCTCTGTCTAAAAGTTCTTTCTCTACTATTGTCTTGAGGTTTAACCATACAACACTGTGTTCTGTTGCAATACCGTGCGAAAGCCTCGTTATTTCCTATACGTAGACATTTGCATTTGAGCTATATGCAGTTGTATACCCTCTTATCGCTTTATTTTGCAATGTTATAACAAAATTCTAATATCTGCCCACTTGTTGATTATCGTAGCCCACCTGAATGTGAATTAAAACGGTCTATTCAGGTGTGGATTAATGGTCTACCCAATTCTGGATTTTAAAAAATATAGTTTAATTAGAATTGGAAACAATCTACCCACACATGGATTAACACAGTTTATCCAGCTGTAGATTAACACAGTTTATCCAGCTGTAGATTAACACAGTTTATCCAGCTGTAGATTAACACCGTTTATCCAGCTGTAGATTAACACAGTTTATCCAGCTATAGATTAACACAGTTTATCCAGCTGTAGATTAACACAGTTTATCCAGCTGTAGATTAACACCGTTTATCCAGCTGTAGATTAACACCGTTTATCCGGCTATGTGAGTCAAAGTGAGTTAATCTATTGCTGGACAAACTGAGTTAATCTACAACTGGATAGGCTGCGTTAATGCATAGTTGGATGACGTGTGTTAATCTGTAGCTAGATAAACTGTGTTAATCTATAGCTAAATAAACTGTGTTAATCTACACCTGTGGACAACTACAAATGTTTATCCAGCTGTAGATTAACACAGTTTATCCAACTGTAGATTAACACAGTTTATTCAGCTGTAGATTAACACAGTTTATTCAGCTGTAGATTAACATAGTTTATTCAGCTATAGATTAACACATTTATTCAGCTGTAGATAAAAACATTTTATTCAGATTTAGATTAACCCACTTTACTCACCTGTGTATTTAAATACCGGTTTATCCAGCTATGCTTTATCACAGTCTACCCGCCTGAGTATTAATACAGACTACCCAGTTTAGAGTTAAAACAATTATACCTAGCTGAAACTGAAAATAATCTATCCAGTCGTGGAATATCACAGTTTACCCAGCTGTGGATTAGCACGGCCTATTCGACTGCGGATTAAGTTTTGGATTAAAACAATCTCGGTAACAGAGAGTTGAAACAATCTGCCAAGTTATTGATTAATTAACACAGTCTACTTAAGCGTGAACTGCTATAATCTACCAAGCTGTAAATTAACACAGTCTATCTAGATGTGAATTGATATAATTTATCTACGTGTAGATTTTAAAAAAGTCTACCTAAATGTGAATTGACAAAATGTACAAAGCCATGATTAACACAATCTACCTAAATGTGAACTGCTATAATGTACCCAATTGTAGATTTAAAAGTCTACATAAATGTGAACTGATATAATCTACCAATCATCATCATCATCATGTGCCGTGCCGACTGGCGTTGGCTATTATGCTTCTCCAGAGTATCCGATCCTTCATGCAAGCCATCACCTCAGTTAGTGATCTCCTCTCACACCATCCCGTCAGACTGTCCACTATCATTTCTCTTGGTCTTCCTCTTGATCTTCTTCCTTCTATTTTTCCTGTTGTTATAATATTTTAAATGCTCCCTCTTCTCATTGCATGTCCTATGAAAGTACATTGTCTCTCTCTTATCTTTTTGACAAGGTTTTTTTGTCTCTCCAGCTCTTCTCATACATTCTTCATTAGTTATTTTTGCTGTCCAGGGGATTCGCAACATTCTTCTAATAAACCACATTTCTGCTGCTTCCAATGATTTTTGTGCAGACTTGCCTATTGTCCATGATTCACTTCCATATAACAAGATAGGTTCAATATAGCATTTTTTCTAACATTCATTGATAAGGATGTGTTGGTTAATATGTTTCTCATTCTCTGAAATGCAGTCTTTGCTTGGCCTATTCTGTTCCTAATTTCTGTTCTGCATTTCCCATCTGAAGTTATTACTGCTCCAAGGCATTTGAGGGACCACCAATACTTGAAGATGAAATCATAGATGCCATCAAACACATGAAGAAAGGAAAAGTAAGAGAACAAATATTGTAGGATTAAACCTCGAAAAAATCGTAGACAAAGCACTTTAGTGAGACGTGAGAGAAAGAAAAATCACAAGAGAATTACCTGGGATTCGAACACGGACTCCAATAGGACGAGCAGCCGTCTAGCCACGAGAGAACAGCGTACTATCGACTTAGCCAACTAGCACCCCAAAAAAGGTGTTTTGTTGACATAGTCTTTAGTAACTGGTCAGCAGACATGAGAGATCGTGACACCCGGAAAGAAACGAGGTCGTGACACACAGAAATTCCGTAGCTTAGATTCATTCTCTCTAGCAGGTACCAACTAGACAAACATACACACGGTCTCCTGCCATGTCTGGTGCAAACTTGAACAACAATAACAAACGAACGAATACTTATTACATGAAGTTAGTTTCAGGTATAGTTTTAAGGAACAATTTTTTACCTCTCACTAAAGTGCTTTGTCTACGATTTTTTCGAGGTTTAATCCTACAATATTTGTTCTCTTACTTTACCGTACCAAAACCTCGTAGTTTCCTATTTTAAAAAAAAAAATGAAGAAAGGAAAAGCGACTGGGCCTGATAATATAACAATAGAAGAAATAGAGGGACTAGAGGAGACAGGAATAAAAATAATAACCAAGTTACTGAATTACAGTTACAACAGTGGTTATATTCCTAGTGACCTGCTTAAATCCACGTTTATAGCACTACCAAAGAAACCAGGTGCAAAGGAATGTGACGACCACCGGACTATCAGCCTCTCATGTCACATAACGAAGCTACTTCTGAGAATAATTATGAGAAGAACAAGGAAAAAGATACAAATGGAAATAGCAGATGAACAGTTTGGATTTGTTGAAGGAAAGGGAACACACAATGCCATTTATGCTTTACGAACACTAACAGAAAGAGCTTTAGAAGTACAGAAAGATCTTTACTTATGCTTCATTGATTACACCAAGGCATTTGACAAGGTGAAACATAATGAAATTATTAAAATGCTTGAAGACATCAATATAGATGGCAAAGACTTGAGGATTGTAAAACATCTATACTGGCAGCAAGAAGCAGCAATTCGAGTTGAAAATAGAACTGGAAAATATCAACCTATAAAACAAGGGGTGCGACAAGGATGTGTACTATCTCCAGACCTTTTTTCTCTGTATAGCGATAATATTCTAAGAACAATCATCACAGAACCAGGCATAAAAATTGGAGGATACAATATTAACAACCTTCGGTATGCTGACGACACAGTACTGACAGCTGAGAACCAACAAGACCTGCAAAATCTCTTGGATAAAGTCGCCAAAGAAAGTGAACAGAAAGGCCTTACTTTGAACATCAAAAAGACAGAGGCTATGGTTATATCTAAGAAACAGAATCCACCAGCATGTAGTATTAAATTAAACGGAACTATTCTAAAGCAGGTGCAGAAATTCAAATAATCTACCAAGCTGTAGATTAAAAAGTCTACATAAATGTGAACTGATATAATCTACCAAGTTGTAGATTAAAAAGTCTACATAAATGTGAACTGATATAATCTACCAAGTTGTAGATTTAAAAGTCTACATAAATGTGAACTGATATAATCTACCAAGTTGTAGATTAAAAATTCTACATAAATGTGAACTGATATAATCTACCAAGCTGTAGATTAAAAAGTCTACATAAATGTGAACTGATATAATCTACCAAGCTGTAGATTAAAAAGTCTACATAAATGTGAACTGATATAATCTACCAAGTTGTAGATTAAAAAGTCTACATAAATGTGAACTGATATAATCTACCAAGTTGTAGATTAAAAAGTCTACATAAATGTGAACTGATATAATCTACCAAGTTGTAGATTAAAAAGTCGACATAAATGTGAACTGATATAATCTACCAAGTTGTAGATTAACAAGTCTACTCAGCGGTGGACTTCCAGCAATCAAATATTGGGAGTTAATTCAAATCAAAGTCTAAAGTTTACAACAAATGTGTAGTATCTAAAGCCCTTCACAAATTTTCTAACGTAGTTTTATCCTAGCCAAGTACTTCTTAATACTGTCCCAGATGTTTACTTTCAGTACTGCGCGGGATCCAGTGCGTACAGTTTAAAGATGTGTACTTTGCTGGCATTATCCCAACCATACGCTATGAAATGAGGTCGCAAACTTGCATTGTTGTACTTCTTTCTACATATTTTCTGTTTTACAAGTTCCTGAGTAGATCTGTTCATGCTTTAATAATATATATCTTGCTGACGTCACATACAGAAATAAAATATGTAGATAAAATTATATGTAATATTTTAACTGTCCGGGCGTCTATTTTGTGTAAAGAAAAAAAGAGATCTTGTCTCCCATTAGCCATTGTAGACATGGGAGTAGGCATTGTCATGTGCTGTCTACATGATAACGGCCACATATTCTTCTGTTAAGGCTGGGAGGATGCACACTGAAGGAGGCTTACCCTGGGTTATTGCTTGTGGTATCAAGTTACCATTACTTGAGTGATCATTGCCCTTTCAGCCTTGAATTAAACACATCTTGTCACAGCCACTTAAAAAATGCAGGAAAATCTTAAGAAATCTTACACAAAAACTCCGCTAAACTGAGACCACATATTGGGCAGAGAGAAAACAAAAATAATGAAAAGCAACAGCGCATGAATAACTCCATTAAAACTGGGTGAATGCACATAGAAGCAGATTATTTCACATATTTAGGTAGCGTAGTTGATAAATCAGGGGAGGTTGGGGGAGATAAGATGTTAAGACTAGACCTGGACAGAATTGACGCAACTTAACGAAATAAGAACATTAAAACATGAACCAAGCTTACAAAGAGGTCTGGGAAAAAGCAGGACAAGTCCAGAAACGAGGATGTCTAGGAAATAGGAGGACAGGATCAGGAACAAGGAGGTCTATGAAATAGCAGGAACAAGTAGATCTGGTAAAGTGCAGGACAAGACCATGAACAAGGAGGTCACTGAAATAGCAAAACAAGACCAGGAACAATTAGGTCTGAGAAATAGCAAGACAAGTCCAGGAACAAGTAGGTCTAGGAAATAGCAGGAAAAGAGCAGAAACAAGGAGGTCAATGAAGTAACAAAACAAGACCAGGAACAAGTAGGTCTGAGAAATAGCAAGACAAGTCCAGGAACAAGTAGGTCTTGGAAATAGCAGGATAAGTCCAGGAACAAGTAGGTCTGGGAAATAACAAGTCCAGGAACAAGTAGGTCTAGGAAATAGCAGGACAAAACCAGTAGCAAGCAGTTCTGGGAAAGAGAACAAGAGCCCATGAACCTACAAATCATGTCTAGGAAATAGAGAGGTGGAATGGCCACATACCAAGGAAAGCAGACACCAGCATAGCAAGGCGGGCAGTAAGGAAAATATAAATCAGAGAAAATACAGGAAATCATGAACACTGAGTGCTCGGAGACAAGGGATACACGGGGGTGGGGGGTAGAGAACAAATCCAAGAACAGGGATGGCTGGAGAAATGTTATCTGTGACCTATACACAGAATAAGTTGATGGATGATGATGATGATGATGATGATGATGATGATGATGATGATGATGCACATCTTGTAGCCCTCTCCTATGAAAGTTTTTTTTTCTGCAATGTCTTTAGATTTATCCTGAACTTAGAAATTCAAGGTAGTTGGGATAATATCAACAAAGTACACATCTTTAACTAGTACACATTGGATCCCGTGTTGTACAGAAAATACACAGTTCGGACAATATTGAGCAATATAAGCTGCGAACCATAGCTAGACAAGTGTCTAGGATAATAGTACACTAGAAAATTTGTGGAAAATTATAGATATTATATATGTGTTGAAAACTTTAGATATTATACATTTGTGGGAAACTTTAGACCTTGATTAGGATAAATCTCAAGATTTGGTGGCTGAAAGTGTAGCCAGGTAGATTGTATTAATACCTCTAACGTACAGTGATTCACAAATACATGCGTAGATACGTACACACATGACAACAAACACACAGTCGTACTTACATACACATCAACATAAATACAATAATGTAAGTGACAACTTGGGAGGTGACAACTGTGGTGACATAATTTTTGTAGTTCAGTGTGACACATTTTTTTTCCTCAATGTGAAATCAGAATTTTGCAAGGCATCGTTTGCAAAAACTAAAAAATCTGATGATCTGAGGAGTTGTGTTGTCTTGCTCTCTGAGAGCCGTTCGGCACATATAAATGAGCTGTCATAGCCGCCCAAGAGGGGAAAGGAAAGACACCCAGACATCCTTTGCGACCTACAATGCTCATCTCCTGGTATACGGCTTGATTCCCCTCTAGTTGTTATCTCTGCTATTACTTTATGCCTTTGTATTACACAGACCCTCCTAACCGGCCGAATTCGGAGCGACAAAACAAACAACACCATCCTCCGACAGCTATGGTTCGCCAGCCCATTATAACCGTGGTTCGTGAAAGTAAAAATAAAGGTCTCAGCCTGAACAAAAAGAAGACTGAAGTGAAAAGAATACCACCAAAATGTAACATTACTATCGATGGCACAGAACTGAAACAAGTTGATAGATTCTAGTACTTAGGAACGATCATAACAACTGATGGGAAATGTCACAACGAAATAAAAAGCAGACGTGCTCAGGCCAAGTCAGCATTCCAGACAATGAGACATATTTTGTGCAACAGATCCATATCAATGGAAACAAGATTCCGAGTACTTAAATGTTACATAGAGCCAATTTTGTTTTATGGATGTGAAGCATGGTCTATGAATAAGAGAGTACAGCGAGAAATGGAGGCCATGGAGATGTGGTTTATAAGAAGGATGTTGAAGGTACCATGGGCACTAAGAAAACCAGTAAAGAAGTCTTAAGAGAGGCTGGAGTTAAAAAACAAATTATAGCAAAGATCAGAGGCAGACAAACAAGATTTATAGGACATTTTCTGAGAAGAGGAAAATTGGAACACAATGTGGCAAGTGGAAAATTGAAGGAAGAAGAGACAGAGGAAGACAGAGAGAGAAGTTACTGGATGGGCTGTCAGTGTGGCTAGGAAGAAAGTCACCGGTGGATCTCATAATCAAGTCTAAAGACAGGGAATTGTGAAGAGAAATGATCGCGTACTCCACGCGGCACGACACTTGAATTGAATTACACAGACTACAGAAGCTCTCCGAGCTAGCAATCAGATGATATGCTGGCGTCAGAGTGGACGATCCATAGTTGCGATGTTGGCGAATTATAGCTGACATACTGGCGTCAGGGTTGGTGAATCTTATCTGACATGCTGGCGTCAGGGCTCGAGAACCATAGCTAACATGCTGGCGTCAGAGTTGGCGAACCATAGCTGTGTGAAGATGGTGTTGTTTGTTTTGTCGCTTCGAATTCGGCCGGTTAGGAGAGTCAAAAATTCAACGTCACCTTTTCGGGGGTCACCTGTCTAGATGTGTAGTGAGAAACTTGTGGCCAATCTTGTTTGTGCTCGTTGTGGAGGCACGGCAGGTTCAGCAGCAGAAGGGCCGTTGTTGTGTTGTGATTGATGTGTTATTGTGGCTTTTTTCTCTGAGTTATTGTGAAGGTGTTGTGATATCGTTCCAGCCCAAGCTCTACCTGTGCGCGCCCCCTTACCCCCAATGTGGCAATTTGTATGGTGTTCTTTTGTAAGTGTTGCCAGCTTCATTTTTGTTTTGTGAAGATGTTAGTGTAGGCTTCCATGTATATGGTTACCGTTCACTTCCAGTAGCGAAGAGTGTTGTACTAAATATTAAATATATATATATATATATATATATATATATATATATATATATGTAGGTATGGATAAAGAGTGTGTTTTTGTTTTCTTCTCATTTAATACCATCGTTTGACTGATTATGCATTTCAGATTATTGATTGAGTCATTTTGTGCACCACAGCGTGTTAGACTCAAGATGCGTTGTGTGATGTTTTTTTCCCTCATGCATTTTGAGTGTGGCATTGTCATTTCACTGTCATTTTGTTATAACCACATGTATGTTATAACGACGTCTGATTTTTACCCCAAAAAAAATTGATTATAGTGTCATTATGATTATTCATCCATGTTTGTTATGTGGGTGACAGTAGCAAGGCTCATAGTGGTTAGTAGCTGGGAGAGTCGGAGTTTTCAGATATACTTGTTGAAGTTGTTCAGTGCTGTTGCACATACGTGGATTTACGGAGATTTTCAGAAAATGTAGAAGAAGGTTAGGAATAAGTATGAGACGAGTGAGTCTGTTCATGATGCTGGGCGTGTAGATGAAACTGCAGTGTTCATCACTGTGGGCCTGAGATTGTGGGCCTGAGACTGTGGGCCTGAGATTGTGGGCCTGAGATTGTGGGCTTGAGATTGTGGGCCTGAGACTGTGGGCCATTATTGCGCAGTCGTTCTGCATATTGATCCATAACATTGTTTGCCTGATATTATATTGCATCGTTTGAGATGTTTTAGCTGTTTTGGTGTATGTTGTCGTCATGTCTGGTTGTGTATTACATTGACATATAGGTATATTGATTCACGAGTTTTATCTATTTGGTGTTGATCGTGTTGTGTTGTAGAAATGTAAAAGTGTTAGATTCTAATAGTCAGGCTCCTCGTTGACACACCATGCGCGTCTATGAAGGCAGAACCCGGGGTTGTAAGTGTTAGCTGGCCCTTGTGCTGCGACTGTACTCAACACTGGGTTTTCATGAGGATGTTTCTTCCTTACACCAAATTTTAATAAGTGAAGGAAAATGGTACATCAAAGTAAACGTTAACTATCTAACCATAAACAAAGAACGGCCCACCAAATATTTTACAGCTGACCAAGATCCTGTCCCATCTCTTGGTTGGTACCCCCAGTAAAGTAATATAACACAGTGTTGTACTGTTAGATCTCAGGGAAAACCCACATGAACAAAGTACCTTTAGACGTGAGAGAAAGACAAGAGAATTACATGGGATGTGAACCACGTACTCTCGTAGGTCTAGCAGTTGTCTAGCCAGGAAAGAAAAAAAGCGCAGTAATAAACCTCGGTATCTGGCACACATCCCCTCCCCCTCCCCTCCCCCGACTCCAATTTTAAAAAAAAGGGTGCTTGACGGGGAGGCCATCAAGACCTGTCTGGTCTAAAACTGTGACACCCGGAAAAGTAACGAGGTCATGACACAGAAATTCTGTCGCTTAGATTGTCTCCCGCAGGTACCGAACTTCTGAGACACAAACATACACATACGGTCTTCTACAAATATCTAGTACATACATATGGTCTTCTACAAATATCTAGTACATACATATGGTCTTCTACAAATATCTAGTACATACATATGGTCTTCTACAAATATCTAGTACATACATATGGTCTTCTACAAATATCTAGTACATACATATGGTCTTTTACAAATATCTAGTACATACATATGGTCTTCTACAAATATCTAGTACATACATATGGTCTTCTACAAATATCTAGTACATACATATGGTCTTCTACAAATATCTAGTACATACATATGGTTTTCTACAAATAACTAGTACATACATGTGGTCTCCTACAAATATCTAGTACATACGGGACAGCTGTTGTGCGGTATCCACAGTAACAGGCCTACCGTGCTAACGAGGCAGGGGTCACTATAATCCCCACGGTGGTGGAGTCTGCTAAAGAAGTACTGCACACCTCTTGCTTTCTAGCTGCACTCAGGGACTGAAAAAATAGCTGTCATTACCCGCTCCCAATTCGACACGATACTGTGTCTCAACAACTCCATAGCATCGGGTGAAAAGAACATCAGTTCTCTCGCAGTTCCAGGGAGACTGAAGAAGAAGAAGAAGAAGAAGAAGAAGAAACATACAACAAACACAAGCAGATACGTCACTCTCCCCTTGCCTAACATAACATCCCGGCGCAGTAATAACAGTTATAAATTACTATCACATGAAACTATAGCCTATGTTTTTATAGAGTTCGTTTTTCTCGATGTGGGGCCCCCTGCACTTTCGGGCCCCTAACCGTAAGCCTTATCAGTCAAATGGCTAATCCGGCGCAGCTTATAAAGCAACTTTCATCTTATAAAAGAGTTTTGGAACAGGCAGATGTAAAACTTGGCCAACTACCAAGAGAGCCCTAGGTGACGTCTAACGGCACGGGAAGCTTGTAAGATGTAAGAAGATGGATTGTGGGATTTGTGCAGTTGGATTTTTCTGAAAACAAAAACATCTCTCAGGATTGACTGTACTAATGTTCTTGAATTGCAGAATTGGCCATAGCAGCTGAAAGTAATGTTTGTATGGTAGGGGCCAGTAATGTTTGTATGGTAGGGGCCAGTTATTGTTTATTTCACTTATCTCTGCAGTAATATTTATCATCGGGGGACCTCAAGTGTTTTGTAAGGCAATACAAAGTTCTCTCTCTCTCTCTCTCTCTCTCTCTCTCTTTCTATATGTCCCTCTCTGTCTCTTTTTCTCTGTCTATCTCTCTTTGTCTCTGTTTCAGTCTCTTTCTCTCTTTCTCTTTCTACGTCTTTCTCTCTGTCTGTCTCTCTCTCTGCCTATCTCTTTGTCTCTTTGTCTCACTCTTTCTTTCTCTCATTCTCTTTCCTCGTCTCTCTGTATATCTTCTCTTCTTCTGTAGCATGGCCTTATAAGTAATGGTTATATTATTATTATTATTATTGATAGAATTAATGAATATAAGTATGAATATATTGTAGGCAAAATAGTAACATCAAATAATAACAGAAGAGCAGATACTTGGAGAATGCAAAACGCTAACAAATGTGAGTGAGGTAAACGCCCGCGACATAATATTAGGACAGGACGCTGGGAAGAGTAGATACTTAGAAATGCAAAACGCTAATCAAAGGTAAACAGAGGAGGCAAAATATAGACACAGTGACGCCGAGAGATAGGAGATACTAAGGAAGAAAGCTCGGAATTAAATTAGTCCAGTACTAACAACTCTCGCGCGAGACTCTGAAGAGGACACTGTTAAGAGAGGCCAAATTAACAGGCATAAAATCCCTTGATGAGGTTGAGAGACTCGCCGAAGGCAGGAAAAATTGGCGAACTACCTTGTGAGCGCTATGTGACGTTTAACGGGACGGGAATGATATAAGATATAAGATAGGTACTAACAACGCGACGTCACACAGACACTCGAACACCTAGCCGAGGTGGAAAAATAGACATTAACACTTGACGGATGTAGTTAGGGCCTAGGGTCTTGTTGTTAGCGACAGAATAGAGAACGGACTAATCCCTGAAGCATACGCCATGAAAGAGATAGCGGACTTAATTAAAAATAACAATTAGACGGAACTGAAGTGACTAACACAACAACTAATTGTTGCTAATTTTAGGACGCTATTTGAGCTCGGTTTTGTAAACAAAGGAGTAGACCGACTAGGTCCGATGACCAATTAAACATTTAGAGGCGTGGCCTATTGGAGGATTGACTTAGGACATATAAGTCAGGGAGGTAGTTTTAGAGGATAGCGAGAGAAGGAAAACGGTAGAACACCAAGGGGACACGAAAGGAGAACGCAAGCAGTCTAGTAGAAGAACAGGAAAGAACGAGATGTAGTGCTAGACTGAAGATGTGTTTCAAGTGATTTGGAAGTTTTGTTACCTTGAAACTTCGAGTACAGTGATTTAGTCATGTAAGTGATTGACCAAATGTTGCAGATCTGATATAGTACTGAGATGGAATGTTGCACGTAGAATATGATAGTTTGATATTGTGAACAAATGATTATGTGCTACAACGATGAATCTAACGAAATGTATGTAATATTACATCTTATTCCAAGAGATATTGTCGATGATACGTCTTGATCTTATTTGTTAAAATAAACGAACTCAGAGAACTTTTCATCAGGCTTGATCTATTGTAATGTTTGTGAAACCTCGATGTGTGATGTGATGATTAAGGAACATCTTCTTGAATGATATGATAGTACACATTATAACAATATTATACTTCTCTCTCTTTGTATCTCTCTGCTTCTCTCTCTCTCTCTCTCTCTGTGTCTTTCTCTGTTTTTTATCTCCTTCTCTATCTCCTCTATCAATCTCTTTCCTTCTCTCTTTCGTTCTCTCTCTCTCTCTTTTTGCCTCTCATTTTGTTTCATCTCTTTCCCTCAGTCTCTTCCCCTCCCCCCCCCCCCCACTGATTAGGCATTCAGTTTTCCTCAACACCCCCCCTCCCCACTACAACAAGGAAACCCAACAGAACATTAATGCAGTGCACTGGCTGGAACCCTCCCCCCCCCCAAAAAAAAAAAATTGGATCTATTAATCATTGTCCTTATCTGAAGATTAATGACTATAATCTGATGAATTTTACTATAAGGTCAGCA
Source organism: Achatina immaculata (assembly GCA_009760885.1). Classification (NCBI taxonomy): domain Eukaryota; kingdom Metazoa; phylum Mollusca; class Gastropoda; order Stylommatophora; family Achatinidae; genus Lissachatina; species Lissachatina immaculata. Next base: position 40,695,782 of record CM019691.1, on the reverse strand, counting down.
TAACCGATTCAAATAAACCAAGTTCAAAGGTCAGGTAAATGTGAAAGCCAGGAAGTCACAACAGATAACAATGGCCTGCACCCAGTAACACGAAACATGCAACCGATAAACAAACAAACTCATGTACAAGCACTGGGTGGTCTACGTGTTGGACAGCGGAAATCGTCCCATTTGGATTAACTCCAACATCCTAGCTAGGAATTTTCTAGATCCTGCTGCACACACTTGGAAAATTGATAGCAATAAAGCTCTCCAGTCAAGTTCAGAACCCTCCAGTCAAGTTCAGAACCGTCCAGACAAGTTCAGATTTCGTGTTATGGTCACGTGCTATGTATAGACAATAGTAATGTTTGTGTAATCAAATTGTTACGAGTCTTTTTTTTCCTGTGAATGTTTTAGTTGCTGTTATTGTTAACGGGCAGGAAACTCTCTGTTACAGAGAGAAATAATAACACAATTCCTCAAATTATTACAGAAGTACACACCCCCCACCCCTTTTGCCCACCTGGTAAAAACCCTTTTTGAGGCAAGTGTCCGGTTCTGTGGACTTCTGACGCTCCGGGGGGTGGGGGTGCGCCCTTTGTGGTCACGCCTCCACAGAAGTCTGGAGTTGGTTTGCAATCACTTCAGGAGCCTTGAAGGGGAGATAACTATCAGGGATGATACTGACTCCAGCAGACAATACCTGTGGATATATCAATGTTGCTATGGAGACGTAAGTGTGTTATTAAAATCATTAGTGACGGTTTCGGGGTTAGACGTTCACTTCGAGAACTGGAAGTTGCAGTTAGAAGGACGGCACAGATGACCGTGTTAAAGGGACAGCAAAAAAGGCCGTGTTAGAGATACAACAAAGAAGGCCATGCAAAAAGGACAACAAAGAAGGCCGTACTGGAGGGACAATAAAGATGGCTGTACTAGAAGGACAGCAAAGATGGCCCTGCTAATGTGACAGTAAAAAGGTCATACTAGAGAAATAGTAAAGATGACTGTGCTAGTAGGACAGAAAATATGACCGTGCTAGAGGGACAGCAAAGATGACTGTGTTAGATGGACAGCAAAGACCATCATGCTAGAGAGACATCAAAGATGACCCTGCTAGAGTGACAGCAAAGATGACCCTGCTAGAGTGACAGCAAAGATGACCCTGCTAGAGGGACAACAAAGATGACCGTGCTAGAGGGGCAGCAGAGAAGGCCATGCTGAATGGACAGCACCTTCCTCGTGGTGCATCAAAAGATAACCTGGTGCTGACTTTAAATGGTGCCACACGGCGACGAAGCTTGACAGAACCTCGTCCCCCCTACCCACCCCGGGGGTCCATCCACTGAAACCAGACCTCACCCAGCCTATGTCAGACCAGGCACCTGAGCGGCAGGGTCCACGGAGTCTTGGCTGTTGTAGGAACAACAACTAGCCACTACACCAGAAATCCTACACAGAACAATAGCAACCAGCACGAGGTCAAGGTTCAAGGTCGCTGAAACGAGGTAGCGTATGGAGTGGTTTTTGTTCACAAATAAAGCTAAGCTTAGGGGCAGATTTGAAACATTTCATGATTACCAGATGTACACATCACAGGAGACAGACAAAATTAGGGCAGGGTTTTACCTATAACAGAAATAATTTAATCACACAACTGTAATAATTTTTTTTTAAAACACGACCTTATTTTAATGAAATAATTCAGATAACATGACCAACTTTAACTGAAATACTTCAAATACACGACCTTTTAAAACTTGACAAACCAAAACAAATCACACAAGTCACATAGCACCTTTGAAACTCCCAGTAATAAACATGATTTTAACATTTAATTTGTCTTTATATATAAATAACAAAAGAAAATTTATCGACTTTTATATCATGAAAGATATCGTGTGAAGCCATCAGGATCTGATGATTTACAATATAAAAAGACACCAGGATCTAATGATTTACAACATAAAAAGACACCAGGATCTAATGATTTACAAGACAAAAAGACACCAGGGTCTAACGATTTACAATGTAAAAAGACACCAGGGTCTACTGATTTACAAGACAAAAAGACACCAGGATCTAATGATTTACAAGACAAAAAGACTAACTGAACTAATGATTTACAAGACGAAAAGACACCAGGGTCTAATGATTTACAAGACAAAAAGACACCAGGATCTAATGATTTACAATGTAAAAAGACAAAATGGTCTAATGATTGACAATATAAAAAGACATCAGGGTCTAATGATTGACAATATAAAAAGACATCAGGATCTAATGATTTACAATATAAAAAACATCAGGATCTAATGATTTACAATATAAAAAGAACCAAGGTCTAATGATTTACAAGACAAAAACACATCAGGACCTAATGATTTCCAAGACAAAAAGACATCATGAACTAATGATTTACAAGACGAAAAGACATCAGGACCTAATGATCTACAAGACAAAAATATACCTGGAACTAATGATTTACAAGACAAAAAAAGACACTTGGACCTGATGATTTACAAGGTGGCAGAAAACCTGCTAGTGATCTTCAAATAAAAATTTACGATTCGGTGATCTAATAGGAATAAATATGCCATGATTGCCCAACAATTCTTTTTTAACAAACAGAAAGAACCAAAGTTCATTTCAGCATAGATTTTTTTGTAATTGCTTACCCTAAGCAATGGATACTTGAGATAGTTATGTCTGAGCTTGCAAGTTTAGTAGACCAGTGAAAGTTTCAACTCAGGTAGGTAATCTTATCTATGCTTCAAGTTCTTTGATTTACAAGTTTCAGTTTGGCTAGGACTTATGTCCTCACGGGGTAACGGGTTGTAGAAATAGATCGGCCGTTTGATAACACTCCAGACACAAGAGTTAAAGCAATGAGCTTTCAGGGGTGAAGGTTTTGAGCGGGGGGGAAAAAGGTGTAGGAATACGGGCGCGGAGGAAATGAGGTACGCCAGCCGCCTACTTAGGGCACGTCAGGGCAGTTTTACTGGCTCTAAAATACTGAACAGGATGTTGTGTAGGGCTGGGTAGGAACCTCTCTGACGTGTACATATAAGTATGTAGTTCACTCTAATGCTAGGCGGATAGAGTCTTGTCTTGTCACACGTTCTGCGCGTTCTCGAAGGACTTCTCTAATCTTGTTTGTTAGTTTTAGTTGCTGGATTATCGCGAAACGTAAGCATCGCCATTCGCACGGTGTTTGTTCATTTCAGTTGTAATTTGTAGAGCTCAACGTCTTTGTTATGTATGTTTTACTTATTTAAAATAAGTCTGTACGTGTTTATATACTTTAAACTTTTCTGTTTTGATGGTAGATATTTTAGATTTGTTATATTGCTAAATTATATCTTTATTTTCTCTTTCCCATTACTAATCTCCTTCAAGGTATTTATAACATTAGTTTCTCAATCCTCAGTCAATAATTCTCGTTTCGTACGTCTTCTTGTACGATTTTTCTAGCAGTCAATCATTCATCATTGTCAATATAGAGGATACTTTATGCCTGTTCTTTGTATTTATATGAAGAAGTTTTAAGCATGCTCATGTGCTACTTCCAGTATATATATATATACAAGCACATAAATCTTGGAATTTTTTAAAAAAATTCACATGTGTACAAATCTCGATCTTGATGAAGACAGTTCACATGTGTACAAATCTCGATCTTGATGAAGACAGTTCACATGTGTACAAATCTCGATCTTGATGAAGACAGTTCACATGTGTACATATCTCGATCTTGATGAAGACAGTTCACATGTGTACAAAGTTGGTGATAGACTTAAAAGTTGGATTTATGAACTTCATGTCGCACACAAGTCTTCGGTCATTTTCGGGGGGGGGGGGGAATGTGTTAGTGTTTGTTGTTAAGTTCAGCGTAAAGAGTTAACCTAATGTTAACAATTGAGCTAACACGACAAAATAGCAGATATCTTCGTGGCTGATAACGTATATCTCTTCAATTTTGGACGGAATATCATCATCATCATCATGTGCATGAAGGCTATCACAAAAGCCCTTTTTCTTTGATAATTCTTCTTCTGAACATTTTTTTTTCTTAGTTATTTTCGTTACGCCAATAAATTATTTTCCACGTGAATACTAAGTATTGCGAATAACGAAAATAGAGAATTATAAGTTATTTAAATCATTTAAGTCTCTAGGTCGTACTTGATACTTCCCAAATCATTCTTAAGTAAGCACGTTTGTGTAAATATATAAGCATGTTCATATAAGCATGTTCATATAAGCATGTTCAAAAAGCTTGTTTATGTAAGTATGTTTACATATTTTTATAATTTCTTTATTGAATATTGTGAAAAAGATGCAGCTATTTTAGTCCAATCTCAATGTTACTAAAAGATAAAGCTATCCTAGTCTGCTTTTAGTGTCACCAAGAGATAAAGCTATCCTAGTCAGCTGTTAGTGTCACCACGAGATAAAGCTATCCTAGTCCGCTGTTAGTGTCACCACGAGATAAAGCTATCCTAGTCCGCTGTTAGTGTCACCAAGAGATAAAGCTATAGTGTCACCAAGAGATAAAGCTATCCTAGTCCCCTGTTAGTGTCACCAAGAGATAAAGCTATCCTAGCCCGCTGTTAGTGTCACCAAGAGATAAAGCTATCCTAGTCCGCTGTTAGTGTCACCAAGAGATAAAGCTATCCTAGTCCGCTGTTAGTGTCACCAAGAGATAAAGCTATCCTTCCTAGTCCGCTGTTAGTGTCACCAAGAGATAAAGCTATCCTTCCTAGTCTGCTTTTAGTGTCACCAAGAGATAAAGCTATCCTAGTCCGCTGTCACTCTGAGACATGGTTAACCATACAAATGAGTTTCTTTGCTCATAAATCACTTCTTAGAGTCTTGTCAAATCTACGAACGATTTCTCGGAACTTTTATAAAGTAAGTTCATGCTCAAGTAACATTTTCGATACATTCCATCGTCTAGAAGAGGAAAGTTGGTGACAGCCAGTGGAAATCTTAGAGAACTTGACAGTCTCTGGAAATCTTAGATAACCTGAGAATCTCTGGAAGTCTTAGAGAAACTGATAGCTTCTGAAAATCTTCGAGAACCTGACAATCTCTGGAAATCTTAGAAAACTTGGTAAATCATTGGAAATCTTAGAGAACCGGACAATGCTTGGAGATGTTAGAAAGCCTAACAGTCTCTGGAGATCTTAGAAAACCTAACAATCTATGGAGATCTTAGAAAGCCTAACAATCTCTGGAGATCTTAGAAAACCTGATAATCTTTTGAAATCTTACAGAATATGACATTTACTGGGAAATTCACTGAAAAAAGAAAGAAGAAAACTGAAAGAAAAATATCTGGACAGACTGATAATTACTTTGTGACTCGTTCATCACCGAATTAGAAACTAAATTTGAGCTGCAAGTTAAACGAGTCAGTAAAGCCAGAGTTTGCCCCTCAGCGTGTATGAATCCTTAGAGATTATAAACAAACTTCAGGACAATACTTGGATCTTCCATTCAAGAGACTTAGGTTTAGAAAAGATCAGGTTGTAAGATCACAAGGTGAAGAAAAAGGAAAACATGCTATAGCAAAGCAGGCACAGAAACAATATTTCGACCAACAGTCTTCTTCCAGGACAATAGAAAAAACAAAATGGTGGACGCAATTTCGGGGGAAAAAAAAGGATTCGCTGATATCTTTATTACACTGTGCTACTTCCGTCGAGTTTGAGATTGAAATGTCTTCGTTGATTTATGACGATCGTGGACACAGGTCGAGGGGGGTGGGAGATTAAGAGATGAATAGGGAGGAGGAATAGCCAAGATTGTTTCATTCAAAGAATGTTATGTACCATTTTTCTTACATCGTGGGTTTCTGGTGTGCATCCTCATTACGTTATTTGCCTGCTTCAGTTAGCTAGTTACACAAGACAGTGCAGTTTGTGATTACAATAAATCATATAAGATAGGTTTACAGAAAGAAAAAAAGAACAAGATAGAAGAAAATTTTACACGAAATAGGAACAACAGATGAGGAAAGAAAAGACAGAAAAACGAAACTAATATTTCGGCAAGATTATCTTTTTTCTCGTTTCTTGGGCTTTCTTCTTCTGGACCGACGAGTGTAGACGAGATGAGTGAGCAGACATGAAGCAAACTTGTAACAGACTGTAAGGATTGTGTGAGACTGATGTCAACGAGTAAGAACATTCGTAGTGAAATATTCAAAATCCGAGATGTCTCAAGCAAAACTGGCTAATTAATGAAAGACTAATTTAGAAAGTAAAGCTGAGAGATATACATTGGAAGGGAAAAAAATAACATAAATCAGTACCAGTGTGACGAAACTCAGCACGCTCCGATTTCTATCAGTCTGTATATTCTTCTTGTGTTTTCCATGAGCGGTAATGAGATCCACTGCCGGCTTGCTGGGACTGTCGTGCTTTGATGGCGGGATTTAACACAGGAAAACACATCCCTTCGAGCGTTAGAGTCCCGTTAACTAGTGACCTTGTAGCCACCTCTCCCAGCCTGTAGAAACATGGCCGCGGGGTTCTTTGATTGCACAGAACGTCGAAAGACTACTAATTTTCGCTTTTCACTCCTCCAGATAGAAACTATCCTACCACAACATTGAAAGGTACATGAGGAAGAAGATAAGACAATACAGAACGTTTCCACTAAAGGAATAGACGCTACAAAGTCACCAAATCTAGAAGCGACAAGGCCTGAAAACACCTTATACATTGTATGTTTAACATAAGCACATGTAATGCTCTGGTTATGACTTTCATTTTTTTATCATGAAGACTATTTTAAGCCCAGTAAAGCGGTGACGACAATCCTCAGTGACTTCTTTGTTCCAGCAATACATTACCTCCTTTTGTAACTTCACGTTATATCTATGTACTGTCGTCTTTCAAAAACGCTTCATCGACCCCAGCTAAAAGAGCAGTGCACTGCACCCCTGGACAACACGCAACCACCGGGCGTGTACGACATCAGATTTTATATTCTGAGTTTACAGCAAAGAAAACACTTGAAAAAAAAAGAAGCACGATGATTATTTTTTAGACTCAGCATTTCTTCATAACACTCCGATGGCAGAACATGAAGAGACCACATAAAGAGCAATAATAAAACCCAAAGTTTTTTGCTAACACAAAGTTTAACAGCCAACTCTAAAAATGTTAAACAGGCAAGGACAAATACAAATGTGTGGACCTAACAGGCAAACAGAATGTTTCATATGAGAGACAGTGAAAGACGGCACATACAGATCTGCGTTTCTTAATCTTTGTAACCTGGAGAAAACCAGTGAAATAATGTTTCCAATAGGGGGAGGAGGGGGGATGTGTGTGTGTGTGGGATCCTTGGTATAAAAATGATTATATCTACAGATCACGATACGTTACTGTGATCAGTAAGTTATACGTTACTGTGATCAGTAAGTTGACAGTTTTGTAGTGCTAAAATACCTGCCATTGCTGTAGCCATTACAGCACTGAGAGAATCGCGTCGTGGCCGAGGTTTTCTTGTGTTTACTGTTCTTGTTCTGTCTTCCTGCACCTGCCAACAGAATGCTCTTTGCAGCCGATTCTGTGAAGGCTGAAACGCAATCATCGTGTCGGATGAGGAGTGGGTTACAGCGGTAACATTGCAGACCCGGAGTGAAGCTAAAAAAAAAAGAAAAAAAAACAGGAGAAGGCGTAGTTCATCTCTCCAGACTCCGCTGTCATTGGAACTATAGTCATCCCTGGCCTTTTACTCTGTTACTGGGAGCATCAACGAAGAGGAAGGCTGGATCTTGGCTAGCTCTAGTTCCCTCCTCTTGACAACTGTGCCGTTATACTGGCTCAGTCAGCTTCGAGTGACATTATTTAAAGTTTTTTTTTTTAATAACAGAAACGATCACTCACAAACCAAGGCTGAAGTACATTCATACTGGGAGGCTTGTGACCGTGTGACAAGTTACCGCCGTATTTTTTAACCGCTTCAACAGACAAAAAATTTTGAAATAGAAGCAAAAATTGTGGAAACAGAGGTAAAAACTGTGAACACAGGGAAAAAAAATGTCGAAATAAGAGGCAAAAATTGTGGAAATAGGTCATCTGAAGAACAATTACAATTATGTAGTAGAGGAATTATAAGTTGAAGAAAAGAAGGAAAGGAATTATGTAAGTATGGGGAGGGAAGGAATGACGTGAATATTGATGTTAATTTGAATAACTGCATCATACATAACAATGACAAGCAAACGTTTGTACGTCATTGTAAGAATTGTGGGAAGAGAGATATAAATAACCTACATACTCATGAAAACTTGAACCGGGAATTTGATGGGGAAGAAAGACATTTTACTGAAAAATTACAGATTTTAATAGCCAGAACATTCGTCTTAGGGAGCGGCAGTGTGTTCCTTTGATGATCCGGGTTTGGCTGTTCCGCATCTTGCGGCGCTGTCCCCATCACAAAAAACTGCGCAGAAATTCCATCAGTTTACCTGATGTGGACTTGTGCTTTGACGTTTTAAACTGAAGATTAATTCGTTAAGAAACAAACACGGCATATCATTTCGGCTCAGAATTTTGTTTTACTCTACACTGGTTTCATCTCTCTCTTTCTGAACGTTAAGTGCCCAGGGCACATGGGGCTTCCGCAAGGGTTTTCCACAAACTCCTGTCCTTTGCCATTTTTTCCGCTCTTGCCCAGGCGAGCCCTGTAGTGCTCAACATCCTCTCTGGTGTTCTTCTCCATGTCTCCTTTGATCTACCGTTGCTTCTGTTCCCCTGTGGTGTCCATGTTTCATGTCTCACTTCAGTCATAAAGTACGGGGGCACATCTCCAAAGTTGCCTTTCACATTTCACGTGCTCGCTTGTGTACAGTTCACATACCTGCACACACAGTTCACATGCCTGCACACACAGTTCACATGCCTGCACACACAGTTCACATGCCTGCATACACAGTTCACATGCCTGCACACACAGTTCACATGCCTGCATACACAGTTCACATGCCTGCACACACAGTTCACATGCCTGCACACACAGTTCACATGCCTGCACACACAGTTCACATGCCTGCACACACAGTTCACATGCCTGCACACACAGTTCACATGTCCATGTAACCATCGTCCAGTGCCACTTGTTGACCATCTGCCGTGCTATGTACCCGACTTGTCAATGTTGCCTCCTCTTTCCACATCAAGTACCTCCTGCCGTTTAGTTTTCTTCTTTCTCTCACTGTTTGTTTTATCCTTTTTCTATCCTTTGCCAGACATTTCTTCGACAAGTCAGATTTCTGATCAACAGCCTGTTTTAAAATATAAAGATTCGAAAGATATAAAAAAAATTAAATTCATTTTCATCAGTGCCATTTCTGTTGTTATTATTATTATCGTTATTATTATTGTTGCTATTATTATTAATAATAGTATTAAATGGATACCAGAAGCATATGTATAATAATGGCACTTTTTCTCTTAGAAGACGGTTATGGAGCAGGTGGACGTAAACAGTTTTTTAGAACTTGTTGAGCACCATTTCGTTGAGCAGCCTTACTTATGATCGATTTATCGATTCTTCAAATATTAGAACTGGCATAATCGACGCTGATAAAGGCAACTAATATCTGTGCTACTGTGTCTCGTCTACTTTGACTTGCCTTTCCCTCCCCTCCCCCCACCCACTTTCCTTCCATTCTGGTCCATGTTTTTTTTTTCTTTACATGACCCTACAACCTTGCGCAGAGTCACTCTCCTTAAAACTCGGTCCTTGGCCAGTGCTTCTCAGACTTCGTGGCAGGTGGAAAAAATTTGACATGGATGACATTCAGACATCCATGTATCTTGGTTTTGGTCTAAAGTTATAAATATCAAAGATTATGTACATCAATCATGATTCTAGACCTTCCTACAGCCAGGCGCACACAAAGATGACATCTGTGAGTCATGCTTTCTTAAAATATCAAAACATCAGAGCAGAAATACCTGTAGTCATTATACTCTTATTGTTTACACCAAACCATAATCAAACTGGCAGACTTATTCTCCCCCCCCCCCCCCAATCTTCATCCCCTATGTTCTCCTACGTCTTTTAAATAGCTGAAAAATGTGCCTGCTGTTTTAGTTTTCTTTCTTACAAATCTGTATCGTGTCCAGTAATCCCGCGCCGACCTTTCGCCCAAGTTAACCGTCTTCTAAGGCGCGGCTTAATTTGTCAACGCGTCTGTCAGGACGGGATGGTCCACGAGAAACCCATGGCGTGTAGCTGACGAAGAAGTAGAAGTTTGAAGAAACTCGCACCTAACATTTTGAATGCATTTCCTGGTTTACGTCAATCCCAGAGACAAACGTCTTCAGTTGTGAAAAAAAAAAAAAACTACTCATTTATTATGCATTGCACCATGAATTCAGAAAAAGCTAAATATGAGTGTGCAAAAGACAATATGTGTTACACGCGTGCTACATATGTCTAAGTATAGGACGTGCTTGTGAACATGTGCTAGGGGGGAGGCATTTCTCTGCCCATTTTAAAACCACGAGACAATGTCAGACCAGTTCCTGGACAGTTTTAATATAAATTATATAGGGCTCAGTTCTGTCTGCTTCCTAAAGAGAAATCTTCCTGGGGATCCCTGTACACTCCCAATCCCAACAGGGATAATGGATCAAAGTGACTGACGTTTGGGATTCCGGCTCTGAACAAAAGCTGAAAAAAAAAGCAAAACCAAGTTATTGTCATGTTTTGACGTCTTACTTGTACCTAACATAACAGGTAATAAAGATGATTTTGACAGTCTTACTTGTACCTAACATAACAGGTAATAAAGATGATTTTGACAGTCTTGCTTGTACCTAACATAACAGGTAATAAAGATGATTTTGACTGTCTTACTTGTACCTAATATAACAGGTAATAAAGATGATTTTGAAAGTCTTACTACTACCTAATATAACAGGTAATAAAGATGATTTTGACAGTCTGGCGAAGAGGGACATGTTGGATAATCAGTAAGAAATCTGTAACTGTGAAGAAAGTTAAGAAGTCTAGCTTTTTATCATCTTTTTTCCCCCAGTACCTGTCTATCACTTCTTGTATCATCAGTTGCTACTGCCCGTTATACATGCAGCCATTCAGGAACGTTAACTCGTGTAGGGAATGTGTGTTTTTTGTATCTGTTCTTCACTTCTTTACATTAATTTATTGTTATTTTGTTCTCCTTGTTACTGTGTTTCAGTTCCTGTTCGGACACGTGACTGATCTAGGTAAATCCTTAGCTAATACTTGTTGTAGATGTAGGGAGATTTACCTTTAGTTAACTAAAGTGCTGGTAGGTCGTCCATGTTTATGTGAATCAATCCTCAGATTTATATTTAGGCACATTGTGAAGAGAATTAAAAGCAGCACTTTTCTGACTCAACCTATTGTTTTAAATTATAGAAAAACTTCCTTCCAGTTTCTTTCTTGTTTTACCAAAACTTCTCAACAAAATTTGCTCGGACAGAGCATGGAAGTTAATTCAGGGATGAAAGAGTTAAAAAGAAAACAATTCCTGAGAGTGAAAATGATAGTTTGAGAAAGATAACGTTGGCATGAATGCCAGAGAACGGCAGCCACGCCAGAATAACAGATTTTACTTCCAAGCGCTGAAGGCGAAGGGCCTGATCTCAGTTTTCTCTCTTTTTACAACATTCAGCAATGCTTTAGTTCATATACCAGTATATTACTTTCTTTGCGCAGTCATTATCAAGGTCTACCTATGATTTTAACTTTTCTGACTAAAAAAAAAAAAAAACTCTCAGTCTGTAAAAAATGTCTGACATCACACCAGGAAAGTGATATTTATTGATTTATTGACCGGTAAAGTTTGTGTTGTCTTTCACAGATTTCTCGAACGTTTCCGGTGCCTGCTGAACTGGCAAAGTCAAGTGCACAACTGACAGAGTCAAGTACACATCATACAGCCTCAAGTATATAAAGAAAATAGCAGCGATATACCGTAGATTTCTATGCAATATCGTGGATATTATTTGCTTAAACGTGTTCAGAGAGAGCCCTTAAGACAAGAAGCTGGGCCAGCGTGAGTTGGAGGAAAAAAAAGAAGTGCAAGAAAGCAAAAGCAAAGAAACAGCAAAGAGCAGATGAGGTAGCGAAGAATCGTAGAAATGGAGAGGAGGCCGCAGTTGGTGAGTAGTGGCAAAAGAAGAGTCAAAATTGATCCTCCAAATGATACCCGCGATACCGCAAGACTGATATCACCATTCCGTGACCCTGAGCCAGATTACACTGGTTCGGCGAATCATACACCCAGAACCTTTACGAATGGAGCTCTGGGGTCTTCGGTAAAACCAGATTATGATTCAGATTCAGAACTAGATGACCATAACCCAGTCCGCCAAGCTCCCATCTTCACGGAGCCTAAAACAACACTTCCAGAACGAGGGACCTTCAGACCTACTGGCGGCGTGTCTATTTTTCACGGCAAATGGCCCGTGGAAAATGGCATCGCAACTCCACTAGCAACAGAGTTACAGGATCTGAGACTTCAGCGAGGGACAGTAAGAAATGAACCGTCAGTGACTACATCCTTCAACCAGGATGATCCTTCCATGCCGCATGATTTGGCCAAACTGTCAAGACTGACCATAGACACGATTACAGATTGTATTGAGAGGAGATACAAGAAGGGGCTCATTTACGTGAGTGTACCACCACCACCACCACCATCACCATCACCATCATCCACCTGAACTCTCTATTTTGTTATGCTGTCCAGTGTTAGAGTTGCTGTTTTCATACCCCATTGCCACGTGGCCATTACCTTCTCAATCAGCTTTTGTTTGACCACTTACCTTTCATCTTTCTTTTTGTCATAATGTTATCAAATCCACATCTTCAAAGCAAATATTACAAGAATGTAATGTAATTTTTTACACTGCTATAAATGGGTCTTTAAAAAAAAAGTTTCAGTTATCATCGCATCTGGATATCAACGCCCTATCCAGCATCCACACATCACTTTTGATCGCAGGTTGTAATAAACAGCTTGATAAGTATCATATTCCTTAAAGAGATGTCTGTTCAATAGCAAAACTTGTGTTTAACTCTTCCCATTCTTCTAATAGTTCTGCTGCCTCTAGTGATGTTTATGTGATAATTCTAATAGTTGTGCAGCCTCTAGTGATGTTTATGTGATAGTTATAATAGTTTTGTTGCCTCTAGTCGTGTTTATGTGATAATTCTTCTAATAGCTTTGCTGCTTCTAATGATGTTTATGTGATCAGTATATTATTGTTCCCAGGTTTGTTCGTTCCACAGAGCCTACGCCAGCGGCATCGGTAGATTAACTACCACCTTTGATTATACTGTTCATTTTAACCACCTTTACCTTTGATTATACTGTTCATTTTAACCACCTTTACCTTTGATTATACTGTTCATTTTAACTACCTTTACCTTTGATTATACTGTTCATTTTAACTACCTTTACCTTTGATTATACTGTTCATTTTAACTACTTTTACCTTTGATTATACTGTTCATTTTAACTACCTTTACCTTTGATTATACTGTTCATTTTAACTACCTTTACCTTTGATTATACTGTTCATTTTAACTACCTTTACCTTTGATTATACTGTTCATTTTAACCACCTTTACCTTTGATTATACTGTTCATTTTAACTACTTTTACCTTTGATTATACTGTTCATTTTAACTACTTTTACCTTTGATTATACTGTTCATTTTAACTACCTTTGATTATACTGTTCATTTTAACTACCTTTGATTATACTGTTCATTTTAACTACCTTTACCTTTGATTATACTGTTCATCTCTTAAAATAAAATTCTTAAGTAATAATCTGTATTTACAACGTTGGGCCCCTTCCCTTCCGGGCCCTAGCTAGGCTTAAGCTTATTCAGTCCAATCCACCACTAATCCTAATAAGTCTACCAAAAGGCCTGACCACTAAGCCTACCAAAAGGCCTGACCACTAAGCCTACCAAAAGGCATGACCACTAAGCCTACCAAAAGGCCTGTGGTAGGCGTTGGCAGTCACAAATCTCGGTCCATGATATTTTCCATCAGCTCAGTTGGTGATTTGTTTTTTATTATTGTGCTTTCCCATTACACTGTCCATGATTTTTTTCTCTTGTTCTTCATCTGCCTCTCTTCCCATTTATCTTTTCATTTATGATGTATGCAGGAAACTCACAACTCCTTCAGATCATCAGGGTATCCCCGGACAAGTGTTTCGGCCCTATTAAACTCCTGACACTCTAAGGGGGTGGGCCCTTCTGGATCATGACTCCCAGAGGTCTTGTGAGTTGTTGCCCTTTTTTTTGGTCCGGAATCGAACCCGTGATCTTCCAGTTGGCACTGCACTTTGAAGTGCGTCTTTAGCGATTTAGCTAGCTACGGAGGAGTATTGGTTGTGACAAACGAAATTATTTAAGTTCTCAATGCTTGTTTCGCATACTCCACAGCCAGCATGGGACCTTTTCTGCTGTTTCTGAAAGGCTTTTCAATGCCCTTGCTCTTTCTTGTCCCTTTATGTCCAGTTGCTTACATAGGTAAGTTTTCAGGCCCTCCCCTTCTCATTATATATCCAGTAAATGATCACTTTTGAAAACAAATGCCTAAGGAAAATACTCGGCATCAAGTGGAATGAATTCAAGAACAATGCAGAGATAAGACAGATGACTGAACAACAACCAGTCTCACGGGTGATCAGGAAAAGGAGATGGACATATGTTGGCCACTTGATGAGAAGAAATGAGCAGAGAATCCCAAAACAAGCTATCAAGTGGAACACAACAGGCCGAAGAAAAAGGGGCAGACCGCGTGAAACTCTGAAGAGAACATTATTAAGAGAGGCCAAGTTAACAGGCATAAAATCCTTTGATGAGGTTGAAAGACTCGCCGAAGACAGGAAAAATTGGCGAACTACTTTGCGAGCCCTATGTGACGTCTAACGGCACGGGAAGGATATAAGATATATAAGATAAGAAATGATCACTGTTGTTTTTTATGGATTTAATTCGGTTCCTTTCTACATTTCTTTTTCTTAGACATTCTTTGTTTTTAATTTATACCTGTCTATTATTTTCTTAACATTCTGATGAGAAACAAAAGCTCTTTTGCCTCTAGTGATCTGTGTATCTATCTGTTGATAATTGTTGATAACTAATTTCCCCTGTTATTTTCGGCTTTCGCAGATTTTCGAAACTTTCCCCTGGCTAAGTGTAGCAAGAAAAGTACCTCAGTATTTTGATAACAGAAAAGAGAAGAGAGAAAACAACATCGTTAGAAACTGGAAGTAAAATAAATATACAAAAACGCGCCTTGAATCAAGCGAGCGGTAGAGCTTTCTGTTGCCCGGGGCCTAAAATTCTGACACTAGAATGGAACTTTTTTTATTTTCAGTTACCAAGCATATTTTGATCCCTCTGCAAGAGAGAAACGTTACAAGAGGAAAGTGTGCGAGCCGATAAGTCTGTCCCAAAAAATGACGACCTTTTTCTTTTGTGATTCATTCATTCATTTGCATGTCCCTTGCCGAACTTTGCCTCCCTAACAGCTCTCCTGTAGGCCTCTCGGTTGTGAGCAAGATGGCCTGCTGCTGTTGCGTCCATTTCTTTTGTGATTAGACAGTCATTATTCCTCTCTCCAAACTTCTGTGTGTCTTTTTATGTTATTGCACGGACCATTTCTTGTATTTGCTAAATCTTGTGTCCAGTCATGCCCGTACAACCAACTGTCATCTTCTGTCCAATCATGTCACTACAACCAACTGTCATCTTCTGTCCAATCATGTCGCTACAACCAACTGTCATCTTCTGTCCAATCATGTCCGTACAACCAACTGTCATCTTCTGTCCAATCATGTCCGTACAGCCAACTGTTATCTTCTGTCCAATCATGTCGCTACAACCAACTGTCATCTTCTGTCCAATCATGTCCGTACAATCAGCTGTCATCTTCTGTCCAATCATGTCCGTACAACCAACTGTCATCTTCTGTCCAATCATGTCCGTACAACCAACTGTCATCTTCTGTCCAATCATGTCGCTACAACCAACTGTCATCTTCTGTCCAATCATGTCCGTACAGCCAACTGTCATCTTCTGTCCAATCATGTCGCTACAACCAACTGTCATCTTCTGTCCAATCATGTCACTACAACCAACTGTCATCTTCTGTCCAATCATGTCACTATAACCAACTGTCGTCTTCTGTCCAATCATGTCGCTACAACTAATCATCTTCTTCATATCTGCACACTAAATAAGGACAGACACGGGTGTATGGTTCAATTTTACAGAAAGACAGAGGAAAGAGTGAGGAAAGACAAAGGAAAGAGTGAGGAAAGACAGAGGAAAGAGTGAGGAAAGACAGAGGAAAGAGTGAGGAAAGACAGAGGAAAGAGTGAAGAAAGACAGAGGAAAGACAGAGGAAAGAGTGAGGAAAGAGAGAGGAAAGAGTGAGGAAAGAGAGAGGAAAGAGTGAGGAAAGACAGAGGAAAGAGTGAGGAAAGACAAAGGAAAGAGTGAGGAAAGACAGAGGAAAGAGTGAGGAAAAACAGAGGAAAGAGTGAGGAAAGACAGAGGAAAGAGTGAAGAAAGACAGAGGAAAGAGTGAGGAAAGACAGAGGAAAGAGTGAGGAAAGACAGAGAAAAGACGGGGGATAAAGTGAGGAAAGACAGGGAAAGACAGAGGAAAGAGTGAGGAAAGACAAAGGAAAGAGTGAGGAAAGACACGGGATAAAGTGAAGAAAATAGGCACGAACGAGTGTGTCAGAAAGTAAGATGTATACGTATAAACAAAGAACATATAATAAACCAATATTTCGGCAGAAGTCTTTTTCGAGGATCGCATACAGAAACAACACAACAGATAAAAGCACAAAAATAGGTTTTAAAAAAAAAAACTAGATTTAGTTTTCTTTCGTATCGTCCTTGTGAGAAAGACGGGGACAAATGTTCTAATGATCTTTATGGCACCACAATTATAATGAACAATTTTGAATAATCTGCTGAAATATAAAATCGTTTGGATTAATCATTTTTGTCTTTGTATACAGCATTTGTGCTAGTTTTCCAGTCTGGTTTAGTGTTCTTACATTCCAGCTGCCTATTTGCATCTTATGTTTCGGTTCCAGGAGGTCTGCAGTCGGGCTGGGATTACAATGGACCCTTGACACAGTGCTGGAGGACCTTGACTTTGCGGACGACATTTGTTTATTATCAAGCAGTCACAAAGATATGCAAGATAAAATAAACAAGCTAACTCAGAATGCAAACAACATAGGACTAAAGATCAATGTAGGAAAGACAAAGTTAATGAAGCAAAATGTGAACAACAGAAATGTACTCAGAGTAGATAACAAGTTAGTGGAGGAGGTCAACGAATTTGTATACCTTGGCAGCAGAGTAGTAGAAAATGGAGACAGCACAGAGGACATCAACAGCAGACTTACTAGAGCAAACCAGGCTTTTGCAATGCTGCAGAATATATGGAAATCAAATAAACTAAGCATAAATATAAAAATCAGGATATTTAAGAGTAATGTTCTAAGTGTACTACTCTATGGAAGTGAATGCTGGAAAATCACCAAAACCATAGAAAACAAGTTGAATTCTTTCCAGACTAAATGTTTACGAAGAATTAGAAAAATATTTTGGCCAAACACCATAAGAAATAACATCTTGTTAGCAGAAATGCAGATGAAACCACTGACAACAATTATTGAGGAAAGACGCTGGCGATGGTTGGGACATGTGCTCCGAATGACTGACAACTCACTACCAAAAATAGCACTAAGATGGACACCACAGGGGAGCAGAAGTAAGGGTAGACCAAAAGAGACATGGAGAAGAACAACAGAAAGGATGTTGAGCAATAGAGGACTCACCTGGGCAAGAGCAGAAAAAAAGGCGAAGGACAGGCATTTGTGGAAAACCCTTGCGGAAGCCCCATGTGCCCTGGGCACTTAAGGTTCAGAGAGAGAGATATAGCATTTAAAAATGAAATATCGCAAGTGCTGCTATGATACACAAGTGTAGGACAGTGCCATTTACATTGTATAAAGCCAAGGTTAATGCTAATGAAATTTTTGTCACGTAATTTTGTTTCACAAGAAATATGACAGTTAATAAAAACTGGTAGTTTTGGGACATGTAGCAAGCTTATGTCAGTCCATAAGAACAGCTAAGAGCGAAACCTCCTCTATCTTAATGCGAAGAAAAATAAATTGATGACAACTGACAAAAAAAAACAAAAAAACAAGGCAGCTGAAACATGTATCAATGAGGAAAAACTGGAAGAAGTGGAGAGTTTTTAATATCTTGTATCACTACTAACTAATAATGGAGATATAAGGAGGGATATTAAAAGGAGGACATCTATCGCTCTTCAGAAAGTAAAACAATTAAACAATCTGTGGAGAGGAACAGACAAAACTACAAAAATAAGATTTTTAATGGCATGCACCTTTCCCATCGCAACATATGCCTGTGAGACCTGGACACTTAACAAAACAGCTGAGAAACACACTTTGAATGTAAATGCTAAAGAAGAGTTCTTCAAATATCATGGACACAAAAAAAAAGAACAAATATATCCATACTACAACTTAATATTGAAGAAGGCTAGCTAGTAAAGAGGATTAAACAAAGAAAACTTAAATTATTTTGGACACGTTAAACGTCGTGATAATCTAGAGAAGACCGTCTTGGAAGGGTACATAATGGGAGAAAGAAAGAGAGAAAGCCAAGGCGAAGATGACTGCAAGACATCGTTGATGATCTGCAAATGGATGCATCAGCAGCAAGCCATCTTGCTCACAATCGAGGGCCTACAGGAGAGCTGTTAGGGAGACAAAGTTCCGCAAGGGACATGCAAATGAATGAGTGAATGATTGAAAGAAAGCTTTCTCAGTTCAAGTTTTAATAAAATGTATGTACTCTGAAGAAGAATTTAAACATATATTCAGAATTCGGATTTTAAATTTTTACTAAAAAAAGTAAATATTGTATTAAATATTATTTTCGCTTATATGATGTGGACTCGGGCCGAGTCCCGTATAAGAGGGACTGGTTTTTACGTAATTTCAAATTTTCAGTGCTTGAACTGCTAGCGTTGAGTACATCACGTGCCTGCCTTGTGAGCGAATGTCCTCCTTGCCAGGGGCATTTTTCCTCAACACTGTTGTGTCAGGTATCCAATTTTACAGCTAGGAGGGTAAAGACAGTCTGAAGTTTATGATGAACTTCTGCCGTTTTGCGCAAAAAGAAAGTAAACGTGAGAAGGAATGATAAAAGAGGCAGTGAAACGAGCACGTAGAAATATAAAGCAAACACTAAGAAACTTATTTTTACGATATCCCTTCATTCATAATCACAATGATATTTTATGTCGTTCCTTGTGATATTTTTTCAAAACTTTTCCACTGATGTTTTCTGCCGTTCTTATTAGTGCTTGTGTTTCGTTTCGTCCGTTTTTTTAATGCTGTTTCTTATTTTTGTATGCTTTTTTTTCAGACTCGTTGTGGGGAGATACTCATCTCAGTAAATCCGTTCAAAAGGGTAGAATTGTGCTCTGAAAAGGCAAGTTTACTGGCAATAAATACAGTTCTATGAAACCGTCCCACAATTCTGCACAACCTTCCCACAATTCTACACAATCTTCCTCC
This sequence comes from Achatina immaculata, assembly GCA_009760885.1. Taxonomy (NCBI): domain Eukaryota; kingdom Metazoa; phylum Mollusca; class Gastropoda; order Stylommatophora; family Achatinidae; genus Lissachatina; species Lissachatina immaculata. The sequence continues at coordinate 40,676,109 of CM019691.1, read as the reverse complement.
AATTCTACATACCTTCCTGCAACTCTATGAATATTCCCACAATTCTACACAACCTTCCCACAATTCTACACAATCTTCCTCCAGTTCTACACAACCTTCCCACTATTCTACACAGTCTTCCTACAACTCTATATATCATTCCAAAATTCCTACAAACATTCCCAAATTCCTTTCCACCTTCTTCTTCTTCTTCTTCTTCTTCTTCTTCTTCTTCTTCTCTGAAACTGCAAGCTGATGTTATCTGCATGTGATGCTATGAAGATGTTGCAGCACAGGATAATATCAGCTTGGGAGCGGGCTATGAAGATATTGCAGCACAGGATAATATCAGCTTGGGAGCGGGCTATGAAGATATTGCAGCACAGGATAATATCAGCTTGGGAGCGGGCTATGAAGATATTGCAGCACAGGATAATATCAGCTTGGGAGCGGGCTATGAGATATTGCAGCACAGGATAATATCAGCTTGGGAGCGGGCTATGAAGATATTGCAGCACAGGATAATATCAGCTTGAGAGCGGGCTATGAAGATATTGCAGCACAGGATAATATCAGCTTGGGAGCGGGCTATGAAGATATTGTAGCACAGGATAATATCAGCTTGGGAGCGGGCTATGAAGATATTGCAGCACAGGATAATATCAGCTTGGGAGCGGGCTATGAAGATATTGCAGCACAGGATTATGCCACCTTGGGAGCTAGCTAGGGCAGCTGTTTTTTGGTCCCTGAGTAGAATTTGAAAAAGCAAATGGGTGTACAATGCTTCTTTAACAGACTCCACTACCATAGGGACTACTGCAATCCTTGCCCCATTAACCGGGCTAGGCCTATTACTAGAGGTACGAATGAAGAGGTGGGATAGAGTCTTCGTCAGCTATTGTTTGCAAACCCTGACATTAGCATGTCAGCTAATTCCAAAAGAAACATCTTTCTTGCGGCTCCCCCCTTTTTTCCACACCTCCACCCCCACCCCCTACAATTACTCTTGCTTGTTATTCTGTACAATTCTCTCCAATGCTCAGTTTCCAGTCAGAAGTTGAACTTTGTCATAAATAAATTAATTTCCCTTCTTTTTCATTTCTGCTTTTATCATTTTTGTTGCATTTGAAGAATGTAATGTGCTAAAATATTGTTTGTTTTTTATTCTTTAAAAAGTTTTCTACATTTATATACAACTGAATTTTATAAAAACTTCCATCATGCAAGTAGATGAGAGATGTTTCATTTGTTCAGGAATTCTGATTCTTGATATCAGCCAGCATTGTCTATGTTTCAGTATTTCAGTGACTATAGCCCCACACATATATCAGATGACATTGTCTATATTATTTCAGTATTTCAGTAACTATAGTCCCACACATATATCAGATGACAATTGTCTATATTTCAGTGACTATAGCCCCACATGTGCATCAGATGACATTGTCTATATTATTTCAGTATTTCAGTGACTATACCCCCACACATATATCAGATGACATTGTCTATATTATTTCAGTATTTCAGTGACTATACCCCCACACATATATCAGATGACATTGTCTATATTATTTCAGTATTTCAGTGACTATAGTCCCAGACATATATCAGATGACATTGTCTATATTATTTCAGTATTTCAGTGACTATACCCCCACACATATATCAGATGACCCTCACCTTTTTGCTGTGTCAGCGAAGGCTTATCAGGGTGTGCAGGCACTGAAACTAAATCAGGTAACAATTTACCTTAGAAATAGTTACTGTTACCTGAGCCTGTTATAATCATACCTGTGTCCGTTGACTTTAGAGATTATTTATATCATACCTGTGCTCAATGATCATACCTGTGCTCAATGTTACTCAATATTATGTGTATCATACATGCTTTTAGTGATATTAGATATTATTTATAGCATACTTGTGCATAGTGATACTAGAGATTATTTAATCATACCTATGCTCTGTGATACTAGATATTTATTATACTTGCTTCTGGTGATGTTGGATATTATCTATATCATACTTGTGCTCAATGATACTAGATTTTTTATATCATACCTGTGCTGAAGGATATTAGAGATTATTTATATCTTACCTGTGCTCACTGACACTAGAAATTATTTATATCATACCTGTGATCAGTGATAGTAGAGATTATTTATATCATATATGTTTTAATGATATTAGAGGTTATTTTTTATCACAGCTGTGCTGAATGATACTACATGATGTTTGTATCATAATGTGTTCAGTGATGCTAGAGATTGTTTATATCATACCTGTGTTCAAGGATACTAGAGAATGTTTATATCATGCCTGCATTCAGTGATACTAGAAATTGTTTAAATCATACCTATGTTCAGTGATAGTAGAGATTGTTTATATCATACCTGCATTCAGTGATACTAGAAATTGTTTATATCATACCTGTTTTCGGTGATAGTAGAGATTGTTTATATTATACCTGTGTTCAGTGATAGTAGAGATTGTTTATATCATACCTGCATTCAGTGATACTAGAGATTGTTTATATCATACCTATGCTCCAAGATACTAGAGATTGTTTATATCATACCTTTGTTCAGTGATAGTAGAGATTGTTTATATCATGCCTGTGCTCAGTGATTATTATATGTAGGCACTCATCCAGTACAGACAGATATTCATACAGTACAGTCAGAGACTTATCTAGTATTAATGGGCATTCATCCAGTACAGACAGCCACTTATCCAGTATAGACAGGCATTCATCCAGTACAGATAAGCACTTATCCAGTATAGATCGGCATCCATCCAGCACAGACAGACACTTATCCACCACAGACAATTAATAAAATAGTGATGTTTCTTATAAATTTCCCACATAAGTGAATATTTAAAGCCACTTTCTATATCTATGAATCTCTAAAAAAAAAGGAAGATCATATGATAGCTTTTGTTGTTGTTGTTGTTGTTGTTGTTGTGTTTTTATAGTGCTAAAAGTGGCAATTTTAAAGAAAAATTATGTAGACTTCTTCTTCTTCTTCTTCGTTCGCAATTATGTAGACAAGTTTGATATTTCACTGAATATTTGAAACTGAGTTTGACTTTCAATATAAAGGTGATTTTGGTCAGTGGAGAGTCTGGTGCAGGCAAAACTGAAGCCACAAAACTTTTGGTCCAACATCTCATGTCAATAGCTGGAAGTGATTATGACACTCTCCAGGACAGGATCATTCAGGTACGTCCACGTACACTTGACCGGAAAGTGTTCACGTAATTCATGCAAGTCTAATTTTTAAGTAATTTTTGCTAGATCTAAAAACATTTGAGTAATAAGCCTAAAAGTAATTTAAAGTACAGTAAGTTTTAAGTAATTTAGATATATTGAAAAACATTTGATGAGCAATTTTAATTAGCTTGTTGAATAATTGTTTTCTTGTCTCTTTTCTTGTCTGTTTTCTTGTCTGTTGTATGGCTAAATCAGAATTCATCATCATTCCCTTATTACATCAGTCAAGTCTACAACACCTTTTCTCCATCCCTCTCTGCCATCATACAACTTAACTGGTGTGATGTTGTTGTATATCTTGGATCACTACTAACTAATAATGGAGATACAATGAGGGAAATTAAAAGAGGACGTCTATCGCTCTTCAGAAAGTAAAACAAATAAAGAATCTGTGGAGAGGAGCAGACAGAAGTACAAAAATAAGATTGTTAAGGGCATGCATCTTTCCCATCGCAACATATGCCTGTGAGACCTGGACACTTAACAAAACAGCTGAGAAACACATAAATGCCTTTGAATGTAAATGCTACAGAAGAGTTCTTCAAATATTGTGGACACAAAAAAGAACAAATTTATCTGTACTACAAGAGCTTAATATTGAAGAAGGCTGGCTAGTAAATAGGATTGAAGAGAGAAAACTGAAATATTTTGGAAACATTAAACGTCATGATAATCTAGAGAAGACCGTCTTGGAAGGGTACATAATGGGAAAAAGAAAGAGAGAAAGACCAAGGCGAAGATGGCTGCAAGACATCACTGAGGATCTGGAAATGGATGCATCAGCAGCAGGCCATCTTGCTCACAACCGAGAGGCCTAGAGGCGTGCTGTTTGGGAGACAAAGTTCCGCAAGGGACATGCAAATGAATGAATGAAATGAATGAATGATGTTGTTGTATAATTTCTTTATTATTGTGGGTTCTTTTTTCTTGTATTACTGATTGTTATGATAAAGCACCAGTTCATTTAGAACAAAAGATCAATGAAGCAGAGATTACATGTATTTTTTCCTTAAGTGCAAAATCCATAGAGCAATACGGAGAAATGCAAATATTAAAAAAAAACAGGAAGCAGTATTACATAGAATTCTTGATTCCATAAGCATAATTTTCAGTATTACTCCTTCATTGTTTTTCAAGGTCAATCCACTCTTGGAAGCATTCGGTAATGCCAAGACAGAACTGAACAACAACTCCAGTCGTTTTGCAAAGTTTCTGACCTTGAACATCAACGCAAATGGCAAGGTTGAAAGTGGTGAGTAGCTGTGAAGGTCAGCTTCAGCATAAACATATGAACATAATGAATGCAAGAGATCTTGAAACGTTCATTGCAGCTCTTTAACAAAAGAGGAAAAAAAAATAAAGGTAAAGGTCAAATTCCAGTTTCCATGCATTAAGGCATGTTGGGGGTATGGCGTTAGGCTCATATTTCCACAACCATCAGCACATGAAAATGTGATGTGATCAGTATCACACCCAACCACATTTACCTTTCCAGATTTCTCTGATACCCATTTTTAGAGGCTGGGTGAACTCCGGGGCCTTTCTGCTGTGTACCAGAAAAAATCCGACTGCTGAGACTTGAACCTAGTACCACCGAGCATCTAACCACTCAGCCAACCAGACTGAAATAAAGGGGAAAGATTAAGAATCAAAAATATTTCATTTATTCTCCTGTCTTTTAGTTCAAGGGAAGTCAGAATGTATTGGATGCATCATGAGAAGACATGAACTGGGGAGCTTAGCTTGGTAACAACTGAACTCCACAGAGAACTTATGACGTTGAAATGCAGATCTATGTTCTCTCTTCCATTTAACATATGTTATTTCTCTGGTTCCAGCACGTATCAGGGACTATATGTTGGAGAAATCACGAGTTGTACACCATGGACCCAAAGAAAGAACATTCCATGCTTTTTATGCATTCTTGTATGGGGCTTCTGATGCCACACTGGAGTCCGTTTTCATCAGTAGGGGAGACAAGTTCAGGTAAGTGGAAGAACTTTTACAAATAATTCACATGACAAAACAGAACTATAAGAAACAAAATGTATAAACTAGGAAAAAAGTAGGAATAGCTTTATTATTTAACGATAACACAAGAAACATGTATGACCGGATATAAAGTGAAGGAAATTTGCACACAATGGAAAGATGTGTCAGAGTTTTAGCAAATTTAGGGGAAATATTAATCCCGAAGCAGATATATCAGGGGTATTAACTCCCACAGTGCCTTGACTTCCTGTGTGCTTTGCTTCTTTACCTTTGACCTTGTGGATGATGTAAAAAAATAAACAAACAAAATATATATTTTGACTAAAAATATGTAGTAATCTGAAAGAGACTGGATCTTGAAACATTTTTACTGTCACTGTGGTTAAGCCAGTAAAACAGCAGAAGAATCAATAAAAAAAAGGGAGTTGTTTAGAAAGATGATGTCCAGCAGCTTCAAGCAAGAAGATAATGTCCTGTCTGCTTCAGAATCATCTGCTAGGACTCCTTCAATCTCCCTGGAACTGCAAGATGACTCTCTTAACAGATGATGTGGTGAGGATGTTGAGGCACGTCTTCGTATCCAATCGGGGGCAGGTTATGGTGGCTGTTTTTTCAGTCCCTGTTCCCAGCTAAAAAAGCATGGAGTGTGCTTCTTTATCAGACTCCACCACCATGGGGATTGTGGTAATCCCTGCCTCGTTAGCCAGGCTAGGCCTTTTAGTGGAGGTACCAACATGGAGGTGGGACAGGGTCAACTATGGTTTACCAACCCTCATGGCAGCATGTCAGCTATGAGTTGCTGATTGCCAAATCAGACAGTGTCCTTGCTCTCGCTTGCTAGGACTCAGAGAAGCATTATCTAGTATGACAAATACAAAGAGTAGACAGTGTGACATCTTTAGACATACATAATCAGTCTTTGTTTTTCATCCAGCCATAGCCCCACATACATTCAGCCATAACCCCATATACATCCAGCCATAGCCCCACATACATCCACCCATAGCCCCACATACATCCAGCCATAGCCCCACATACATCCAGCCATAGCCCCATATACATCCAGCCATAGCCCCACATACATCCAGCCATAGCCCCACATACATCCAGCCATAGCCCCACATACATCCAGCCATACCCCATATACGGGAGATAGCAGCACAAATACCAGCATCCTCGACTTCTTGGGATGTCAAAAGTTCAAGGGGCAAAAACTGATTGAATCCACCTGCCATATGCTGTAAAAGGTAAACATAAGTGGGAGAAATACAACTGAAACCATTATGGAATATGAGGAAATAAGAAGACCATTAAGCCACAAAGAAGTGTTAGCTTGGACAGAATAGCACATGTAAAATAAAGGAAGATTCTAAAAGATGACACATACAAACATGAGATATTACATCTAACAAAAATATTCAGGAACTTTTCAACTTAACGACTGAAAGAAAAGTTTGTCAAGAATTCTATTGCATTTTAATATTCTAAGTTGAGTCCACAGGTAAAATCTTCAGTACTTTTTTTTTCTTGATTCTCAAAGAACACTTTATCTTGATTCTCAAAGAGCACTTTATCTTGATTCTCAAAGAGCACTTTATCTTGATTCTCAAAGAGCACTTTATCTTGATTCTCAAAGAGCACTTTATCTTGATTCTCAAAGAACACTTTATCTTGATTCTCAAAGAGCACTTTATCTTGATTCTCAAAGAGCACTTTATCTTGATTCTCAAAGAACACTTTATCTTGATTCTCAAAGAGCACTTTATCTTGATTCTCAAAGAGCACTTTATCTTGATTCTCAAAGAGCACTTTATCTTGATTCTCAAAGAACACTTTATCTTGATTCTCAAAGAACACTTTATCTCTCTCCTGCCTCTTATAGGATCACAGGGAGGTCGACGCCCATAAGCACAGCAGAGATCAAGTTTTATAAGGACATCTATGCTAGCCAGCAGGAAGTCTTTAAACTGATCAAACTGGAGGAAGAGGTATAGGGCTCACTTTATTAATTAAGCTACTGGATAGCAACTCACTTTACAGTTTTTAAAAAAAAAAACATTACAAAATATATATTTTTGGTGAGTAGACATTTCAGCTGATTAAAAATAGTCAGCCTTGACCTTGTCTCTTTTACCCGCAGTATGCCAGATGCTGTATCACAGTTTACACTTAAGAAGATCATATTAAAGTTTCATGAGCAGAGTTATGCTATGCCCTGAATGGCTGTCATTTTTCCTCTTTCTTTTTTTTTTTTTTCTCCTGAGTTTTCCAGCGATTGTCATGACATGTTGAAATTATACAATATTTATTGTAGTACTTAAAATCACCTCCATGTCCAGCACTCTCTTTCCTTAAGGTTAAAAAAAAAGGAAGCCAGTTTTGAAAAAATCACATTGAACTGTTCCATGAAAGTTCAGTAATTGTTCATTTGCTGATGTTTAGTAACAAGTTTACTGTGTGAGCTGTGAACATTTGCTGTTCTCTCTCTCTCTCTCTGAACCTTAAGTGCCCAGGGCACATGGGGCTTCCGCAAGGGTTTTCCACAAATGCCTGTCCTTCGCCTTTTTTTCTGCTCTTGCCCAGGTGAGCCTTCTGTTGCTCAGTATCTTTTCTGTTGTTCTTCTCCATGTCTCTTTTGGTCTACCCTTACTTCTGTTCTCCTGTGGTGTCCATCTTAGTGCTATTTTTGGTAGTGAGTTGTCAGTCATTCGGAGCACATGTCCCAACCATCGCCATCGTCTTTCCTCAATAATTGTTGTCAGTGGCTTCATCTGCATTTCTGCCAATAAGATGTTATTTCTTATGGTGTTTGGCCAAAATATTTTTCTAATTCTTCGTAAACATTTAGTCTGGAAAGAATTCAACTTGTTTTCTATGGTTTTGGTGATTTTCCAGCATTCACTTCCATAGAGTAGTACACTTAGAACATTACTCTTAAATATTCTGATTTTCTTTGTTATGCTTAGTTTTTTTTTTATTCCCATATAGTCTGCAGCATTGCAAAAGCCTGGTTTGCTCTAGTAAGTCTGCTGTTGATGTCCTCTGTGCTGTCTCCATTTTCTACTACTCTACTGCCAAGGTATACAAATTCGTTGACCTCCTCCACTAACTTGCTATTTACTCTGAGTACATTTCTGTTGTTCACATTTTGCTTCATTAACTTTGTCTTTCCTATGTTGATCTTTAGTCCTATGTTGTTTGCATTCTGAGTTAGCTTGTTTATTTTATATTGCATATCTTTGTGACTGCTTGATAGTAGACAAATGTCGTCCGCAAAGTCAAGGTCCTCCAGCACTGTGTCAAGGGTCCATTGTAATCCTCTGTGTTTGTCTGATGTTGCCTCCTTCATTAACCAGTCTACTGCCAAGATAAATAATGTTGGTGATAGTACACATCCCTGTTTCACTCCTGTTTGTACCCTAAAGCTGCTGGAGGTATGTTCGCCACAGATAACTTTGCACTGAAAACTCTCGTATAGGGCCTTGATTACATTAACTATTTTTTGGGGGAGGCCATGCCATCTTAGGATTTTCCACAGTGCATCTCTGTTGACACTGTCAATTTGCTGTTCTGCCACTCAGTATTTGTACCTACCTTTATTCTGTTATTGAATATGATGTATGTTTCAACATGGCTGTTTCTTCAGTATTATTATGTGATTAAAAAGGCAAAGGTAAAATCCCTGTTATCATGTCCTTAAGGCATATTAAGGATACAGTTTTAGGCCACTATTTCCGAGACCTTCAGCACGTGAAAGTGTGATGTGATCAGTATTATGCTTGACTGCATTTCATCATCATCATCAGGTGCCATGCCGACAGGCCTTGGCTATTATGCTTCTCCAGAGTATCCGTTCCTTCATGCAAGCCATCACCTCAGTTGGTGATCTCCTCTCACACCATCCCATCAGACTGTCCACTATCATTTCTCTTGGTCTTCCTCTTGATCTTCTTCCTTCTATTTTTCCTGTTGTTATAATATTTTCAATGCCCCCTCTTCTCACTGCATGTCCTATGAAAGTACATTGTCTCTCTCTTATTTTTTTTGACAAGATTTGTTGTCTCTCCAGCCCCTCTCATACATTCATCATTAGTTATTTTTGCTGTCCGGGGGATTCGCAACATTCTTCTAATAAACCACATTTCTGCTGCTTCCAATGATTTTTGTGCAGACTTGCCTATTGTCCATGATTCACTTCCATATAACAAGATAGGTTCAATATAGCATTTTAGGACTCGTTTTCTAACATTCATTGATAAGGATGTGTTGGATAATATGTTTATCATTCTCTGAAATGCAGTCTTTGCTTGGCCTATTCTGTTCCTGACTGCATTTACCTTCCCAAATTTCCCACTTTTAGAGGCCTAGTGGACTCCAGGGTCTTTTCAACGTGGTTGTACCAGAAAAAAATCCCCACTGGTGGGATTTGAACCTGATAGCAAGGACTAGTAGACCGAGTGCCTAACCACTGGGCCAGCCAGGCTGCCTGTCATTATGTGATTGATGAAATGAAATATGGAAAGCTGCTGTTAGTTACACTCTTGTCACTTTCCTTGGATTTGCCACTTGCAGTCTTCATTATGTCTGCATTGATGCTTGCAGTGACCTGTGCAGGCATCTTTCTGCAAGTCCTGCTGTTACTGTTTCTCTCAAGCATACTTTAAGTCTGATTAAAATTCAATAAATCTAGCAGGACTGTCCTTCTTGCCCAAATATTGAAGTTGGACCATCCTCCTGATTTTATATCTACAGTCAGTCTACACAGTGGTGCTGAAGAACCATTTCATGAACTTTGAAATATTTCAGGAAATTTATGACATCAACATCATCTTGTCAGCAGTTCTTCATTTGGGCAACATTGAATTTGAGGACAGTGACAACGACTGTGTTGTTATCAGGGATGAGGATGTTGTGCACAAAGGTAAGATAAGGATAAAAAACAGAATGAGAGTCATAAAAGTGTTGCAGAATCCACAACAGAAGAACATTGAGTGTTGTGTTGTTCATTTGTTATTTATTTCTGAGAAATTATATATTCCGATGGGTACTCTGGAGTCAGTTTGAGTCCTAAACCTGAGCATAAGAATACAACTCACTACCAGCACAACTACTGCATTGAGCACAGAATTGATAATATTACATCTGAAATTATAGAGAACATGCATGTTCTGTCAACTAAAACAGTCTTCACCAGGACACTCCAGTTATAAATGGGCACTCTAAAAGTCTTTAGCAGGACAACCCAGTTATAAATGAGTGCTCCAGCCATATTTATTAGGACAACTGATTTATAAATTTTCTCTAAGTCTTTACTAGGACAACTTAGAAATATGTGTGCCATAACTAAAAGTCACAGCTGTTCCATGACCGTCTTCAAGAAGATGTCTTCAAGATGTCATGAAGAAATTCAGTAAGAAAGATCAGAAAGAAGTAGTCCATCCTCTACAGCATCAGTTCCCAAAGTGGGATCTCCTCAGACCCTTAGGGGTCTGCATAGCAAGTCTAAATATTTTTTTTAAAATTTTTCTGCACCACAAAGATCACATGCCTATAAGTTCTTAAAATAAGATTATTCTGAAGGTGTTTAATTTTGAACCACATGATAGACCCTCAGTCATTGTCTTTAGAAGTCCCTTACCTGAAAAAAAGTTTGGAACCACTGCATTATTGCATGAAGTGAGAATGTATAAGGTAAAGGTAACCCTGTCATGGCTAATAGGCACATAGGAATATGGTGTTAGTGCCCATATTTTCCTTGACCTGTCAGCACACTAGAGGGCCACCTTTCCTTTCCAACTCAAGAAGAAGTCAGGTACCCATTTCTACAGCTGGGTGACTGGGGTATCTTTGGGCGGATTCGAACTCCTGACCTTCGCCATGAGAGACCAGTGCACTAACCACTTGGCTACTCAGAGAATGTATGGCTAATAATAATTTAGCACCTAAATAAAAAGAGAGAGGTACACACATCAAAAGAATAAGATGTTTTGCAGTCTGAAAACATTACATAATGGAGAGAAAGAGAGTTAACATCAGTTACATAAAGGAGAGAAAGAGAGTTAACATCAGTTACATAAAGGAGAGAAAGAGAGTTAACATCAGTTACATAAAGGAGAGAAAGAGAGAGTTAACATCACTTACATAAAGGAGAGAAAGAGAGTTAACATCAGTTACATAAAGGAGAGAAAGAGAGTTAATATCATTTACATAAAGGAGAGAAAGAGATAGTTAACATCAGAGCTTAATAAAGTATTAAAACTTTCAAGAATTTGGTGTGGAATGATATTTCCTTTACTGCTTATTGCTGCACTTAAAGAATAGGAGAGTACTCCAGTAAAGTGCATATTCCAGTGCAATATGAGGTGATGATCTTTACACTCTAGAATCTCAGTTTCAGTCAAACTATCCTGTCAGCTCCTTCACATCGTACATCTCTCTTTCAGTGGCAGCACTGCTACAGCTGGACGTCACAGATCTGACCAGGATTTTCCTTGAAAGAAGTAGCAAAATGGGCAGAGAAGGTAGGAAAATAGGCTGTTCATTTTTCTTAATTTTAGACTGCATGAAGAAGATTAGTAGGCTTCAGATAAATTCATTAATTTTGTATATAACTAAAACACATAAAGAAACAAATCACATTAAAATCTATAAAATTTGTCAAGTGTTATGTGTACTACCCTATGGTACAGCAGCATCAGTGCTAAAGAAATGGAAAATAAATTTGAGGGACTTGAAGCGTGAATGTATGGAATATAATTCAATTCTAGAAAAAAAAAATACAAATAAAAAAAAAATTTCGTATTGAAAAAAAATGAGAAATAGAGCAATAAGATAAAAATCATAGTCATATAAAGATCTGTATGATATATAAAATATCATACAGGAGTGGAAAGTTAAAAGAAAAAAATGCTAAAAAAAGGACAGGTGTATGAACAGGCTAAAACAACATCAAGAGATAGGCTGGAAGCAGACTGGCCATATGATACACAAAATAAAACAGAAAGTAAGTATGGAAGCCTTTAAAGTCAGTCTTCCCTGGGGAGATGACACAAAATGATGACAATGATGATGAGGAGAAAGAGGAGGAGGAAAAAGATGATACAATTTTCTGAAACTAAGATACCCTTTTATTGGGAATGAGAAGGACCCTGTACTATGATTACACACTGGATTGTTCAATAGCTTTGTTGACATACTTGTTACAACAAGACAATGATCAAGAGTGAAGATAATACAACAGACATTACTGTATGTGAACAAATGAATTGGGAGTAACAAAAAGGAACTGGAGAGAGTTGCCTTCTCACAAGACACAACAGTGTGTCTCATAATTAAATTCTGATGGAGACATTTAGCAAAGTTACTCTGTGATGGTTGCTAGAACAGGGACTAGAGCAGACTTGGGTGTGTCCCAAATACTATTATGCTGATTTCTGTAACTAACTAACTTACTTCGATATACTTTCACATTTTCAGGGAGTGTCATCATAAAGTCAAAAAACAAGAAACAGGCAGAGGATGAAAGAGACGCAACAGCCAAAGCACTGTATGAAAAAATGTTTGGCTGGCTTGTTCGAAAAATGAATGAAGCTTTGAAAAGTGAAAAATATGTGTAAGAAATCTGTGCTTATATAAGATTACTTAAAGTGATATGCTTTATATACCTATGTATGTAGATATGTATATGTAATTGTGATATTTGTTACACTTGTAGAACAGCTGGCAACACCGCCTACTGTTACATTAAATCATGTCATGTGTATAACATTCACAGTAAAGTAATAGAACACAATATACTAGCAGTACAACCTACTGTTACATCAAGTCATGTTATGTGTATAACATTCACAGTAAAGTAATAGAACACAATATTGTATTGTTAGAACTTGAAAACAAAACACTTTTAGGCATGAGAGAAAGAAAAAACAATGAGACTTGACAAATGACAATGAGACTTGACAAATGACAATGAGACTTGAACCATGGACTCCAGCAGGGCGAGCAGCCATCCAGCCATGAGAGAACAGGGCTTTAATCAACTCAACCATCTCACACCCCCCCCCCAAAAAAAGTGTTTGATAGTGAAGTGATCAACGTGGGTCTGATCAAAAATCATGACACAGCGAAAGAGGTCATGACACAGAAATTCTGTTGCTTAGATTCAGTCTCCCACGGGTACAAAATTTTTGAGACACAAACATACACACGTGGTCTCCTGTAGAAATATTCACAGAAATCTGTTATCTCAACTTTCCATAACTATTTTTATCATATTTCTGTCATTGTGTAAAAGTTGTGCTGCATTTCATTTTTCTTGCAATAAAATGATATGAATTTTGAGTTAGAGTGGTATTGTTGGAGCTTTAACTGCCAAGTGCCTGTCCAACATTTTGATTGCACTGTTAGTGGCAGGTTAATGTGTTCAACCTGAATAGTGGTACAGGGCTCAGTATAGTGCCATAGAGGCAGAGTTGACCTAGAGTCCACTTTCAGGTCTCCAAATAAGCCTCCATAATTCTCTCCTTATCTGTGCTACATAGACCAGGATGGTGACATCAGAAAGGAAGTTAAAATTAGAATTGCAAAAGCAAGATTGACCTTCAAGAATCTTGAGAACATGTGGAATTCAAAAGTTAAAAGCACAAAAACCAAGTTAAGATTATTTAATTCAGATGTAATTTCCACCCTCATTTATGCATGCGAAAGCTGGAAAACAGCTAAAGAAATAGAAAAGAAATTTGACTCTTTTGAAAACAAATGCCTAAGTAAAATACTTATATAAAGTGGAATGAATTCAAGAACAATGCAGAGATAAGGCAGATAAGTGAACAACAACCTGTCTCATGAGTGATCAGAAAAAGGAGATGGACATTTATCAGTCATGTGATGAGAAAAAAACAGTCAGAGAATACCAAAACACGCTATCAAGTGGAACAGAACAGGCTGAAGAAAAAGATGTCGACCACATGAAACTCTAAAGAAGACATTGTTAAGAGAGGCCAAATTAGGAGGCATAAAATCTCTTGATGAGGTTGAAAAGCTTGTCGAAAACAGGAAAACTTGGTAACTTACCATGCGGGCCCTATGTGATGTTTAACGGCATGGGAAGGATATAAGATCTGTGCTATAACATTGTCATACCATCAGTTGTTAAAAAACAAGATTACAGTTTCACAGAGATTATAAAAATGGAAAGAAAAATGTTGGTAAATGAGAAGAAAGATGATATGATGAAACAAGAAGCAGTCAGAAAGATGATATAACAAGAAGTTGTATCCCTTCATTTATACTTCATAGCATAAACAAATGCTGTAATATAAAGGAAGTTGTATCTTCTCAGTAATACTTTATGGTGTAAACAAATGCTATAAAGTGAAGAAAGTTTATCTTCTCATATATACTACATAGCATAAACAAGTGCTATAATGTAAAGAAAGTTGTATCTTTTCATTTGTACTTTTCAGCTTAAACATAAATTAATTATTTTGGCAAGAATAATTTGAATTTTATGTTCTGTATTTTCCAAACATTTCTTCCACATACCCTCAACAGAGATCACACAAGTATTGGAATTCTGGACATCTGTGGATTTGAGAATGTGCATGTGAACAGCTTTGAACAGCTTTGTATCAATGTGGTGAATGAAGAGCTTCAGAACTTCATGAACAAGAAGGTCATCGAGGAAGAGAAGGAGCTGTACGCCCAAGAAGGTGTAGATTTTGCTGATGTGGAGACTCGTGACATCAACAACGATAAAGTGTTGAAACTTTTTATGGAGGTTTGAAGACATCATTGCTTTTCTTAAGTGTAGATGAAAGGAACAAAGCTGATGAAACTGTTTCATATCATTGCTGTTACTGATTGTGCTCTTTTCCTACTGTGCTGTTTCTTGTGAACATTATTTCTCCTCCTCCTTCATTCTTCTTTTCTTCTGTCTCTCTGGAACTGTGAGCTGATGCTTTTGCAGCCGATGCTGTGAAGATATCAGTGCACAGTTTGTTGACTTGTCAAGTTTGTGAAGATATCAGTGCACAGCGTCATATTGGATTGGGAGATAGTTATGATGGCAATTTTTTTCACTTCCTAAGTAGAGCTAAAAAGCATGAAAGGGTCTGAAATACATCTTTATCAGACTCCACTACCATGGGAACAACAGAAATCCATGCTCTGTTAGCCAGTCTAGGCCTATAGTAGGGGGTTGTACTTTTTAAAGCCTGAAAATTGTGGTTTGTTGTGTCCTCTTTAGAATGGGGTCTGTGATATTTGTTTATTCCATGTCTCCATGCAATGTTCTATATTCCTTTCAGGAGCATTTTTTGCTTCTTTTAGTGATACTCCTTTGTTGAAATTGTTCTTTTTCTGTGGCACCACAAATTTGTCAGCTGCTCCATTTCCTTCAACACCACGTTTCCTTCAACACCACAGTGTGCAAGAATCCACTGTAATATTAATTTGTTGGTAAGGGACAGCTGTTTCAGTATTTCAGTCACTGTCTTTGTCAGCTAATCTCTTGGTTCATCTTGGATGGTTTGGATAACTGATCAGTATCACATAGGAAGACTGTGTTTGTGTTTTTGAGTCTATATTTCAGAAGTGCTTTTGTGGCTTCTTGTATTGCTTGTAGTTGTGCATTATAGTTTGTTGGTGTTTTTTGCAGTGTCTTTGTGGCTTCTAGTATGACTTGTATTTGTGCTATATAGTTTGTTGATGTTTCTCAAGTAGCAAATGATTTTTTTCTTTTCTTGTGCTATTTTTCATTAATATTGGGATACTTTATATGTTTAATTGAAATTATATATAATGTATCATTTACTTTTTATCTTACAGAAACCTGGCATTATGTCCTTGATAGATGAAGACACCAAAAGTGGATTGGCAGATGATGAGAGTCTTGTACGCAAACTCATTGACACTTTCAAATTGAGTGGGGTTTTTATACCATCTAAAGGAGATATCCCAGAGTTCAGTATTCAACACTTTGCTGGCAAGGTAGTATGAAATCCAACAAAAATGATAATTAGACATACGAGAAAAAAAGAAGATTTGAAAAGAATGTCGGAAAACAACTTATGGGAGTGATAAAATTGTGAATATAATTAGTGAATGAAACAAAATATGGTGGGTACTTTTTAAGGTCAGCTTTTTTCTGTGTATCCAGCTTTCTTTGAGTTATCCCATCCTGTATAATTATTATGATCTCTTTAAAAAAAAATATGTCAGATACTACAATTTACCACCTCAAATTTTATCACAAAGCCTGTTAATTTTCTGCATGTTCACATTACAGGTGACGTATAGTGCACGGTCATTCATTGAGAAGAACAGGGACACATTGAGTGAAGATATGGTGAACTGTCTGAAATCAAGTGAAAGTTTACTCATCACGGACTTGTTCACTGTTCAAGAGACTGAAACAGGTTCCATTTCTGCGTGAGTGTAATATTTACAAAGCATGTTATCTGAGAACAGCGTAGTATCATAACTCATAATTCAAATGGCACTGGGATATTTATGTAACTCAATGGGATAAGGGTTTACTTACATTAATAAACAGAAAAATATTAAAACATAAAGCAGAAAGCAAAAGGAAATGTCATAACAAAGGAAAAAATCAAGTACAAACAAACACAATTAAATGAAAATAATTCACATACAGAGGAGACTAAACTCTTCTTTTCCTGTTTATTTTTCGGTATTCTTCTTACATCCTTCCCGTGCTGTTAAATGTCACATAGGGCTCGCACGGTAGTTTGCCAAGTTTTGTTGTTTTTGGAGAGCTTTTCAACCTCTGTTATGCCCACTAAACTGGCCTCTCTTAACAATGTCCTCTTTAGAGTTTCACATGTTTTTTTCAGCCTGTTGTGTTCCACTTGATGGCTTGTTTTGGGATTCTCTGACTGTTTCTTCTCATCACATGACTGATATATGTCCATCTTCTTTTTTTTCTGATCACCCATGAGACAGGTTGTTGTTTGCTCATCTGTCTTATCTCTGCATTGTTCTTGAATTTGTTCCACTTTATACCCAGTATTTTCTTTAGGCATTTGTTTTCAAAAGAGTCTAAATTCTTGTCTATTTTTCAGTATTAAGCATTGAATATTCGTATCTTGATAAGCATTCATTTAGAAACCTAAACATCCATTTTCTTTTTCTAAAGGAAGGTGATTAAATCAAAGAGAGAACATTGTGTTAACAGGAGGTCTAAAACATTATTAAAACTGATTGATATTAGAGAAAATTTTTTAAAATTATTTAACCAAGTTATGACTGACAATTTCAAATTCAGGGCCCATTTCCATTTTCGAGGATCAAGGAAACCAAGTAGCAAATTTTCAAAACGACCAGTTTCTGATGGAAACTTGTCATGGACCATCAATAAAAACCGAACAATTAGAGAAGGGTATGTCTTTTTTTTTTTAATCATTTATGTTTTGTCCTCGTATATTAGAGATCCTTGACTGACCCCAGAAACCAGTCCCTCCATTCTAGGAACCACAGTTAGACCTAAACCCATTATCCTTGCTAGAGGAACATATCAGTTTTTTACAAGAAATAGCAAAAGAGAAGGAATATAATCTTGACCAGAACTAGTTCACTGGCACCAGTAACCATGCCATGAGTCTAACAATCAAATTTGCTCCAAATTATATGTGATCCATAGTAAAATACTCATGATTCCATTTTAATGATTGGCTTGCAAAAGCAGATTTCATGCGAATGCCAAATTTCGCATAGATTTTGTGTGTCTAACAAAAATGACCTTCAGTATTAGCTTCACGATTATCTTTTAAGTATGTGGCTCTTTGTTTCAGCCAATGGAACACAAAAATGGTATGCCAGATAAGAGATGCTAGGAACTGGAGATGTACTGCAGCGAACTTTCACTGTGGATATAGCACATAGTCATGAACTTGGGGCTCCCACTCAGGCCTAGAGAAGATGGCGGACTTCATCAGGGTGACAGGGCTGCAGATTTAGGATGACCAAACTTTCTTGAACACTGAAGAACTGTAGAAGAAGAAGAAGAAGAAGGAGGAGGAGGAGGAAGAAGAAGAAGAAGAAGATAGAGCAAGGCAAGACATAGGCAAGACAGAGCAGGGCAAGACGAGTGAGGCCAGACAGGGCAAGGCAAGACAAAGCAAGGCAAGATAGAAAATAAAGCATAACATGAATAAGTCTGGCCATGGAAAACACCATTTTTTTAGTCCCATGGATTGGTCTATATTTCCAGCCTATGAAATATCTGGTTACAAATTGTTTCTTGACTTTGACTATCTGGAAATGAGAAAATGTTAAGTCGCTAAATATTTCCATCAGGAAGAGGTTTTTTTTACTATTGTTGAATGCATTGTTTGCAGTGTTTCTTCTTCAAATTTCACATTAGTGAGTCAAAAAAATTAATCATTTTGAAAGTCTAAGTTTGCATTAATGTGCTTCAGAAGTAACTTCATTTTAACAATCATGATAACAGGTCTGTTTCAATTTTATGCTGTATTAGGTATGGCAACAGGCGTCCAAACCTGCAGTCAGGAGACCTGGCCAAACGCAGTACACATATAAAATTTTTCATGGTAAGTTGCCAGCTTGTATTTGTCTGAAGTATTAACAGGCAAAATCGGATTAGGTTTAGATTAAAAGAGAGAGAAAAACTGTGGACTTTTGGCTTCAGCTGTGGATCTGTGGCTGAGCTATGGACTGTGATTCATTTGTAGACATATGGATTGCACCAGTGTTTCTCAGCCTTTTTTTTAAATCATGCCCCATCTCATCGTCACAAAGATTTTGATGACCCCTGCCCCCCCCCCCCCCCCACAAGATAATAGTCAACCAAGTTCTGAAAAAGTTAAATATAGATATATTCTAATTGCCTCCCAAAATATTCAGACTGCCTCCCCCCACCACCATGGGGGATATGCTCCACACTGGGAAACACTGGCGTAAACGAAGCAAAACTATTTTGTTGTGATTATGGTGTGAAAGAATTTAAGAAATAATTTTTTACAGGGCTCAAATTTTAGCTTATCTTCCAGAGTGAAATTCACAGTTTCTTTTTTTAGGGCTTCATGATGACTCAAAAACACTTTTCACATATCCACTCTCTCTGAACATATCTGACTGTGCAGAACTGTATGCACTGGGAATTATGATTTTAAAAAATTAAAGAAATTCAGTACAAAATATAAGCATTATCCAGCTTGTTTCAAGCTTTAAATGTACATCAGAATAAAATAAAAATAGTGCCTCACAAACAGTAACCAGCTTCAGTAACAATAATGACCTAAATGTTTCAGAGCTCGGTGAACGATCTGCGACGAGCCATGTTAGACGCAATGCCATTCTTCGTCAGGTATGTTTGTTAAAAATTTTTAAGTTTTGACTTCATTATAATTTTCTAACTTCAAGAGTAGAGATCTCTTTTTCAAGGGATGACATCATGTGGACAGTATTTCCTAAGTCTGGGAGGCATCTTTTCACTGTCATGAAAACTTTTTTGGTATTTGTTCATAATATTCTCTTCTATTCTCTTACAATCATCATACTTCTTATGAAGTATTCTGTTCTGTCTGTCTGTCCATGTATCCATCCATTCATCAATCTCACATGTTCAGCAAAATCAGTGTCAGGTGATCTTTGTGTACTGTGGGTAGGACAATTGACCAAAATCAGTGTCAGGTGATCTTTGTGTCCTGTAGGTAGGACAAATGGCCCAAAATCACTGAATAGAGATCATGAACAAAACCAGAAGAATGCACCAGGAAACCAGTTTTATATTGAACAAAGAAATCATTCAGGCACACAGACATCTAGACATCTAATGATGACGATTAAGGCACACAGACATCTAATGATGATGATGAAGGCACATAGACATCTAATGATGACGATGAAGGCACACAGACATCTAATGATGATGATGAAGAAGTTGGAGATGGATTAAATCATATTATCTGAAATAAAGTATACTTCAATCAATCAATCAAATGCTGTGCCGCGTGGTGTAGGCAATCATTTCTCTTCACAATTCCCTGTCTTTAGACTTGATTATGAGATCCACTGGTGACTTTCTTCCTAGCCACACTGACAGCCCATCCAGTAACTTCTCTCTCTCTCTGTCTTCCTCTGTCTCTTCTTCCCTCAAATTTTTTCAGTTGTTACAATTTTCCTCTTCTCAGAAAATGTCCTATAAATCTCGCTTGTCTGCCACTGATCTTTACTGTAATTTACCTTTTAACTCCAGCCTCTCTTAAGACTTCTTCGATGCTTTTCTTAGCTGTCCATGGTACCTTCAAAATCCTTCTTATGAACCACATTTCCATGGCCTCCATTTCTCGCTGTACTCTCTTATTCATGGACCATGTTTCACGCCCATAAAACAAAATTGACTCGATATAACATTTAAGTGCTCGGAATCTTGTTTAAAGTATACTTGAGTAAGAAAAAATTTTATAAATTATGCAGGCTGGGACTGTTTAGAATCTGATTAAAGTTTTCAGTTTTAAACAGTTTAAGCAGCAGCACTCCAAAACAGGTACTTCCCTTTCTCCCTCCCTCCCTCATGTGTTAGTCCCTAGGCAAACGCTTGTGGAAAAAAAAAACACACAAACTGATGGAAGGCAAAGGCAAATACTGCTGTGCTTGCATAAGAAGTACATGTCCTCAGAGAAAGTGGAAGTAAATGCCAGTTGTGTGCTAGAACATGAGGCCATACACAGCCAACACAGTCAATCAGTCAGTCATTTGCATGTCCTTTGAGGAACTTTGCCTCACTAACAGCTCTCTTATAGGCCTCTCAGTTGTGAGCAAGGTGGTCTGCTGCTGATACATCAATTTGCAGATTATCAACAATGTCTTGCAGTCATCTTCGCCTTGGTCTTCCTCTCTTTCTTTTTCCCATTATGTACCTTTCCAAGATGGTCTTCTCTAAATTATCATTTATTACATTATATATTATATTAGTATTATATCAGCCAAAACACTAAAGACATCCTGATATGGAATCCAGAGACTTATGTGGACTTGTGGGCATGTCCCAAGTGTAATGAAGCAGCTGCCCCATACCAGCAGCAGGGATAGGTCATATCCAGTATCCATAATATATCCAATCTGAGTAGGTTGAGCAGCTGGCATGGAAACAGAAAGCAACCAAACTGATTAGAAACAACAAGGAACTGATTAGAAACAACAAGGAACTGATTAGAAACAACAAGGAACTGATTAGAAACAACAAGGAACTCACAGAATTGAGAAACCTGGCATAAATTACAGTATAATCAGATGATTTATGAGTTTTATTTGTTTTATTACACATTCTAATGGTAAAAGATGCAATTATTATGCATATGTTGTACTGATGCAAAGTTTATCTTAAGATATGATGTAGGTCATCAGCAATGTTCACATTTTCTGTTTCTTGAGACCTGTACTAGTATTAATTTTTTTTTTAATGAAAGGAAATAACATTAATATCTTATTGACAATAGACCAAACTGTACATTTTTTATTGACTTGTGATTTTAGCTACATTGCCATTAATAATTTTTTTCCCTTTCAAAGATGCATCAAGCCAAATGACAAGCAAGAAGCTGGAGACTTCCGCAGAGACAGAGTAAAAAGGCAGCTTCAGTACAATGGAGTCAGGGAAGTTGCCAGGATTAGAACCTGTGGTTTTCCAATCAGATATCCAAAAAAGGACTTCATCAGTTTGTGAGTTGAGACAGTTTTTCACTTGGAATATCTGAATATTTCTGTTACAGAAGCACGTTATTATTGGTTACGTGACCTTGGTCCCAAATCCGAACAAACTGGCAAGTGAATTTATTTGTACTTCTCCCAGAAATCTCACTGCATTAGAATCTTGGGTCTTTTGGATCTGCACTGTGAGCTAGCTGAACTCCACAATTATGAATTGCTCAATAAACAGTCACATTCTGCATTAACCCTTTCTTGCTCATTTTTAAAAAGTGAGGACCTAGAAACACCTGGTGAAGGCATCTTGAAGCAGAGATTAGAAAGATGGACTACACCTGGATATAGATAGAAGAAGCAGCCCTGGACAGACATAAATAGAGAGCCCTTAATGATGGCCTATGCCAAAGATAGGGGTAAAGAAAGCAAGGAAGGAGGAAAGAAGAAAGGAGGAAAGAATAAAGGAAGGAAGGAGTAAAGAAGAAAGGAAGGAAGGAGGAAAGAAGAAAGGAGGAAAGAATAAAGGAAGGAAGGAGTAAAAAAGAAAGGAAGGAAGGAGGAAAGAAGAAAGGAGGAAAGAAGAAAAGAGGAAAGAGGAAAGGAAGGAAGGAGGAAAGAGGAAAGGATGAAAGAAGAAAGTATGAAAGAAGAAAGGAAGGAAGGAGGAAAGAAGAAAGGAAGGAAGGAGGAAAGAAGAAAGGAAGGAAGACATGCTGAAGAATCCAGTTTATCTACATTTTTATTTGCTAAATGTATTTCTTTTACTTCTTATTTTGTCATTTTTCTTATACTCTGTAATAGATAAGAAATTTATAAAGTGTTAAAACAAAGAACAGATAATTAATTTGATGAGCATTTTCACTTTACTGTTTTATAACAATAACATTTTTGATTTTCAGAAGATTTAAAAATTAAAGACAACCTTCACTGAATTCAAATGCAGAAACTAAATTGATTGGGAAATCTTTCATGTAGGATAAAGACATGTTTAATCAGAAATTCAGGGTCAAAGGGTCACTGTTTGATAAGCAGAGTGTTGCAATACCTTTATCTCTTAATCTCAGGAAGTATGGGATCACTGATAGATGTCCTGTTAGGATGAACAGACTCAAGCCTAGGGCCCCAAAAGGGGACAGGGCCCAATGTGAAAAAAATAAACCAAAACAAACTGCAAATAATGTTTCATGTAACAGTCATTGATAACTTTTATATCACTAAGACATTATGTTATCAAAATAAAAAACAAGGTAGATAGAGGTGTATGGTGCAGTTTTACAAAGTGAGGGAGGAAGTGAGCAAGGTGAGAAAAAAACAAATAGAAAGTATGAGAATGTATAAATGAAAAACATACAACATCCGATATTTCGGCGTGAGCCTTATTCGAGGATACATACACAATGAAATACAAAGAAATACAAACACGAAGAACTTATCTGAAGTGTCTTGCTCCAAGTGGGAAGCAGAAATGTGTGTGGAAGAAGGAGGAGAAAAAACCATGCTGCCTACAGACAAAAGATTCCCGATAGAGCCAATCATAACGAAGAAGTGGAGAGAGAGAGGAGGAGAACAAGTGGGAGAAAGGGGTGGGGGAAGGCAGTAGAAACATGATAGCCACTAGAGGTGTCAGGGGGGAGGGAGAGAGGGGAGGGAAAAGGGGGCGTGGAGCGATAATGAATGAAGAACATAAACACCTACAGGGAGGAAATGTAAAACTGGTGAACAGGACAAGACCAATATGTTGGCAGAGAAGGAAATAGGATGGTGGTAGGGAGGGGTAGCATAGAGAAAGAAAGTAGAATATAAAAAAGGCCAGTGGAAAAATAAAGAAGTTACAGAAAGCTGAAGACATTGTTAATTCCAGCTGGGTGGAGACAGCCAGTCTGGAAAACAAGGCGCTGTTCTAGGACCCTCCGAGATCGTACATCTGCAGAACAAGAGCGGATCGCACTAACCGAAATGTCCTGTTTGCCCCTGTGGTTGCCAAGGCAAAAATGTTTAGCCACAGGTGTCCAGGCCCTCTTAGAATATCATTGAGATGCTGGCGAAATCAGTCTCCTAACCGTAAGCCAGTTTCCCCTATGTACTTCAAACCGCAACATTTGCACATGATAACATAAATGACATTTCGTGAAGTACAGGTGAAACCCTCCTGAACTGATAACGTGGACTTAGGGAAGGAGATCTGGCTGGCCTCGACAACAAACGGACAAGTGTTACATCTACGGCGTCCGCAACGTCTGGTACCATAAAAAGTGTCATCTGTCTTAAGATGACTATGAATTAAAAGGTCCCTGAGGTTCTTGTCCCATCTGTAGGCCACCAATGGGGGTTCCCCAAAAAGTTCACGTGTCTCAGGCTCGGTCTGGAGGAGGTGGAGATGGCGAAACAGTATGTTTTTAACTGCCAAGCTATGAGTATGGTACGTGAGTACTAGTTTCACTCTGTCCGAGCTACAGTGCAATTTAGGGGTTAGGGCTTGTTGCTGCGATATATGGCTAATGCGGTTCCAAGATGACGAGAGAATGTGGTCTGGATAGCCGCGTTGACGGAAGAAATCTAGCAATTTGTGGCCTTGATCCTGGAAATCCAAATCCTCCTTACACAAACGTCGCAACCTAAGAAGCTGGGAAAAAGGAATAGTGTCCTTACACGATCTGGGATGGGAGGAAGAGTACAGGAGGTAGCTGTGAGAGTCTGTAGGTTTATAGTGGATAGAAGTAGTAAGCCCGGAAGGGCCGATAGTGACGGCAATGTCAAGAAAGTTAGCGGAAGTAGCAGAGATATGGGAGGTGAAAGAAATGACAGGATTGTACTCCTTAACAAAACTGATAAAGTTGTTAAGGTCTTCCTCTGGCATTGATGTGATCCCAGTGCCGTCGTCTATGTAGCGTCTATAGAAGGCGGGAAAAGGGCCTCTAAAGGCTCTCAGAACCTTATGTTCGAAGTGGCCCATGAACAGACACGCGTAGGTGGGGCCCATCTTGGTACCCATGGCTACACCACTAATCTGGTCAAAGTAAAGGCCATTGAATTCAAAAGAACTGAGTTGGAGGACAAGTTGTGTAAGGCGCAGAATAGTAGACGTAGGAATAGAGGATTGCATCTTTTGTTCAGAAAGAACTTGACGGCCTGAAGTCCCTGATCATGCGGGATGGATGTGTATAAGGATACTACATCAAGGGTGAAGATACGGTAGGTGTGACCAGGCAGGAGTGTAAGGGTCTCAAAAGTAATGAGAGCATGATTGGTGTCCTTGAGATAAGTGGGCAGACTAGTGACCAGAGGTTGAAAGATGCCGTCAAGAAAGTCAGAGATTTGTTCCATAGGGCAGGAACAAGCAGACACTATGGGCCTTCCTGGACAGTGATGTATCAGTTTGCGTTTGGTCTGTATAATACAAAGTCATATAGTAATAGAGGGGGAATCAGGCCTTATATCGGGAGATAGACGGCATAAGAAGAGCTGGAGAGACCAAAAAAATAAGAGAGAGACAGTGTACTTTCATAGGACATGCAATGAGAAGGGGGGACATTGAAAATATTATAACAACAGGAAAAATAGAAGGAAGAAGATCAGGAGGAAGGTCAAGAGGAAGACCAAGAGAAATGATACTGGACAGTCTGACGGGATGGTGTGAGAGGAGATCACCAACTGAGCTGATGGGCTGCATGAAGGATCATGTACTTTGGAGATGCATAATAGCCAACGCCAGTCACCACAGCACCTGATGACGATGATGATGATGAGACGGCATATGTCAAAGACAGTTGAGGGCGCTTAGTAAGTTTAGCTTAGGGGCCTGGGTTGTAGTTACTCTGTCATTGCATAGGATTTATGGGATTACTAGGTTAACAAAATTAAGAAATGGTGTTATTTCTGACTTAGCCAGCAAAAAAAAAGGAAAAGAAATGGTGTTATTTCTGATTTAGCCAGAAAAAAATTAAAAAGGTGTTCTTTCTTACTTAGCCAGCAAAAAAGTGTTTTTTTTTACCTAGCCAGCACAACAAAGAAATGATGTTATTTCTGACTTAGCCAGCAAAAAATTGTGTTCTTTCTGACTTACCCAGCAAAAAAAAAAAAAGAAATGGCGTTCTTTCTGACTTAGCCAGCAAAAAAAAAATTTTAAAATAAATTATGTTCTTTCGACTTAGCCAGCCAAAAAATGGTGTTCTTTCTTATTTAGCCAGCAAAAATGGTGTTATTTCTGACTTAGCCACCATAAAAATGGTGTTCTTTCTGACAGCCAGCAACAAATGGTTTCTTTCTGACTTAGCCAGCAAAAAATGGTATTTCTTACTTAGCCAGCAAAAAAAAAGAAATAGTGTTTTTTTCTGACTTAGCTAGCAAAAAAGGAATGATGTTCTTTCTGACATAGCCAGCAAAAAAGTAAATTGTGTGCATGTGTAATGCCCCAGAAGAACTAGCTGCACTTTCATCAGGATGTGATTTATTTGCACATTTTTAATTTTGTGTGATTTGAAAAAAATGTGTGAAAAATTGCTGCAAACAATGCATTTAATTTTTAAAAAGCAGGAAACCTTTCCAGCATGGAAGTAGACACTTCAGACGATAGACAAAAATGTGCAGGAATTGGCATATCAGGGATTAGATTTTGCAGGATTTGATATGTCAGGGATTAGATATAAATTTATAAGAATTTATATTCATGGGTTAGATATAAATTTACAGAAATTGACAGCAGGGATTAGATATAAATTTATTGGAACTGACATTTCAGGCATTTGATATAAATTTACAGCAATTGACATTTGAGAGATTGTATATAAATTTACTTGACTTCTTCTGGAGTTGGGGAAGGAAAGGCAGCCAGGTGTGATACTGACCATATCACCCTCTAGTGTGCTGACAGGTCAAGGAAAATATGGAAAGTAGCACCATATCCCTATGTGCCTCTGAGACATGACAGGATTACCTTTACCTTTACCTTTTTTATATAAACTTACAGTAACTGACATATCTCAGGAACTAGCAATAAACTTACAGAAAATAACATTTCAGTGGATTGGATATAATTGATTTTTAAGGGTTCAGATATAAAATTACAGGAATTAACACTATGTGCACCTGAACTGTTTAATGATTTTGCATCAACATTTATAGAATGTCGGAAAAGCTACATATTCTTTCAAGTTATAGCTAAGTGCTCTATTCATTTTATTTATTTTTTTTAACATAGGACTCATGTGAATCTATACTTTATCTCCTCTCTCTAATTATTCGTCCTGTGTGTGTTTGTATGATTAAGGCTTATGCTGAAATGTCACAACTTTGTAGTCATTAAGTAATAAAGCTGTTCCTACTTGTTTCCCTAGTTTATACAACTTTTATAGAGAAGTATCTGCTGCTCATGCAGTGCTGTTTTATTATTTAAATCCTCACAGCTATGAAGAATTGGTCGAGATTCAGCCAGGGGTTGATCCTATAACAGACATCATTCTACTGGTCACAGATGACAGATCTCAGTACAGAATTGGCAAAAATCAGGTTTGTGACAATAATTTTGCCAAATTGGTCAATGGAGGTTTTTGGTCTGATAATTGGCAAACTGGGAGCAGAACATGTCTAAACATGCATTGCATTTATTGCTTTCCTTGTACCCTCCATTCCAATCATCAACAAAAAAATCTTGAGCCAGTGAACAGTGACAAAAGCTGGCCCAATTAAGCAGTTCATCAACAAAAAGATCAACATCTGGATTTATCACTAATGAAAATATATTGATCAAAGACAGTAAACTTCTACCAGCTGATGTTAACATCATAAAATCTACTTTATCTAGATCAAGAGAAAGTTTATGCATACCTTTCTACACTTTCTAAATAAATATTTCACCATATATGCATCTTCTTCTTCCTCAGCTTTCCAAGCCACTAAGGCTCGTTAGGGAGGTAAAGTTCACTTCCACTCCTCCCTGTTTTTAATCTTCTCTATCCAGTTGGTGACACCAATTTCCTGTTTATCCTCTTCTATGTTGTCTCTCCGTCTCAATCTTGGTCTGGCTTGTTTCCTTCATCTCTTGTACACGCATCATTTTCGCTCATCTGTTCTACCACATGTGCATAGTTTTTCCAGTTAAAATTTAACACTCCCTTCCCCCCTCTTCTAGGAAATAACATTAACAGTCTTATCATTTTCTGTCAGTCTAGTGTCCTGGGCATATTTTCATTCAACTTGATCACCACATCAGAGTGCCAGACTTAGGTGGTCTATCAACTTTATCCCTGCTAATGTTTTATGACATAGAGAACATGCATCATATCTTAATTCTGACATCTTCATTGATCGATCAGTCTGTGTCGGTTACCTTTATGCAAATTTTGTAGGTACAGATCCCCAACCCACCTCCCCCAGCCACCATATACACTGTTTCATAAACTGCAGTTTCAGTTGCCCACAGCTTAAAAAGATCAAATAGTAAATAAAAAATTTAAAATTCATAATTTTACCATAGTACAGTATTGTATTGTTATAATGTCATGTTTTATTGTTAATTTTTTAAAATTTATAAATGTATTTTAAAATTAAACTGTATGATGTGTTTGTATGTTTAAAAAATGTATATTTTATATGGTTTGGTATTAAGGTGATGAGAAGAAACAGAGAATCCCAAAGCAAGCTATCAAATAGGACACAGCAGGACAAAGAAACAGAGGTTGACTACGTGAAACTCTAAAAAGAACATTGTTGAGAGCCGCCAAATTAGTGGGCATAAGCTCCCTTGACAAGGATGAAAAATTTGCCAAAAACAGAAAAACATGACAAGCTACAGTGCAAGCTTATGTGACATTTAATAGCATGGGAAGGATGTAAGATGTAAGAATAACCATGGGAAGGATGATGTAAGATTAATCATGGGAATGATGTAATATGTAAGATTAGCCATGAGAAGGATGACGTAAGATTAACCATGGGAATGATGTAAGATGTAAGATTAGCCATGAGAAGGATGATGTAAGATTAACCATGGTTCCAAGAGGTCAGTACCTTGGAACCTATTTCCCATGAATACAGGATGGAATACTGTATATATTTATTATTTTAATAAATGAGTTTGTTAGATCATGGTTGTCATAAAATTATATGAAATATTTGTATCATTTTTGCACAAAAGCAACTTAGGAAAATAAAAGACTTTCTGTAATTGTTATTTTCTGTCTCTGATGATATAGACCTGCAAAATCTCTTTCCCAGGTATTCATGAAGGAATCTGTAAAAAATGGCCTCGATGATGCTTTGTCAGAACTGAAGAGAAGACAGGAAGAAGAGAGGAGGAGGAAAGAAGAAGAAGAGAGGAGGAGGAAGGAAGAAGAAGAGAGGAGGAGGAGGAAGGAAGAAGAAGAAGAGAGGAGGAGGAGGAAGGAAGAAGAAGAGAAAAAACAAAAAGAAAAGGATGGAGAAAGTGGTACCACATCAGGCAGTACTCAACAGCCAAACTCATTACCACCATTCCAGGTAAATTTATTTGGATACTTTTCTACATTAGTGCCTAGTTTGAAAATATTTATTTTGTAAACTATGCTTATCCAGAACCATTTCTAACAAATGAACATGTGCTATCCATGTTTGTGAGTATCAAAAATTAATCAAAACCATAAGAAAAAAAAAAGTCGAAATTATTTGAAAAAAGATATATGAGAAAACAGAATCATAATCTTGATTCTTGTGTCTAGTCTAGTCTCCTGTAGTAAATGTTTATTTTTGTACCTGTGTCTAGTCTAGTCTCCTGTAGTAAATGTTTATTTTTGTACCTGTGTCTAGTCTAGTCTCCTGTAGTAAATGTTTATTTTTATACCTGTGTCTAGTCTAGTCTCCTGTATTAAATGTTTATTTTTATACCTGTGTCTAGTCTAGCCTACTATAATAAATATTTATGTTTGTGTGCAGTCTACCTTACGTTACCCTCTGGATCCAATTGATGAAGTATCAACTCCAGGATCACGTTATGAAGACTCTGTCTACAACAGAGTTCAGGAATCTTCTGGCAGCCAAGAGTATGTACTTATTTATATACTGTCATCATTGTTGTGTTTTTATGCTTATGTAGAGTATGCTTAATGAGTTTGCCTGTGCTTTACAGTGAGTGCTAGTGTTGAATTTCTGTCTTTGTTTATTTTTATTTTGTTCAACAGTTATAAACCATTACACCAGGCAGGTTACAGGGAAACAAGATCACAGCAAAGCAGAGCTGTCCAGGAACTCTTAGCACCTCTCTGTGATGTGCCACAAACAGGCTGTTGTGTTCCTATCATCATCATCATTGCCTTTCACACCCTTGAGAACATAGGCCGTGGATAAAGGCTTCCAATCATCCCTGTTCTTGGAATTATTCTCTGCTTCCTTTCACACATATCCCTTGTCTCTGAGCACTGTCATAATTTCTCTTCTCCAAGTAAGTCTAGGTCTTCTTCATTTTCTGTTTCCTTGAGGATTCCATGTCAGTGCCTGTCTTGCTATGCTGGTATTGGGATTCCTCAGAGTGTGGCCAATCCACCTCCACTTCCTAGACAATGATTTGTAGGTTCATAGGTTCTTGTCCTGCCCTTTCCCAGACCTCCTCATTCCTGATCTTGTCCTGCCATTTATTCCTGTTTTCCTATGGCCGTGCAGAAATGTTAGCCCTGAGCATGACCCAAATTATGGTGGAGTATGCTTCTTGGCTTCCACTCCTGCACTTCAACCAACCCACTGTAACCATCCATCATCAAATTCAGTTTCCAAACTTGAATATCTTCAGTGCCACATCTAGAGATTTTGTTGAATTTGTAGTTGTGTGAAGCATAGGTTTACAAACAAAAATAACTAACTAATAAAAACTATCTCCATATTGGCAAAGAAACAAATATGAATGAACTAAAAAAAAATAAATTTGCATTTTTTTCCCTCCTGCAACAGATTTTCATCATCAACAACATCAACAGAGGAGGGGAATGAACAAAGTACACAAGAGGAACATTCAGATGAGAGCAGACCTGAAAATGAAAAATTGAATGCGTATGTCATATAGTGGACTGGATATGTTTTTGTTAACCTCTAATATTGTGCTGTACACATGCAGACATGTATGTGTGTGAAAATAACAGGAATTACATTTCATTCATGTCATAAATTACATGCTAGACAGCATTGGCAAATCATGCTTCTATCTTTCACAGTCCTTAGTATTCTGGTTCAATTCAAATGCTTTTATTTTCCCTCACCACTTGATCAGTCTGGTGAGGTATTTTTTCTTGGCCTCTCTCTCCTTATTTGTCCCTTGAGTTTCCTGGTCATTACCAAATTCTCTAACTTCTGTCTTCTCATGACGTGTCCAAGTTCTCTAACTTCTGTCTTCTCATGACATGTCCAAGTTCTCTAACTTCTGTCTTCTCATGACATGTCTATGTTCTCTAACTTCTGTCTTCTCATGACATGTCCAAATTCTCTAACTTCTGTCTTCTCATGACATGTCCAGGTTCTCTAACTTCTGTCTTCTCATGACATGTCTAAGTTCTCTAACTTCTGTCTTCTCATGACATGTCCAAGTTCTCTAACCTCTGTCTTCTCATGACATGTCCAAGTTCTCTAACTTCTGTCTTCTCATGACATATCTAAAAAATTTTGACTGTTTTTTTCCTTGTAATTTTTAATAGTTTCCATTGCTCTGAAAGAATTATTGTTAATAATAATAATAATGACTTTTCTATTTATAGAATATAATTTTGAAGTAATAATATATTAGCTCTTCTGTGGAAGCTACAAAGCTGCATCTGTTACGGTTGGTCCTGCTGAAGTTGTAAGAGCTGTGCATGGGCAGTTGAAATGAGAAGACTGGCATTGGCTTGTTGTGTTAACCCCTTCCACTCCTCCCTACTGACAAGCTGTAGAGACAAAACCCATACATTTGGAAATCTAGAAGATGGGCTAGCTCTAGGAAAAAATGTTGTCATCAACTGCCTTGGGATCCATTCCTACAAAATAATGTGCAGTGTGTTACTGGTGGAAATACACTTTGTGTGTGCACAAACAATAATCTCTTTTGTAGATACTTAATGAGAAGAAAAGTTTGGAAAAATACTTAGCGGGCAAACATAAAGGATATGATGTTTCAAAATGTGTTTCAAAATAAAGAGACAACAATACTAAAAAAAGATGGAAAAGAAGGGAAGAAACATATAATATGTGAATTATTCATCACTTATTTTCAGGTAAATATTTAAAATTACACAATATATAATTATTTTTACTGATTATTTTCAGTTTTAAAAAAGCACAGTTTAATTTTGCAGGATGCCATTTTTCATTAAAAAGAGTGCAGTTTAAACTTGAAATAAACTACAAACAGACAAGTTCTTGGCACAGCATTGTTTAAAATATGAACATACAAGATCTTTGCATAATATTGTCTAACTTTTAAACAGACAAGTTCCTGGCACTCATTGTCTAAAAAATAAACATACAAGTTCTTGGCATTGTCTAAAAACTAAACATGCAAGTTCTTGGCATTGTCTAAAAAATAAACATACAAGTTCTTGGCATTGTCTAAAAAATAAACATGCAAGTTCTTGACACCATATTGTCTAAAATTTGAACATCCAAGTTCTTGACACCGCATTGTCAATAATATAATCATATATGTTCTTGGCACTGCATTGTCTAAAATGTAAACAGACAAGCTCTTGGCATGGCATTGTCTAAAATATAAACAGGTCAAAACATAAACAGACAAAAACATAAAGTTACCAAAATATAAACTAGCCAAACAGAAGAAGATATATTGATTTTCTTTAATGGCAAAACATGTCGTTGCACAGACATATGTAAATTGAAAAAGTGATGATTAATCAAATATTATTAAGAAAGATTTGGTAGTGTTGTATTTTCTACATGAAGTTTCACTATCTGCAGCTCTTTGTTCTTACATGAACAGTGCTATTTTCAGGAAATAATATTTGGAGAAAATTCAGATTTGTAGGTTTAGGTGAAAAAAATAAGTTACCCAAAAAGTTCCTGAAGTTAATTAAAAGTTCAGTTTTGTTATTTTATCATTCAGTTTTCATGGTACTGATATTTTATCATTTAGTTTTCATGATGTTATTTTATCATTCTATTTTTATGATGTTGTTATTTTTTTATCTTTCAGTTTTCATGATGTTGTTGTTTTATCTTTTGCATTTGAGCTATTTTCTATATACTACCCCCTCCCCCCCACCAACCCCCTCAACTCTTACACAGGGCATGGGACATAACCCAAGAACTGACAGAAGAAGAGGAGAGACGGGATGTACATGAACAACCAATCTTGATGTTTATTAAATCCATTGTCTATATCAGCCTTTTTATCATCATTCTAGCTAGTTTTGTCTTTCAGAAGGTAATAATTAGTTTATCATTGGGAAACAGACTGCTGATATAACTTCATTCAGTTTTTCCCCCAGTCATGTGTTGTTTTTAACCTCATTTTTTTTTTCCAGTACTTTACATATTTTCATAAATTTTCAAACAGACAAAGAATATATTATAGAACCGCTTACTTTACATATAACACAAGCTTATTTACATACTTAATACAAAGTGTTATTCATTCATTCATTCATTTGCATGTCCCTTGCAGAACTTTGCCTCCTAAACAGCACTCCTGTAGGCCTCTCGGTTGTGAGCAAGATGGCCTGCAGCTGATGCATCCTTTTGCAGATCATCAACGATGTCTTGCAGCCATCTTCGCCTTGGTCTTCCTCTCTTTCTTT
This sequence comes from Achatina immaculata, assembly GCA_009760885.1. Lineage (NCBI taxonomy): Eukaryota > Metazoa > Mollusca > Gastropoda > Stylommatophora > Achatinidae > Lissachatina > Lissachatina immaculata. The sequence goes on along the minus strand of CM019691.1, from coordinate 40,642,434 downwards.
TTCCCATTATATACCCTTCCAAGACGGTCTTCTCTAGATTATCATGACGTTTAATGTGTCCAAAATATTTAAGTTTTCTCTCTTTAATCTTCTTTACTAGCCAGCCTTCTTCAGTATTAAGTTGTTGTATTATGGATATATTTGTTCTTTTTTGTGTCCATGATATTTGAAGAATTTTTTGTAGATTTTGTATATGGTGCTGAACATTTTTTTGTACAGGATTGATAACATTATGTGTGCCACATGTTATGTAACAGTCAAGTGTGTTACATATTTTCTTCCACTAAGGGCTCAGAAGATCCAGCCTACATTTGTTAATCTGATATTGTGAAAGCATTGAAACACAAGCTTCTTATCTTAGTAGGAGTGAGTTAGTTTGAAGATTCAAGTGGACCCACACACACAAAAATTAAGCTTCTTGATTGATTCCATCACCTTGGAGACCATGATAAACCTCTGCCCTGATAACCAGGATGAGGCTGTTGCTAGGAGAACTAGGATATGGTCTTGATCATCTCTTGTTCTTGGGACATGGTAACTGTATCATCACTCTAGCAATGCTCATCATTGCTCTCCTTCTGTTTATACTACTCAAAAAAAAGTGAAGGGCCACTTACCAGATCTCACCATATTAAAAATACAAAGATGAGAAAATGAATTAATCAGGTTGTTCTTCAGTCATTTGGAAATCAGACTGTGACAATTTCATGAAGAATAATGAATATGTATGAGAGTAATTGCTGGTTATTTGGACGCATCCTTCCTTTTGAAATTTAGATGTGCTGGTAGCTGAAATAAAGTAGATCAGTATTGCGTATGACCACTACAAGCATTGATATAAGCCAGGCAACCAGTAATGTGTGTGACCACCATGAGCATTGATATAAACCAGGCAACCATTGTCTCATGGATAAAATCCTGATAGTGTGCAGGGGGACTGTCTGCCACTTCTGCTGCAGGTTTTGAAGCAACTGATTCAGGTCACCAGCTGGTGAATTGTTCTCTCTTGCTGATCATCCCAAAATGCCCCAGAGATGCTCCATAGGGTTGAGATCAGGTGAGAGAGCTGGTCAGTCCATCCTGATGCCATGGAGCTGCTGGAGCAGGTCATTAACAACACAAGCTTTGTGGGGACAGGCGTTGTCATCTTGGAGTGCAGCACCTTGCCAGTAGCCTGAAATGCTGGGAGTATAAGAGGCTGAAGAATATCATCTCTATACCTCATACCTGTCAGGTTCCTGTGACTCACTGCAGGGGCATTCTGTAGTTCATTGCAAAGCCAGCCCATGCCATGACTCAGCTACCTCCATAGCAGTCATGCCCTCTAAATGTGGCATCTTGGAAGCACTGTCTGGACCATCTCTACACATGAATTCTGCCACCATTATGCAGCAGTATAAAGCTTGATTCATATCTTTAAAGAGTAGCATGGACCACAGCTGGGAGGTCCTGCCAGATGAAGTCGAGACCAAGCAAGACAAGCAACGCAATGGACTTGTGTAAGGCTTCTTGAGTGAAGATTTGCCTCATGAATCCCATTGTGGATCATTTGGTCACTGACAGTGATGCTGCTTGTTGCTCGCAGATGTGCCCTGATTGTGTTGGCTGTGGCTGTTCTGTCTCTCAGTACCATTAGGACAAGATATCAATCTTGTAGCACATTTTTTTTATTCTGGGATGCCTAGACCTTCTGGCTTTTTTCCACAGTTCCACAATGATCTCACAGTCTTTAAATGACTGAGTGGTCATCTGCAATCTCCCGCATTGGCACACCTTTTTGGAACCATACCGTGGCACGCCATCTGTCAGCATCACTAAGTCGGTGCTGTAAGATACTGTTAAGCAGTCCCACCAACACGACTATAAATTCCATCGTACTCAGAAAAAAAAAGACTCAGCTGTGTTCAGAGCTACACAGACTGCACGTGCAGGACATTTTTGTCACTGCAGGAAATGTATCCTTTGTAGTGTGAAACGTGCAACTCATTGACAATTATCTCTGGATTTTTCTCTGGATGTAGAGTGCCTGTAAGAGCACGACTTGTTGTGCTGTAGCTGAAGAATTTGTCACATCATGTGGTTTATCGTACCTAACCTGTCATGTACAGTCATTTCAATATCTGCAGCAATATTTCTTTTTTCATAACTCATCTGAAAAATAATTGTGGCTCTTGAATTCTTCTGAGTAGTATATAGTATATAATGTATAGTAAAATGTGTGATATAAATATCTGCTTACTCTGATACAAGTGCTGTAATGTAAGTCTTATTTAAGCATTTCTTACTCTTTCTCTTTCTGTGCAGGCTAGTTTTCTCTTGCTGGTCAAAGAATCTCACCAAAGTCCAAACAAAATAAATGTACGGGTAAAAGTAGTTTATTAATCTTAAATGTTATTTTGCATATATTTATGTAAATATTTAAGTAAAAAAAAAGATATGTTTATTTATGTTTGTTTATATTATATTTTACATTATTGGTTCTCTAGAAATCATTCTCAAGTAAATATGAATGAGGCAGAATGATGCTTTTTTTTCCTAAAAAATGTTGGAAAACAAAATGTTAAAGGAGACAAAAGAAAAGAAAACAAAATTAACAAATATTTTGACAGAAACCAAACCAGACTGTCCTTGTAATGAAATACTTTCTTGTACTACATTTTATTTTTGGCATAAACCCTTGTTACTTTACTGAAAATATATTTTAGAATAAAAATTTTTTCACATAACTATAGATTTTAATTGAATGTATTTTTATTGTCACTTGTAAAAATGCACAACAATCAGTTAAGAAGCTTCTAGTTTTGACAAAAAATTTTATATATAAATGTATACTAATTTTTTATCCAACATTTACACTGAAATCTCTTTTCAGGTGGTACCTTACCTCTTACTTGTGATTGCCATCTGTATCCCTTATATACTTGGTTGGCTCATCACTGTGGCAAAGCTCTGTTTCGGGGCATTTAAAAGACCATCACTAATTACGTGGATCTGGGCAAGTGTTCACATTTAATCATTGTATCACCTGATGAATCTGAATAAGTGTAAACACAATTGTTAGTGATTTTGGATTTGGATAACGATTTCATCAAGCTTGAAAAATGAGTATGCTTAAGAATAGATTCAGATATTTTAGATATGAATTTGTATGAGTGAGTTTTTGTGTTGTAGACATCGATCTGGACAGTGATGAACTTGTGTGAATCTAGGCACAGATTCAGACTTTGTTAACAGCATTCTGGATATTCTGGGAATAGAATACTCATGTCTGGATTTCTAAAAATCAACAGAAGTTGTGGTTGTTATTGTTCTTTTTCCCTGGAACTGGTTTGTGGCTGATGCTGATAAGATGTTAAAACACAACCATCATTTTCAATACTTGTACTTGTATGAACTCCCTGTAACTGCAAGTTGTTGTTCTTTGCAGCCGATGCTGTAGAGATGTTGAGGCACAGCATCGTATCAGCATGGGAGTGGGTAATGGTAGCTACTTTTTCAGTCCCGGAGTACAGCTAAAAAGCAAGGGGTGTGCAATACTTCTTTAGCAGACTCCACCACCATGGGGACTATGGTGATCTCTGCCCCGTTAGCCAGGCTAGGCCTATTACTGGGGGTGCCACAGAGAGGTGGGACAGGATCTTGGTCAGCTATGGTTCGCTAACCCTAACAATGGCATATCAGCTATGGGTCGCTGGTTACCTCATCGGACAGCATCTTCACCCCTAACATTTTGAATAGGAATGGGTTGTGGTGGCTAGCTTGAAGACCCAGAGTGGACCCATAAAGTCAATGCTTTTTGGCAAACTCCACCACCATGGGAATCAATGCAATGCCTGTCCCATTACCCAGGCCGAGCCTTTTACTGGGATCACTAATGGAGAGGTGGGACAGGGTCTTGACTGTCTCTGTTTTTATGGTACTGTCACACTGATATATCATCTTCCATCAGCAGAAGTTATTATCCCTTTTGTTTAATATCTGAATATTATTGTTTCAACATTCAGGTTTTCATAATGGAAAACCTGCACACAGTTGGCCTGTGTTTGCTGGTCTTTCGAATCCTACCTCAGCTCGACGTCGTCAGGTCAGCAATGTTACTGTCGGCAACAGCTATTATCCCAGCCATTTTAAAAGCAACCATGGCCAATTCAAATTTTGACATGAAGGGTGGACCTTGTGTTCGATGTGAACCTCGAGGAACTGTCAGACAAGTCTTCAGAATTCTTTTGGACATACTGGCAATGCTGGCTCAGATATCTGTTATTCCTTTAATTATATTGCTGGATTACTTTCCAGGTAAGAGTTAGATAGTATTTTCTTTAAAAATTATTCATTATTTCTGGATATTTTTAACAGGAGTTTGTTGTTTTCATGAATCTGTCAGCTTGATTGATTGTGCCATGATGGTGAACTTAAAAAGACAAAAAAATGGCATTATTCAATTGGAAGTAAGATTCTGAGAAACTTTAAGAATTTCTTAGAGAAATTTCTGAATTTCTTGGTTACAAAAACTAAATAAAACTGAAGTAAAGAATCATCAGCAACTGTTAGGTATGTGCAAACTATATGCACTATGAAAAGCAAGGAACAGAAAAAAAAAAAGCCAGAGATTCACCTCAGTCAACCTTCCCTGGGAAGATGATAATGAGTCATCATATAGAAAAGGTTATCACTTTAATTTTGAAGTATTACTTTCTTTAAACATCCAGAAACTGCTAACAAAAGCTGTTTCTTGATTCTTCACACTTTATTCACAGGTAGTCCACAGTCAGATCCATGGCGGGTGGTGGAGCTGGTTGCCGCATTTATCTTAATATCGTTCTCTCACTGGGAGAACTTTGCTGATGGGAGACTGTTTTGTGAACTGAGAGAAGGAAACTGGTTCAAGAATGTGGTCCTCCATATCAGATACGACCTACAAAATGGTCGACACTATCCTCCTGTCCTGACTTACCTATGGAAAATTGGACTCACCGTACTTCTGGTAAGTTCTCTGTAGCTGGTCACTAATCAGTGACCACATCAAATCTGGTCAGTTGTGGGCACAGAAGTAGAAATAAGACAGTGACAACAATACAAGCATTTACAAGTCCATGCATATAAAGGTTAGCTGGTGATAATCATGCGAACAAGGTTGTGATTGTGATAATCACGCAGTCTTGTGAAAAATCTGTGATGCCAATATCAGAACTAAAGATTTATTGAAGAGATGACTTGGCCACTAAAGCCGAACCTAAAATCTGATCAAGAACCTACTTCACATTCAAGCATGGCTCTTGGTTGAACTCACTGCTGGACAAATATATATGGTCAAAAGAGTAAGGACGAGTATTATCTCCACATTAAATATGCTCCATTAAGATTGGAAAAGAACTGTATTCATACCACTGCCAAAAAAGGGTAACCTGAAATTATGCACCAACTACAGAACTATTGCCCTGATTAGTCATGCCAGTAAAATTCTGTTAAAAATCATAATGGGTAGACTTCGAAAGAAAATAGAAGAAGAAGTCAATATGGTCCAAGCTGGCTTCAGGCAAGGAAGAGGATCAAGAGATCATATATTCAATCTAAGATTAATAATAGAGAAATGCAGGGAGTTTAATGTGAATCTATATTTATCCTTTATAGACTACTCAAAGGCATTTGATTGTGTACAACACCAGAAACTTTGGGAAATAATGGAAAAAATGGGATTTCCAACACATTTGATACAATTAACATCACTGCTGTATTTAGACCAACAAGCAGCAGTAAGAATAAATGGTGAAACAACAAGTTGGTTTGACATAAAACAAGGGGTCCGTCAGGGGTGCATATTATCACCATACTTATTTAACTTGTATACTGAAAATATAATGAGGAATGTTAGAGAAGATTTAAACAAAGCATTACCAGTGTTCTATCTAAACAATGAACTACCATTGTCCTAGCTAAATAGAGAAATACCAGTGACATATCTAAACAATGAACTACCATTGTCCTAGCTAAATAGTGACATATCTAAACAATGAACTACCACTGTCCTAGCTAAATAGTGAACTACCAGTGACATATCTAAACAATGAACTACCATTGTCCTAGCTAAATAGTGAACTACCAGTGACATATCTAAACAATGAACTACCATTGTCCTAGCTAAATAGTGAACTACCAGTGACATATCTAAACAATGAACTACCATTGTCCTAGCTAAATAGTGAACTACCAGTGACATATCTAAACAATGAACTACCATTGTCCTAGCTAAATAGTGAACTACCAGTGACATATCTAAACAATGAACTACCATTGTCCTAGCTAAATAGTGAACTACCAGTGACATATCTAAACAATGAACTACCAGTGTCCTAGCTAAATAGTGAACTACCAGTGACATATCTAAACAATGAACTACCATTGTCCTAGCTAAACAACGTCCTGTCAAAATCTGTAAATCTGTAACATCTCTTTGTCCAGTTTATGATATAGTCATTATTATTATCTATATTTTTTATTATTTCAAGGCTTATTTGCTTGGAAAATCTGATGACTTCAGTTATGAAAGTGCATTTGCAAACCTAAGAGTGGGGAAAGGTAAACTGGATCTGAAAGATGTTTCTGCAATCATTGCACTGACAGTATCAGGTAAGCCATGAATCATTGCACTGACGGTATCAGGTAGGCCATGAATCATTGCACTGACAGTATCAGGTAGGCCATGAACAGCCTACAGAATCTTGTGTTTTCTTCTAACAGATTCATGATTGTCTGAAAAATCCTCTCAGAGTTACTTATTTATTAAATAGTAATCAGAAATGTTAATGGGAGCTTGAATTGGAAGAAAATAAACAAAATATTTTTGAACATGTTTCATCCTGTGAACTGCAAAAGTTCAAGGTTCAAAATTCAGGCTCTGGCTTCACTGCATTCAGGACAACCCCATATATGCTCCGCCACATCCAAGAGTATATTTGCTAATAGTTCCTGTCAGATACTGGTTGTTTACAGTGTGTTTTCTGCCACACAGTTCAGATTTCCTTCCACTACCTTTAATTTGTCCTAGCTCCAGCAGTCTCTTCACACCTACACTGTTTTTTCATTCCCACTCTTCATTTTCCCTGCAGTCTGTCCAATACAGCCTTATTAATGTCCATTGTTCTTTGCCAGTCTGCCATTTATTTTAGCCTGTCCAGCAAGTCTACCTGCCACATCATTGCCACGTACTCCCGCATGCCCTGGGCAGTAAAGCCTCGTTAGGCTTGTCACAGCTGACTGGCTTACCAGATGAACCCATTCTTTTCAAAGCAAGTTCTTCTCCGTTATACAAAGCATACTTTGTGAATCCATCACAGTGTCACCATTAATAACCACATCATGAGCAACTAACCGTTCCACTGCCGCCAACACAGCCTCAATTTCCATTCATTTTTGACAGTTCCAAATTTAAACATTGAACAAAAAAAAAAAAAAAAGCTCACAGGATGTGCTAACTCACTACATCTTGTCAGCTTGTTTTTGTTCAATGTTTAAATGTGGGACTCTGCCACTTATCAGAACCAGCAAAACCAAAAATGACAGTGATCTTGTCTTATCTTGCTGCACTGCTGTAGTAAACATTCTGTGTCTTGCTGCACTGCTGTAGTAAACATTCTGTGTCTTGCTGCACTGCTCTAGTAAACATTCTATGTCTTGCTGCACTGCTTCAGTAAACATTCTGTGTTTTTATTTCGGCCTAGCTAATGAGGTAGGGTGGGGCCAGTGAGCCTCCTAAGGTAGAGAAGTGTTCTGTAATGTTCACCATTCAGGCACTTGTGAAGGCCAGTATGGTTCTCTAACCAATTTATGTTGACTTCAAGATCTTCAGTATATCACCAGACATTGAGCACTGAAGTATACATAAAACTGAGAGATCATGTATCCAACCAATATCTAGACCTTACCAAAACAGTGACATAACTAGGAGTAAGGTTGGGGATGAGCCTTCATCTTTATTGTGAATCCAGCTGAAGATGGCCCCAGTCACCCTGTAGTAAATACTTGGCTCCTTCATCCTGTGAACTGCAAAAGTTCAAGGTTCAAAATTCAGGCTCTGGCTTCACTGCATTCAGGACAACCCCATATATGCTCCGCCACATCCAAGAGTATATTTGCTAATAGTTCCTGTCAGATACTGGTTGTTTACAGTGTGTTTTCTGCCACACAGTTCAGATTTCCTTCCACTACCTTTAATTTGTCCTAGCTCCAGCAGTCTCTTCACACCTACACTGTTTTTTCATTCCCACTCTTCATTTTCCCTGCAGTCTGTCCAATACAGCCTTATTAATGTCCATTGTTCTTTGCCAGTCTGCCATTTATTTTAGCCTGTCCAGCAAGTCTACCTGCCACATCATTGCCACGTACTCCCGCATGCCCTGGGCAGTAAAGCCTCGTTAGGCTTGTCACAGCTGACTGGCTTACCAGATGAACCCATTCTTTTCAAAGCAAGTTCTTCTCCGTTATACAAAGCATACTTTGTGAATCCATCACAGTGTCACCATTAATAACCACATCATGAGCAACTAACCGTTCCACTGCCGCCAACACAGCCTCAATTTCCATTCATTTTTGACAGTTCCAAATTTAAACATTGAACAAAAAAAAAAAAAAAAGCTCACAGGATGTGCTAACTCACTACATCTTGTCAGCTTGTTTTTGTTCAATGTTTAAATGTGGGACTCTGCCACTTATCAGAACCAGCAAAACCAAAAATGACAGTGATCTTGTCTTATCTTGCTGCACTGCTGTAGTAAACATTCTGTGTCTTGCTGCACTGCTGTAGTAAACATTCTGTGTCTTGCTGCACTGCTCTAGTAAACATTCTATGTCTTGCTGCACTGCTTCAGTAAACATTCTGTGTTTTTATTTCGGCCTAGCTAATGAGGTAGGGTGGGGCCAGTGAGCCTCCTAAGGTAGAGAAGTGTTCTGTAATGTTCACCATTCAGGCACTTGTGAAGGCCAGTATGGTTCTCTAACCAATTTATGTTGACTTCAAGATCTTCAGTATATCACCAGACATTGAGCACTGAAGTATACATAAAACTGAGAGATCATGTATCCAACCAATATCTAGACCTTACCAAAACAGTGACATAACTAGGAGTAAGGTTGGGGATGAGCCTTCATCTTTATTGTGAATCCAGCTGAAGATGGCCCCAGTCACCCTGTAGTAAATACTTGGCTCCTTCATCTTGGGAAGAAAAGACAGCTGAATCTGGTGCTGGGCATGCCACCCTGTAATGTGCCAGTGGGACAAGGATATATAGGCACTAATATCATATGCCACAGTTGACTCCATGGCTTTAAATGATTACCTTTACTTTTTTTTCTTTACTTTTAAGCTCCATTAAAAAATATTAAAAATCTTCATAATTCATCAGTATTCATTACTGTGTTGAAAGATAAACAAAAATCTATTGATCATTGGTCCTGTTGCTGGATTAAAAGATAAAAAAAAAAGTCATCATGCTGTGTTAAAAAGGGAAATATTCTTCATAACTTATTCTTGTTGGTCCACGTGGTCATCTCTCTGACATAGTTACCTTCATCTCAAATCACCTTGGTACAGGACAAATTACTGTTAATGAGAACTATTCAATTTTTTATACAGTGTATTAGCAGACATGTAGCACCTTCATCGGTTTTCATTTAAATTATTTTTTCTTTCCACAGCTTTCGTTGGCTTTTACTTGTCATTTGGAGCCTGCATGTTCCAAATGCAAATTGTTTCGCTTACAATTCCTGCCTATTTGGCTACACCAGTGGTTGTAGGAATTTTCTACTTAGACTGTAACTACAAATTCCTGAATTTGCTTACAAAGTTCAGTCCCGCATGCCCTGGGCAGTAAAGCCTCGTTAGGCTTGTCACAGCTGACTGGCTTACCAGATGAACCCATTCTTTTCAAAGCAAGTTCTTCTCCGTTATACAAAGCATACTTTGTGAATCCATCACAGTGTCACCATTAATAACCACATCATGAGCAACTAACCGTTCCACTGCCGCCAACACAGCCTCAATTTCCATTCATTTTTGACAGTTCCAAATTTAAACATTGAACAAAAAAAAAAAAAAAAGCTCACAGGATGTGCTAACTCACTACATCTTGTCAGCTTGTTTTTGTTCAATGTTTAAATGTGGGACTCTGCCACTTATCAGAACCAGCAAAACCAAAAATGACAGTGATCTTGTCTTATCTTGCTGCACTGCTGTAGTAAACATTCTGTGTCTTGCTGCACTGCTGTAGTAAACATTCTGTGTCTTGCTGCACTGCTCTAGTAAACATTCTATGTCTTGCTGCACTGCTTCAGTAAACATTCTGTGTTTTTATTTCGGCCTAGCTAATGAGGTAGGGTGGGGCCAGTGAGCCTCCTAAGGTAGAGAAGTGTTCTGTAATGTTCACCATTCAGGCACTTGTGAAGGCCAGTATGGTTCTCTAACCAATTTATGTTGACTTCAAGATCTTCAGTATATCACCAGACATTGAGCACTGAAGTATACATAAAACTGAGAGATCATGTATCCAACCAATATCTAGACCTTACCAAAACAGTGACATAACTAGGAGTAAGGTTGGGGATGAGCCTTCATCTTTATTGTGAATCCAGCTGAAGATGGCCCCAGTCACCCTGTAGTAAATACTTGGCTCCTTCATCTTGGGAAGAAAAGACAGCTGAATCTGGTGCTGGGCATGCCACCCTGTAATGTGCCAGTGGGACAAGGATATATAGGCACTAATATCATATGCCACAGTTGACTCCATGGCTTTAAATGATTACCTTTACTTTTTTTTCTTTACTTTTAAGCTCCATTAAAAAATATTAAAAATCTTCATAATTCATCAGTATTCATTACTGTGTTGAAAGATAAACAAAAATCTATTGATCATTGGTCCTGTTGCTGGATTAAAAGATAAAAAAAAAAGTCATCATGCTGTGTTAAAAAGGGAAATATTCTTCATAACTTATTCTTGTTGGTCCACGTGGTCATCTCTCTGACATAGTTACCTTCATCTCAAATCACCTTGGTACAGGACAAATTACTGTTAATGAGAACTATTCAATTTTTTATACAGTGTATTAGCAGACATGTAGCACCTTCATCGGTTTTCATTTAAATTATTTTTTCTTTCCACAGCTTTCGTTGGCTTTTACTTGTCATTTGGAGCCTGCATGTTCCAAATGCAAATTGTTTCGCTTACAATTCCTGCCTATTTGGCTACACCAGTGGTTGTAGGAATTTTCTACTTAGACTGTAACTACAAATTCCTGAATTTGCTTACAAAGTTCAGTCCCGTATGCCCTACAGATATGACTTCTGATCTATGGTACCACTTCCTGTTCGGAGCTTTGTGGGCATTGTCACTTCTTATATTGACACGTCACATGTGGAGACCTCAGGTTGACAGATCAGCCACAATGGCAAGGTAAATTTTTTTATAAATCAGAGCTATTGCCAGTTGTCATTAGGAACCATTTCTAATGCACTTGCATGCATTAAAATTTTATGTCCTTGCAATAGTTCAAGAGGACGTACTGTTTTTACATGTAAGTTTGAGCTGCTTTATTATTCACCCTTATGTGTTTACTTTTTATATATCTGACTTTGACTTTTCTGATCAACAGGTTTATAAGTTTTCACCCCTTTTTCTTTATTATTTCAAGGCTTATTTGCTTGGAAAATCTGATGACTTCAGTTATGAAAGTGCATTTGCAAACCTAAGAGTGGGGAAAGGTAAACTGGATCTGAAAGATGTTTCTGCAATCATTGCACTGACAGTATCAGGTAAGCCATGAATCATTGCACTGATGGTATCAGGTAGGCCATGAATCATTGCACTGACGGTATCAGGTAGGCCATGAATCATTGCACTGACAGTATCAGGTAGGCCATGAACAACCTACAGAATCTTGTGTTTTCTTCTAACAGATTCATGATTGTCTGAAAAATCCTCTCAGAGTTACTTATTTATTAAAGAGTAATCAGAAATGTTAATGGGAGCTTGAATTGGAAGAAAATAAACAAAATATTTTTGAACATGTTTCATCCTGTGAACTCCAAAAGTTCAAGGTTCAAAATTCAGGCTCTGGCTTCACTGCATTCAGGACAACCCCATATATGCTCCGCCCACATCCAAGAGTATATTTGCTAATAGTTCCCGTCAAATACTGGTTGTTCACAGTGTGTTTTCTGCCACACAGTTCAGATTTCCTTCCACTACCTTTAATTTGTCCTAGCTCCAGCAGTCTCTTCACACCTACACTGTTTTTTCATTCCCACTCTTCATTTTCCCCGCAGTCTGTCCAATACAGCCTTATTAATGTCCATTGTTCTTTGTCCGTCTGCCATTTATTTTAGCCTGTCCAGCAAATCTACCTGCCACATCATTGCCATGTACTCCCGCATGCCCTGGGCAGTAAAGCCTCGTTAGGCTTGTCACAGCTGACTGGCTTACCAGATGAACCCATTCTTTTCAAAGCAAGTTCTTCTCCGTTATACAAAGCATACTTTGTGAATCCATCACAGTGTCACCATTAATAACCACATCATGAGCAACTAACCGTTCCACTGCCGCCAACACAGCCTCAATTTCCATTCATTTTTGACAGTTCCAAATTTAAACATTGAACAAAAAAAAAAAAAAAGCTCACAGGATGTGCTAACTCACTACATCTTGTCAGCTTGTTTTTGTTCAATGTTTAAATGTGGGACTCTGCCACTTATCAGAACCAGCAAAACCAAAAATGACAGTGATCTTGTCTTATCTTGCTGCACCGCTCTAGTAAACATTCTGTGTCTTGCTGCACTGCTCTAGTAAACATTCTGTGTCTTGCTGCACTGCTTCAGTAAACATTCTGTGTTTTTATTTCGGCCTAGCTAATGAGGTAGGGTGGGGCCAGTGAGCCTCTTAAGGTAGAGAAGTGTTCTGTAAAGTTCACCATTCAGGCACTTGTGAAGGCCAGTATGGTTCTCTAACCAATTTATGTTGACTTCAAGATCTTCAGTATATCACCAGACATTGAGCACTGAAGTATACATAAAACTGAGAGATCATGTATCCAACCAATATCTAGACCTTACTAAAATAGTGACATAACTAGGAGTAAGGTTGGGGATGAGCCTTCATCTTTATTGTGAATCCAGCTGAAGATGGCCCCAGTCACCCTGTAGTAAATACTTGGCTCCTTCATCTTGGGAAGAAAAGACAGCTGAATCTGGTGCTGGTCATGCCACCCTGTAATGTGCCAGTGGGACAAGGATATATAGGCACTAATATCATATGCCACAGTTGACTCCATGGCTTTAAATGATTACCTTTACTTTTTTTTTCTTTACTTTTAAGCTCCATTAAAAAATATTAAAAATCTTCATAATTCATCAGTATTCATTACTGTGTTGAAAGATAAACAAAAATCTATTGATCATTGGTCCTGTTGCTGGATTAAAAGATAAAAAAAGAAGTCATCATGCTGTGTTAAAAAGGGAAATATTCTTCATAACTTATTCTTGTTGGTCCACGTGGTCATCTCTCTGACATAGTTACCTTCATCTCAAATCACCTTGGTACAGGACAAATGACTGTTAATGAGAACTATTCAATTTTTTATACAGTGTATTAGCAGACATGTAGCACCTTCATCGGTTTTCATTTAAATTATTTTTTCTTTCCACAGCTTTCGTTGGCTTTTACTTGTCATTTGGAGCCTGCATGTTCCAAATGCAAATTGTTTCGCTTACAATTCCTGCCTATTTGGCTACACCAGTGGTTGTAGGAATTTTCTACTTAGACTGTAACTACAAATTCCTGAATTTGCTTACAAAGTTCAGTCCCGTATGCCCTACAGATATGACTTCTGATCTATGGTACCACTTCCTGTTCGGAGCTTTGTGGGCATTGTCACTTCTTATATTGACACGTCACATGTGGAGACCTCAGGTTGACAGATCAGCCACAATGGCAAGGTAAATTTTTTTATAAATCAGAGCTATTGCCAGTTGTCATTAGGAACCATTTCTAATGCACTTGCATGCATTAAAATTTTATGTCCTTGCAATAGTTCAAGAGGACGTACTGTTTTTACATGTAAGTTTGAGCTGCTTTATTATTCACCCTTATGTGTTTACTTTTTATATATCTGACTTTGACTTTTCTGATCAACAGGTTTATAAGTTTTCACCCCTTTTTCTTTGTTCCCTCCTGGCAGATAGTGAAATGTCTTTTTCAGTTGTTCAGTGTCATCCTATAGAGTGATAGAATGGTTAGTAGTGGCAGAACTTTTTAGAAGATCTTTCAGAGCTTTTAAGTGATGTTTCACAGTTTCTTCTTGTCTGTTGTAGTGCATGCAGCATGGTTTGTGGTCAGTGGTCACTCTGTGTATGTGTTTACTGAGTGTGATGTGTGCAGTCTGAGGTGTGTTCATTGGTTACAGTCTGAGGTGTGTTCACTGGTTACAGTCTGAGGTGTGTTCACTGGTTACAGTCTGGGGTGTGTTCACTGGTTACAGTCTGAGGTGTGTTCACTGGTTACAGTCTGAGGTGTGTTCACTGGTTACCATCTGAGGTGTGTTCAGTGGTTACAATTTGGGGTGTGTTCACTGGTTACAGTCTGAGGTGTGTTCCCTGGTTACAGTCTGAGGTGTGTTCACTGGACCCTGAGACTTAAGCTGTTGATGTGGCTTTGGGCAGGTGTGCATGTAGGGATCTTTCAGGCTTGGTCAGTGGCCCGGAGGTCTGTCCACTGCTGCTTGCAGTTGCTGTGTATAATGTGCTTAACTCTTCTCATGTTGGTGAGATGTGGGGCTGTGACATGGTGGCTCCACTCTTTGCCAGTCTGTCAGCATGTTCTTTACCTCAGATATCCGTGTGCCCTGGTATCCGGTGCAGAGCAGTCTACCATGTTTATTCTGCTGAGTGTGATGGTATTACTTTTTATATCCTGTAATACATTGTTTGATCCATGCCTTTTTTCCCCCAAGTTTCACTAAGCTTGTGATACTGTCATAATAGAACTGCTTAACAGACAAAACACATCCTTACCTTGGTCTTCGTGGCTTCATCTGAACCAAAGTGACCAGTATATTATGAAACTGCTGATATACAGGAAAGGATGCATACAAGCAACCCAGGCTACAAAATAGACTATCACTTGTATTTAGTTACAATGTACTGTACATTTGAATTACACTTTGGTACGGTAAAAAAACAGTATTTGTAACTTAGAAAGGCTTTAACAGTTCCAGCACAGAAATATGAAATCGTTGTCTTGTACCTTCACTGCCCAAGACACATGGAGCTGCAGGTAGCAAAGGCTTGTCACTGTTATCGTTTCTTCACTATCTTCTTTGTTGTCTCCCATGTTAGTGGACGCATGAAATACAACATGAAAAATATGTTGTATCTGGGCTTGGTTTTATGTGCACCATCCTGTTAAAAAGAAAGAAATTTTTGCAAATATTTAAAAATTAATAGTAGTGTTTCATGCCATTACAGCATTTTGGGGCTATTGTGACTGTGCTCACATTATTCTTGATCTTTTGGCACACAGGTGGGTGATGTCACCAGTGTCAGCCACTGTGCAGAGTGAAAGATAAGAGATGAAAGGCAGAATTTCAAACATGCACATGTGCCCATTTTTTCACTCTTTGAAAATAATGATCATTCCCCAGCTCCAAAAGGAGTCATGTACCTATTTCTAGAAGTGGATATCTAGGTCATCTCTAGCTTGGGTCAAACCAACTGTACTTTGGCATGAGAGTTCAGTGCACTAAATGCTTTGTTACTCAGATGCCCGCTCCCCCCCCCCCCCCACAAAAAAAATAAAAATAAATAAAATTTAAAAAGTGGAACAGTGAAAATAACTACAGGTTTTCTTATGGCTTTGTTGTTATTGTTGTTCTGTATGCTGTGACTGAAAACCTGGAACTCTTGACATCTAATGCCTTTGTGAGCTGCAGTTGTCTTCCTTGATCCCAGGAAGGAGCCAAGAAACAGGTTTCTCTAGCACAGAGTAACATGTCAGTCTCTCTTAGCTTAGCAAAAACAGCAGCCTCTTTGCCTGTGACACAAAAGGGAGGACCAGTCTTCATCATTTATGGTACTCATCGTATCTCTAACATATTAATCTCCATCTCTTTCTTATGTTTTATAATTATATTGAAAATCGAAAATACTGATGTCAGTGATGTAAGTAGTGTAATGTGTGATGTAATGATGATAATTTAACTTATCCTTCTGAACTTTTACCAGAGTTTTTCTTAATAATAACTACTGTGGAATCCTTACCGTTGAATCCATCATACTGAATCGCAGAAGACAACCGTGTCGAGTTTACCAGGATCCGATGGTTGATGACAAAGGGGAGATTTTGGTTATGAATTATAAGGTAAAATTTATGTTGTAGTTGAAGCATGATCTCTGTATAACTGTGGTCTTGCATTCTTTATGGTTGATGCCCTGGTGTAAATTTTGAATGACAGGCAGCAAGTCAAAAATGAGAGTACGTTCATGATGGGTTGCTCGAATTTCTAAAGTGGGATTTTAAAAAATGGGTGCCTCATCAAAATCCACTTACTTTTAAGAGCATATTACACATGCTGAAAGATACAATAGTCTGATAAGGAGCACTATAGAGAGGTGGAATAGAGTCATTATCAGTTCTTATCTTATTAAGTGGGCAATTCATCTAACAAAGTTATCTATGCAATTCATCTAACACAGTTATCTATGCAATTCATCTAACACAGTTATCTATGCAATTCATCTAACAAAGTTATCTATGCAATTCATCTAACAAAGTTATCTAAGTTCAGTGGTTTATACTCCTTTAGGGTTTTATTTTGTTTTGTTTTGACCCAGTGACCTTACTTAAAATCCAAAATGTGGTTCATTGTGACATAATGCTCATTTTGTTACACATACATGGTTCATTGTGACATAATGCTCATTTTGTTACACATACATGGTTCATTGTGACAGAATGCTCATTCTATTACATAAATATTGTTCATTGTGACAAAATGCTAGTACTATTATATTCTGTTGGAAATAATTCTAATTATCTTGTGGTTTTCAGTTTTATAACTGTGCTTACAAATGTCCTATTTGGTCACTTAATTCAAGAGATAGATACATGTGAAAAACCACAAGGTACTCAAATGTGAAAGCCATAAGACAATCACAAGACAATCACATGGCAAAATAACAAAACAATCAGTCAGTCAGTCATTTGCATGTCCCTTGTGGAACTTTGCCTCCCTAACAGCACTCCTGTAGGCCTCTCAATTGTAAGCAAGATGACCTGCTGCTGATGCATCCATATGCAGATCATCAATGATGTCTTGCAGCCATCTTCGCCTTGGTCTTCCTCTCTTTCTCTTTCCCATTATGTACCCTTCCAAGACGGTCTTTTCTAGATTATCATGACGTTTAATGTGTCCAAAATATTTAAGTTTTCTCTGTTTAATCCTCTTTACTAGCCAGCCTTCTTCAATATTAAGTTCTTGTAGTATGGATATCAATGGATCCATCAGCAGCAGGCCATCTTGCTCACAACCGAGAGGCCTACAGGAGTGCTGTTAGGTAGGCAAAGTCCTGCAAGGGACATGCAAATGAATGAATGAATGAGTATAGATATCACCAAAACCATAGAAAATAAGTTGAATTCTTTCCAGACTAAACATTTACGAAGAATTAGAAAAATATTTTGGCCAAACACCATAAGAAATAACATCTTTTTGGCAAAAATGCAGATGAGACCACTGACAGCAATTATTGAGGAAAGACGCTGGCGATAGTTGGGACATGTGCTCCGAATGATACTAACAACTCACTACCAAAAATAGCACTAAGATGGACACCACAGGGGAACAGAAGTAAGGGTAGACCAAAAGAGACATGGAGAAGAACAACAGAGAGGATGTTGAGCAACAAAGGGCTCACCTGGGCAAGAGCAGAAAAAAAAGGCGAAGGACAGGCATTTGTGGGAAAGCCTTGCAGAAGCCCCATGTGCCCTGGGCACTTAAGGTTCAGAGAGAGAGAGTATGGATATATTTGTTTTTTTTTGTGTCCATGATATTTGAAGAACTCTTCTGTAGCACTTATATTCAAAGACATTTATGTGTTTCTCATCTGTTTTGTTAAGTCTCCAGGTCTCACAGGCATATGTTACGATGGGAAAGATGCATACCCTTAAAAATCTTATTTGTAGTTCTGTCTGTTCCCCTCCACAGATTCTTTAGTTGTTTTACTTTCTGAAGAGCGATAGATGTCCTCCTTTTTTTAACAAAGCGATCACATGTTTTAAAACTACGACTACTACTTTCTTCTTTCATGTTTTAAATAAAACATTAGATAGTATCAAGTATCAAAGACCATGAGATAATCAAATATCAAATAAGTGATACTTCTGTGAACATGATATATATCTTTAACCAGCTCCGTGGAGTGAACAGGCAAAATGATGATAATGATGATGCTGATAGTCCAGAAGATGTTCCAGATGAACCGGTTAAAGTACCAGAGAAAAAGAATGAGGACCACCCAGCGACTCCCACCTTGTATGCATGCGCCACCATGTGGCACGAGACCCGGGTTGAGATGGTTCAGCTTCTTAAGTCACTGCACAGGTTGGTCTGTTTCATTTGTACCTCCTTTATATTCTGTCTCTCTCTCCTCCACTAGCTCATACATATAAACTGTACTCTCTCTCATACTTATGCTACCCCCCCTCTCTCTTTCTCACACACTCACTCTATCTCTCTCTATCTCTCTTTCTCACACACTCACTCTATCTCTCTCTCTCTCTCACATGCACACATTCTCTGTGTGTGTCTCTCATACCTACACTTACTCACTCATCCATTCACTCACTCATCCACTCACTCATTCTATCACATACCTACACTTTTGCTGTCTCTCTCATACACACACTGACACTCATTCACTCTCTCTGTGGCCTGCTGTCTGACATACATACACATTCTCTTTCTCTGTTTCTCACTCTCTCACACACTCTCTCTCTCTCCTCTCTCTGTGGCTTTCTAACATACATACACATTCTCTTTCTCTGTTTCTCACTCTCTCACACACTCTCTCTGTCCTCTCTCTGTAGATTTCTAACATACATACACATTCTCTTTCTGTTTCTCACTCTCTCACACTCTTTCTTTTTCTGTTTCTCATTCTCTCACACTCTCTCTCTCTCTTTCTCTGTTTCACACTCTCTCTCTCTTTTTCTCTGTTTCTCACTCTCTCACACTTTCTCTCTCTCACACACACTCTCTCTCACACTCTCTCACACTTTCTCCTCTCACTCACACATGCTCTCTCTCACACTTTCTCTCTCACTCTCACACTCTCTTTCTCACTCTCTCTCTCACTCTCTCTCTCTCACACTCTCTCACATTCTCTCACTCTCACTCTCTCTTTCTCACTCTCTCTTTCTGTCTCTCACACACACACACATTGACCTATAGTTCAATTTATCTCTCCATACTTTGTTTTCAGTGTGTGTATCATCAATTATACCTACTTTGTAATGTTCTAAAGAAACAATAATTACTTAATTTTAACACTTATTAAAGGGAATCCTAGGATAATCTATCACTGTTAATCTTTTGATCCTCCCAACACAAGAGCTCCTCATTTGCAAAGACTGCTTGTTGAGCTCTTAGTTCTTTTTTCATCTTAGCACATTGTGGTCCTGCTCCAGTGTTCTGTTCATATTTTTTTGTTCCCATCCAAGCTGCTCTTCAGAAATTCTTGTTCTTGTCTTAAAAATGCTATACATGGTGGATTTATTTGGCCTTTTTTTGTGTAGAATTATTCTTCTCAGTTTATTTTTAGGTTAGTTTTTGATTGGTTATCTATAAAAAGCAGTTCAAACTCCAAAGTTTTTGAGTCTAAGTATATAAAGCTGAATATAAAAATATACACAAAGCCTGCTTTGTAAAGCTGTGATAACAGAATATTACACTGTTAAAACAGGAAGTAGGAGTGAGCTCATTAATGAATAAAGCTGTTCTTACTTTCTGTTTTAAACAAAATCCTAAAGATTCATCATAAAGATAATTTGGCCATCATTTTGTCTTTCCTTTTATATACTTCTTGATTTAAAGAATAGTCTTCTACCCTGTAACTTTTATTCATGGTTGTTCAAACTTTTTTCTGTTATTATGGCCAGTTTACCGTAAAATTAACCGTAGCAGCAGCAGCAGCTTTGAAAGTCTTAAAATCCAACATGGTGAAGCAAAGGGGGCCCTTGATTGGTGAAATGGTTAGTGCTCCAGACCCTAATGGCAAAAGTCAGGGGCCTACCAAAGGTCATCTAGATGTAGAAATGGATACCTTCTGGGGCAGGCAAAGGGATGACAGCAGGGCATGATGCTGACAACATTTGCCCTTTGTTGTGCCGACAAGTCAAAGAAGGTATTAATACAAACATTTCCTCGGTGCCACCATGGCATTATAAGGCTACCTGTAGATCTTTCAGATAGTGAAGCAAAAATCCACAAGAAAAATTTGTTACACCCTTTCATGAAAGCATTTGTTTTCACTCATCACCCAACTAAAGGCTGGATCGAGACCAGTACATTAGGAGACTGGCAAATGAGGAGGTTGGAGGATATGACCCAGACTTCTACAATTTTGAAGGTAAGTGTTTGTATGTATACCAGGTACTTTCTTCAGCTCTCATATATTTAATTTTTAATGTGACTTTGCTTATGTGCTAGTGTGACATCTGCTTTGATGGTGCAATAATTTCTTCCTTTTAAGAATCATGCCTAATATAATCAAAATTTTGTCTTTCTTTTTTCACAGCCATTCCTAGCTATTCAGAAAATATTGCGTGTCATTTTTCATGTCATTTTTAGTCAAATGTCGGTAACTTCAGTGTCTTTGTTGACCAGTGATAAGGCTGGAAATAAATCTTTATTAATTTTGTACAAATTATGCAAGTTTTCTTTTTAAAACTTAACATTGAAAGAGTTAGTCACTTGAGACCATTTCTGCTGTTTCAGCTCATATCTTCTTTGATGACGCAATGGAACCAGACGACAACGATGAATCAGTTCCGAACCGCTGGGTGAAGGAGCTGGTCTCAAACATGAGTGTGGCTTGCAGGTAATGTAGGCCTAATATTGCAAAGTAAGCAATTGTCAGCCGAAGAAGTTTTTAAGAAAATGCAAGGAAAAAAATATCTTAGATTTGATGTGGAAAAAAAAATGGTTTTTAGAAAGGACTTAGAATAAATAAAAATGAGACAGAGGTCATGGTCATATCCATGAAGAACAGCAGCAAAATGTAACATCAAAGTAAGTGGCACAGTATTAAAGCAAGTGGCCAAATTCAAGTATTTGGGAACAATAATAACACAAGGCAAAAGATACGAAACTGAAATAAGGAGTAGAATAGCCCAGGCCAAGTCAGCATTTATGAAAATGAACTTCATACTGTGCAACAAAGCTCTGTCAACGAACATCAGAAAGAGAGTTATTCAGCGTTACATCGAACCCGATTATTATATGGATGCCAAGCATGGGAGGTAACAAAGAACACTCAAAATCTACTGGAAGCAGCAGAGATGTGGTTCATAAGAAAAATTATGAGAATTCCATGGACAGCCGAGAAAACAAATGAAGAGATTCTAAGCGAGGCTGGGCAAAAAGAGAAAAATTCTGGCAACATTCAGAACACGACAGTCCAGATTTGTGGGACATGTTTTGAGAAGAGGCAAACTGGAGCACACAGTGACAACAGAAAAACTGGAGGGAAAAGAGTACAGAGGAAGACAAAGAAACAAGATACTTGATGGACTAAAAGAATGGCACAGATCATGATCCAACACAAAGAAAAAGCAAAGGACAGGTGGTTGTGGAAATCAGTGAAGGCCAACACCTAACTGGCATTGACCAGAGAGAGAGCGAGAGTTTTGATATCCTGTGTTTGGTGGAAGTTCACTTTTATTATTTTGATAACAGAATAAAGACATTCCCAAACTCTTTCTATTATATACAAGGGATATTTCAATGATTGTATACATTTGCATATTGCAGTTAACTTCTGTGTTGTGCTTATATTTTGACACCCTCTTAAATTACAAAGTTTAACATTAAAGGAGATATTGAATAGAATATACAAGCACTACAAATTAGTGATCCACATGAACAAATCTCATAGTAACTCAGAAACTGGAAATTATGACAAATAATTTAAGTAGAGTCTCATAGAGAGAGAAATCTGAACATTTAAATTTTGTGGTTGTTCTTTTCTCATCAAGTAGCCTCTAGAATTTTTAGCAGGATATAATGTGATCAGATTCCCTGGACAGAGAGAAAAACAAATGAAGAGGTCCTCAGAGAACTATCAGAACAACGAAAACTAATTAAAATGATAAAAAAAGACAATCAAAATTGTGTCAAGGCATGTCCAAGAGAAGACAGAAATTTGGAGAACCTGGTAATAACTGGAAAATTCAAGGGATAAAGGAAAAGAAGAAGGCCACGAGAAAAATTTCTTGGAGGACTGACCAAGTGGCATAGAAAAAACGAAAAGCATTTGAACTATTTGGAAAAACCAAGGATCGCACACAGTGGAGAGACATGATTGCCAACACTATTCAGCGGGCTAATCAGAAAGAAGGAAGCATCAGACCTTTTTTTTGTACAACAATGGTGCAGCCATGGTTGTCTTGAGCCTGGAGAAAAGTTCACGCATTTTCAAGCAAGAAGAGTCTGTGTTTTGCTTCTAAGATGCAAGACACAAGATAAAATTTAGAATCACCTGTAAAAATCACAGAATCTGTCCCTGCAAAAGTTTGTCAAGTATTTTTTCATCTAGTCATAATGGCCAAAGTCAATTAATGACGCACTTAAGCAACAAAATTTGTGCTGTTGTTGTAATAAATCTCTGTCAGCCTGTATTACATCGACACTGGCGGGACTGCTGATGTTATGTGTTTGTCAATGAGTTCTTTTAATTGATTCATTATAGTTTTTCTTATTTGAAGTTTTTAATTTTATTTCGATAAATTTCTTTTTCAATCTCTCTTGTTTTCATTGGTCATTTTTTCTGCATTTCTGCCATGTGTAAAAAAGGGCATTAATTACCAAAAAAAATGTCTGTTTTGCAGTTGCGGTTTGTGAATCTTGCTTCTGGCATTGACTGTAATAAGCCTTTAATTTATGCTTTGAATTTAAAAAGTGTGCTAATAAAATTACATTTTTTTAACATTCTTTTCAATATTCAGTTCAGTTCATGGCAAACCAATGAAGGTGCATGCTCCAACGAAGGTACCTACACCATATGGTGGTCAGCTGATATGGCAGATGCCTGGAGAAAACCTTCTCTTTGTTCACATGAAAGACATAAAGAAGATCAGAAACAGGAAAAGATGGTCTCAGGTTTGTGTTATCTGATTGATCAACCTGTCAGAGATATAAAGCCTTCGTTACTTTACCTGTTATATGCTGAAACACCACTCAGGTTTTCTCTCCCTGTCACTGCTGACTCAGACAAGATATAAGGCCTTTGTTACTTTACCTGTTATGTGCTGAAACACCACTCAGGTTTTCTCTCCCTGTCACTGCTGACTCAGACAAGATATAAGGCCTTTGTTACTTTACCTGTTATGTGCTGAAACACCACACAAGATTGGTGTTTTTTTTCTCTTGCTGACACTACTGACTCAGGCAAAATCTCATTTTCATGTTCTTTGTATTGTCCTGGAAATCAGTCTTGCTATTTAGTTTGATTGTTTTAAAAGACAGGAACTTTCACCTTATTCATACAGAAACATACAGGACAAAGATAATGGAAGAGAAAGGCTAAACTTACACATAATTGTGTATAACAAATAAGAATTGAATGTAAAAATTATATGTATCTTTGGACTTGTATGATGTCATGTCAGAAAGCATATCTTGGAAACATAAATGTTTACATTATGACCTGTTGATTGTGAGCTGTGGAGAAAGGGTGGGTGAGAGGACACTAGAAGAGGTATACAGTGGCTGTCAATGTAGGATAAATTGGGTAGAACGGATTTTTTAAAATGTAGTTTGAGTGAAGGATCCAAAGTATAAGTGACAGGAGAGGAAGAAATGGATGAGACTATTAAGTAGAGAGGATGCACTAGTCTCTCATGGCACAGATTGGGGGTTTGAATCCAATCAGAGATGTCCCAGTCAATCTAGCTGCAGAAACAGGTACCTGGCTTCTTCTGGAGTTGGGGAAGGAAAGGCTGCCAGTTGTGATGCTGACCACATCATCATCATCCAGTTGCCAACAAGTCAAGGAAAATATGGGCACTAACACCATATCCCTGTATGCCTCTAGGGCATTGACAGGATTACCTTTTAGAAGGGAAGGTGTGTTCTGCTGAGATCATGACTGTAGGGAAGGTGTGTTCTGCTGAGATCATGACTGTAGGGAAGGTGTGTTCTGCGAGATCATGACTGTAGGGAAGGTGTGTTCTGCTGAGATCATGACTGTAGGGAAGGTGTGTCTGCTGAGATCATGACTGTAGGGAAGGTGTGTTCTGCTGAGATCATGACTGTAGGGAAGGTGTGTTCTGCTGAGATCATGACTGTAGGGAAGGTGTGTTCTGCTGAGATCATGACTGTAGGGAAGGTGTGTTCTGCTGAGATCATGACTGTAGGGAAGGAGAAAGTGAAGTGAAACTGAATGTGGAATTGAATTAAAATAAAATGAAGTGAATGTTAAATTTCAGTTCTGAGTCTGCTATCCTCTGCTCCAGTTTTTTCTTTCCTTCGTCAGACTTTAAAGCTGCAACTTTTTCCCATAAACCCACTTTTGTGACTAGGAAGAGTCCTGTATTTGTGGAATTTGTCTTCATGTAAATACCTAATTTCCATTAATGTGCTGATAATTATGAGTACAGTGCAGTCTGATGCTCTTTACCCTGCAGGCAGACATTTTGCTAGTAAAAAGTTAGCCATAAATGAGCATAAAATAGATATTATATTTGTAGATTTTGAAGTTTCTTTGTCTTCTGTGTGCTAATTCTGTTTGAAAAATTGAATGACCCCTGTACAGGTCATGTACATGTACTATCTGCTTGGTTACCGTCACATTATGGCAAGCAAGCATGAGTTGCTGCAGAGGATACGGGAGTACAACGCCAATCACGGTAATCACGGGCTGAACATAAAAGAGATCAACTACCTGCTGGGAGAGGAATCAGCAACAAAGGTATTGTTTTGTATATCATTATTTTATTACTTCATCTGGGTCTCATGGCTTTTGTTACTTTATCTGGGTCTCATGGCTTTTATTACTTCATCTTGGTCTCATGGCTTTTGTTACTTCATCTGGGTCTCATGGCTTTTATTACTTCATCTGGGTCTCATGGCTTTTATTACTTCATCTTGGTCTCATGGCTTTTGTTACTTCATCTGGGTCTCATGGCTTTTGTTACTTCATCTGGGTCTCATGGCTTTTATTACTTCATTTGGGTCTCATGGCTTTGAGTCATCTGTGATTTAGTTATATTTTTTTCTAAGTTGTAGTTCAGAGATTGTGAGCTGCCATGCTACAGCATTGTCTCGCGCAACAAAGATCCCATGGATTTGCCATGATAGTTTTGGGAGTGGGTTCAAAAAGAAATGGTTTGTTGTTGTTTTAAATGACAGAATGTCACCACAAAAACTGATGATGTGTCTTGACAACTATTTTGCATTGTTTAGTGTGCTCTGAGCTGCTCTAGTTCCTAATACTAAAATTACTGAGTTTTTAGTACTTCATGTTATATTTGTTAACTCTTTCATGTTCCACATCAAAGATTTCTAAGAAAAAAAGTTTAAGTTCAAATATTTATAAAAAAAAAATTTTTAAGTAGCTCATGAGAAGATTAAAAAATCATAATAACTCTGTTCTTCTTCTTCTTCGTTCGCACTGTCTGTCTATATCTGCAGTCCTGTCTCTTGGATAAATTTCACTGTTTTTTGTAACTCATGTATGGAACCGTAGAGCTTATCTTCTTTAGTGGTTTCACTGGGATAACTCTGTTCTAAGTTCCTGACAAAGTATGATAGTTAAGTTAACCCCTGCACATCTTCCTACAGGCAAATAATACCTTCCTTCATGCCCTCGATGAAGACAATGACTCTGTCTTTAGCTCCTGACTAATACCTAAGTTAGACTGCACATCTTTCTATGGACAAATAATACCTTCCTTCTTGCCCTGGATGGAAACAATGACTCTGTTCTTAGTTCCTGACAAAGTATGATGGTTAAACGTTGCACATCTTCCTACAGGCAAGTAATACCTTCCTTCTTGCCCTGGATGGAGACACTGACTTCTCTCCTGGCTCCATCAAGATTTTGCTGGATCGGATGAAAGATGAAAAAGTCGGTGCTGCCTGTGGTAGGATTCATCCAATTGGCAAAGGTAGCTAATGTTACATGTGCAATTTTTGTATGAGTGATTTGATAGCTAATGTTACATGTGCAATTTTTGTGTGGGTGATTTGATAGCTAATGTTACATGTGTAATTTTTGTATGAGTGATTTGATAGCTAATGTTACACGTGCAACTTTTGTATGAGTGATTTGGTAGCTAATGTTACATGTGTAACTTTTGTATGAGTGATTTGATAGCTAATGTTACACGTGTAACTTTTGTATGAGTGATTTGGTAGCTAATGTTCCATGTGTAATTTTTGTATGAGTGATTTGGTAGCTAATGTTACATGTGTAACTTTTGTATGAGTGATTTGATAGCTAATGTTACATGTGTAACTTTTGTATGAGTGATTTGGTAGCTAATGTTACATGTGTAACTTTTGTATGAGTGATTTGATAGCTAATGTTACACGTGTAACTTTTGTATGAGTGATTTGGTAGCTAATGTTACATGTGCAATTTTTGTATGAGTGATTTGGTAGCTAATGTTACATGTGTAATTTTTGTATGAGTGATTTGGTAGCTAATGTTACATGTGCAATTTTTGTATGAGTGATTTGGTAGCTAATGTTACATGTGTAATTTTTGTAATAGTTAGTTAGTAACCACACTCAGAACATGGCTATGGGTGCTCTGATCTCGCCCTCAGTATATCAAACGGCAATTTTTTATAAGAGTGATGTGGTAGCTAAAGATTAGCTCTTTCTGTTACCTGCACCATCAGTGTAATGACCTTTGCAGGACTAATGTATTAACTCATTAGATCTTTGCCATTAATAGTGCTATTGATATTATGACATTTTCTCATATTTTTTTTTACTGTATTCAGTGCTTGCAGTTCAGCATCAGACCAGATTTTAATTACCTTTCACTGGACATGGGATTTTTTTTTAAAATGTGTTCACATCAGAAGTTCTTTCAGGCTCAGGTGCACATAGGTCATCATATAAGAGGGACGGGCAGGTTTTTTAAAAAAATTAACTCAAACTTTCAACTTCAGTTTTCAGTCAAATTAAATGTTGTTTTTCCAAGAGGTCAAGGAAAACAATGCCACTAAGTCGAGGAAAACATTAAAATTAGGTCAAAGAAATATTGACACTAAGTCAAGGAAAACATTGACATTAAATCAAATAAAACATCAACATTCAATCAAGGCAAACAATGATACTAAGTCAAGGAAAACATTGACATTAAGTCAAAGAAATACAGACACTAAGTCAAGGAAAACATTGACATTAAATCAAATAAAACATCAACATTCAATCACTGACACCAAGTCAAGGAAAACATTGACATTAAATCAAATAAAACATCAACATTCAATCACTGACACTAAGTCAAGGAAAACATTGACATTAAGTCAAAGAAATACAGACACTAAGTCAAGGAAAAAATTGACATTAAATCAAATAAAACATCAACATTCAATCACTGACACTAAGTCAAGGAAAACATTGACATTAAGTCAAAGAAATACAGACACTAAGTCAAGGAAAACATTGACATTAAATCACATAAAACATCAACATTCAATCACTGACACTAAGTCAAGGAAAACATTGACATTAAGTCAAAGAAATACAGACACTAAGTCAAGGAAAACATTGACATTAAATCAAATAAAACATCAATATTCAATCAAGGCAAACATTGACACTAAGTCAAGGAAAACATTAACATTATGTCAAATAAAACATCAACATTCAATCAAGGCAAACATTGACACTGAGTCAAGGAAAACATTGACATTAAATCAAATAAAACATCAACATTCAATCAATGCAAACACTGACACTAAGTCAAGGAAAACATTGACACTAACATCATATCCTCTAAATGACTCAGTGACTAAGAATACTACTACTTCTGCTTAGCTTATTTGATGATGATGATGATGATGATGATGACAACAACAACGATGATGACGACGACGACAGTTATTTCTCTTGTATATTCCTGTTCTTTGATGATGCATCCATGAACAAATTTTAACTATAGAAGTATATTCATCATATAATCAGAGCCATTTGTCTTCCAGGACCCATGGTCTGGTATCAGAAATTTGAGTACGCAATAGGTCACTGGCTTCAGAAGGCAGCTGAGCATGTCTTTGGGTGTGTTCTATGCAGTCCTGGCTGTTTCAGGTGAGAGCTGATCAGTAGAAAGATGTTTGTAATCTGTAAATAATGGTCAGTCAAGAAGATGTTTCCTCTGCTTCTTCTTCAGCTTTCCGAGCCATTACGGCTCATTGCTGCAGACAAAGTTCACCTTCATTCCTCTCTATTCCTAATCTTCTCTCTTCAGTTGGTGACATCAATTTCTTTTAGATCCTCTTCTATGTAGTCTTTCCATCTGTCTTGGTCTACCCCTTGGTCTTGTTTCCCTCATCATTTTCATTTGTCTGTTCTCTTCCATTCTTTCTACATGCTCCAGCCAGCGTAGTCTGTTCAGTTTCAAGACATTTATAATTCATTGGGATTTAAATAAGCTGTTCAGTTTAGTGTTCTTTCTAGCTCTCCATTCTCCACTGTTGGTATCCTTTATAAGCCCAAAGATTCTTCTTAGAATCTTATTCTCAAAGATCTGCAATTGTTATTCATCTTTCTTTGTTGTACTCTACGTTTCTGATCTATACATAATGGCTGGTCTTATTATAGTTTTGTAGATTGTTATTTTGATGTTTTGGGACAGGATTCTGGATTTTAACAGGTATTGTAAGGCAAAGTATATTTTATTCTTTATCTGTACTCTGATTTTAATTTCCTCACTTACTGTGTTTCTTCTGTTGAAGGTTTTGCCTAGATATTTGTATGTTTCTGCTTTCCTAATAATTAAAACCATTCAGCATGAACATACTGGGAGACTATCAAGCAGGTTTTAGGAAGAATAAATCAACCACAGACCAAATATTTGATCTACATCAAAGAGCAGAAAAGTACTGGGAATATGGAAAAGAAGTACATATCTTCAAGAAAGCCTATGACAGCATAGATAGGAGCAGATTATGGAAAGTTATGAAAGAATTTGAGATACCTAATAAATTAATCAGTCTGACCAGAATATGTATGGAGGATGCACAAAATATCTTACATCTTCTTACATCTTTCCCGTGCTGTTAAACGTCAAATAGGGCTCGCATAGTTGTTTGCCAAGTTTTCCTGTTCTCGGCGAGTCTTTCAACTTCATCAAGAGATGCTATGCCACTAAACTGGCTTCTCTTAACAATGTATAATTTTATTGTATAAAATAAAATGTATAATATTTTATATTATAAAGTAAATAATTTATTTATTTGCAACATAAAACATCAACATTCAATCAAGGCAAACATTGACACTGAGTCAAGGAAAACATTGACATTAAATCAAATAAAACATCAACATTCAATCAATGCAAACACTGACACTAAGTCAAGGAAAACATTGACACTAACATCATATCCTCTAAATGACTCAGTGACTAAGAATACTACTACTTCTGCTTAGCTTATTTGATGATGATGATGATGATGATGATGACAACAACAACGATGATAACGACGACAACAGTTATTTCTCTTGTATATTCCTGTTCTTTGATGATGCATCCATGAACAAATTTTAACTATAGAAGTATATTCATCATATAATCAGAGCCATTTGTCTTCCAGGACCCATGGTCTGGTATCAGAAATTTGAGTACGCAATAGGTCACTGGCTTCAGAAGGCAGCTGAGCATGTCTTTGGGTGTGTTCTATGCAGTCCTGGCTGTTTCAGGTGAGAGCTGATCAGTAGAAAGATGTTTGTAATCTGTAAATAATGGTCAGTCAAGAAGATGTTTCCTCTGCTTCTTCTTCAGCTTTCCGAGCCATTACGGCTTATTGCTGCAGACAAAGTTCACCTTCATTCCTCTCTAATCCTAATCTTCTCTCTCCAGTTGGTGACACCAATTTCTTTTAGATCCTCTTCTATGTAGTCTTTCCATCTGTCTTGGTCTACCCCTTGGTCTTGTTTCCCTCATCATTTTCATTTGTCTGTTCTCTTCCATTCTTTCTACATGCCCCAGCCAGCGTAGTCTGTTCAGTTTCAAGACATTTATAATTCATTGAGATTTAAATAAGCTGTTCAGTTCAGTGTTCTTTCTAGCTCTCCATTCTCCACTGTTGGTATCCTTTATGAGCCCAAAGATTCTTCTTAGAATCTTATTCTCAAAGATCTGCAATTGTTATTCATCTTTCTTTGTTGTACTCTACGTTTCTGATCTATACATAATGGCTGGTCTTATTATAGTTTTGTAGATTGTTATTTTGATGTTTTGGGACAGGATTCTGGATTTTAACAGGTATTGTAAGGCAAAGTATATTTTATTCTTTATCTGTACTCTGATTTTAATTTCCTCACTTACTGTGTTTCTTCTGTTGAAGGTTTTGCCTAGATATTTGTATGTTTCTGCTTTCCTAATAATTAAAACCATTCAGCGTGAACATACTGGGAGACTATCAAGCAGGTTTTAGGAAGAATAAATCAACCACAGACCAAATATTTGATCTACATCAAAGAGCAGAAAAGTACTGGGAATATGGAAAAGAAGTACATATCTTCAAGAAAGCCTATGACAGCATAGATAGGAGCAGCTTATGGAAAGTTATGAAAGAATTTGAGATACCTAATAAATTAATCAGTCTGACCAGAATATGTATGGAGGATGCACAAAATATCTTACATCTTCTTACATCTTTCCCGTGCTGTTAAACGTCAAATAGGGCTTGCATAGTTGTTTGCCAAGTTTTCCTGTTCTCGGCGAGTCTTTCAACTTCATCAAGAGATGTTATGCCACTAAACTGGCTTCTCTTAACAATGCCACTAAACTGGCTTCTCTTAACAATGTATAATTTTATTGTATAAAATAAAATGTATAATATTTTATATTATAAAGTAAATAATTTATTTATTTGCAACACAAAATATAGTAATATATAAAGGAAGAAAGTCAGAACCCTTCTCTATAAAAACTGGTTTAAAACAAGGTGATACATTATTTCCACTACTCTTCAACCTAGTACTAGAAAAGGTAATCAGAAAAGTGAAAGAAGAAAGGTGTGCAGAAGAACAAGCCAAAATACTAGGATATGCTGATGACAAATACCTGAATGCCATATCTTTTTACATAGTGCATGATAGATTGTTGCACATTCCTTTACTCCTTTTTTAATAAGTTCAGCTGTTATTTCATCACATTTTTCAGATTCTTTATTGCCCATAAAACTTCTATTTTCAATTTGGGTTCTTTCTCCTCCAATAATAATTCACACTGTTGATTTCTGCTTTCACGGTCGGTTGTTTCATACATTCCTCTGCAATATTCCTTCCATCTTTCTAGAATTTCCTTTGTCTCTGTCAAGGTATTCCCCAACTCTTCACAAATTACATTTAGCTTAGGTGTGACATTTCTCATCAATGTCTTCATTTCTTTAAACATTTCGCTCTCTCTTCCACACTTCTGTGGTCCTTCTATTCTTTCACAACAATCTTGTATGTATTGTTTTTTGTCTTTCTTCGTACTTCTTTTGTTAAAGATTTATATTCCTCTTTGTTGTTGTTTGTCACTTTCCATTGCATCTTCATTTCTCTATGTTGTTTTATCAGTTCTAGTGTGCCTGCTGTAATCCATCCATTATTTTGTGCTTTCTTTACTGGAACCATGTCTTTAGCTGTTGTTATTAAGATATCTCTGGCCTGTGTAGCCAGTTCATCTGGTGTCATCTTCTCCTGTACATCCATCAGGATTTCAAACTGGTTCTTCACTTCTATACCATATTGTTCTGGTATTTTTGTAAGATCAAAGTGGAGTGGTCTTGATCCCGTAACTGTCTTTTTTATCTTTATCTTCATGTCTGCTATTAATAACTCATGGTCCATGTCACAATCAGCACCTGGTAAAGTTTTTGCTGATGTTATACTTGATCTCCACCTTCTTTGCACTAAAATGTAATCTATTTGATTCCTGGTTTTACCATCAGGTGATGTCCATGTGTAAAGTCTTCTTGGATGTTGTTTAAAAAGTGTGTTAGCGATCATTAGCTCATTTTCCATGCAAAACGCAATTATATTGTCACCTGCCTCATTTCTATGTCCTCTGCTAAATTTCCCTACAACATGTCCTTCATCTTCTGCTCTTTCTGTACCAATCTTTGCATTAAAATCCCCCATTATTAATACAATATCATTTTTCTGTACCTGATCTATCGTCGTTTGCAGTGTGTTATAAAAGTCTTCTACTTCCTCTTCTTCTGCTGCATATATCTGGATGATTGTTACATTTCTAGGAGTGTCCTTAAATCTGATTGTGAGGATTCTGTCACTTACTGGATTGTAACCTAGTAATACTTTTGATGTTGATTTGTCCAAGTAAAAAAGCCATTCCATTCTTTCCTCCTAATTCTCCTCTAGAATATATAAAGATATCATTCTCGCTCTTGAAGTGTCCTGCCTCATACATACATTCCATGTTCCTACTCTTATTTTTCTTTTTAGTTTGATGCAGGGGTTTTCCTTAATAACACGGTCAGGATTTTGTCCATCATCACAATTACTAGTAATGACCTCTGTCTCACACTCTTCCCTAGTGTTAAAATTAGATCTATCTGGCCTGGGGGCCTCACCACCAGATCTTTTTCCTATTTGACTTTCCATGTTGCTGTTTGTGTTTCTTGGTATATTTTCAGAAGATAGTTTACCATTGCTTTCCTTCCGGGCAGTGACTGTACTAGTCAGTGATCATAGCCATTGTCCCTATATTGAGATCATCTGCCTACTATCATAGAATGGTGACCATAATCAACATTATCTGTTGGCTGCTCTCCCATTCCATCCACCACCTGCTCCCATGGCATCACATCATCCTAATCGGGGTGTTATATGGGTACTTCACCTTGCCCAAGGAACAAACACTACACACGTGTTTTTACTGTTACATGTGCATTTTGTTACAGAAATTGTATATACAGTGACAAGAAACACATGCATGTAATAATGTTTATTCATTGTCAGCGCTGGCTTGTACAGTTGGTTTTCTCCAGTGCAAGTAATCCTTGCTGATTCAAAATTTCATAAATCTGTGACTTATATATGTCATCAAAATTAACTTTTAAATTCTTAATTATAATTGCTCTCAATGAATATTAAATTTACAATTTTAATCCAGTGAACTCTCAGTTTGCACCCAGTAAAGAATTATAAAGCTTGTATGTAAATTTTATATTGTTTGTGATGTCAAATGGTGCTCAGCCAACTTATTTCCAAGGGTCACACATTATATGACAAAGAGTAGCATGTCGCTCACAAGCTATGGTTTGGCCACTCTTGTATTGAACATTTTCAAGAAAGAAAACTAAACATTGAATATTTTTGAGAAAGAAAACTAAACATTGAATGTTTTCAAGAAATAAAATTAAACATTGAATGTTTTCAAGAAAGAAAACTAAAAATTAAACATTTTCAAGAATGTTCATGCTCATGCACAGTTCATTCAATTTTCTTATTTTTTTTTCCTGCCTGTTTTTCAGTTTGTTTAGAGCCTCAGCTTTGATGGACACCAATGTGATGAAGAGATACACCACTGAGCCGACAGAACCTGGACATCACTTGCAGTATGACCAAGGTATTTTCTGAAACACTGGCTGTTTGTCTTTTATATTCAAGGTGTATGTGGCTGCATATTCAAGAAATTGGTAGAAGATACATAGCCGATATATGCAGAAAGCAGAAGTTAGAGAACCTGATAATCATGAGAAAATTACTGGGTAAAAAGAAAAATGGAGATATAAAGAAAAATATCTGAATGGACTGACCAAGTAACATGCAACTAGAAGGAAAACCAAATTGATTTGGACTGCTTAAATTAAAGGTGCATTATTGTCGAGATCTATTGACACTTCACAAAATGAATGATGAAATGCTTTAAATATGTTATACTGAAAGATTGAAAGTGTGTTTCTAAATTACATATCTCTAATGTGATAGAAATAATGCAGTATGTCCAGCAGTACATATAGCATAACCATATTCTCATTTACACTTTTAAGCATAAAGACGTCATGCAACAGCCGCAAACGAGTTAGACAGCTCACATAGAATGTCTTGTCTTTATATAGAGCTCATGTAGAATTTTCTGTTTTTGCTCCAAATGAAACTAAGGAAGTTTCAAGAATCTCTAGTGATTTAGTTTCTTTACGCAAGGTACCTGTTGATCATTATGGAGTGACAGTCCCATCCTTGCATTTTTTCTGTCTCATCTGTAATTCTTGAGTGCATGTCATTCTTTGTCTTCATCTGAGGTCTTTTCTCCTCTTGCTGACTTTAATGCGAAAGAAAATACTGATAAGTGACTCAAAATATTTCAGTCCTTATTGTTTATGGCTAGTGATCATAGATGGAGATGTGATGGTGGAGGGGAGGGATGTTGAAATGCTTTTTTTTTCCTTTCAGCATAAATTTTAACTTATGGTTTTCCATAGTTTGCAGATCCACCATTGTAGATAGTAATCAATTATTGAATATATTCAGGGTGAAGTTTGAAAACAATGTCAGTGTAAAGACTTCAGTATTCCGACTGTCAGTCATTCTCTTGTGACTTTTCTCTGTCATATCTGTATGGTTTGTCTGCATTTCTAGAGGCTCGTTTAGCTTGTCTATTTTGGCTCTTTAACCCTACCTGCACGAAACAACACATGGCTACCTTGTCACATTATTTAAACTCCTCTTTTTTTTGGTCTCTCTCCACACTGTGTGCTGCAGGAGAGGACAGATGGCTGTGCACGTTGTTACTCCAGCAAGGCTACAGGATCGAATATGCAGCAGCAGCAGATGCCTGGACCTATGCACCAGAAGGATTCTTTGAGTTTTTCAACCAGAGGCGTCGATGGATGCCGTCAACTATCGCCAACATTCTGGATTTGCTGGGAACCGCATCCCTGACCACTAAACGAAATGCCAACATGAGTACACTGTACATCGGTTATCAGTGGCTGCTGATGCTGATGACAATACTAGGACCTGGCACAATTATTATGATGATTGGTGGTATGTTCTGCTATGATCCTTGCAAACTTATTTTAGTAAAACCATATAGTTGAAGTCTACCTGGAGGGCCTGCTCAAAATATACATCTTAATACAAATAAAGCGAGTCATAATTATTTGAAGAATACTATTGAAATGAAACAAAAAATGTATAATAAAAGATAAAATATCTATAATCTATGAATGTGAAGCCATACCCTTCAGTTTTTTTTTACCATAGAGAGGGCTTCTTCAGCTAAGATTAAAAATTTCAAGGTGAAAGCTTTCCAGCTGGAAATCTGATTAATTGGAAATACTGTTTTTAATATTTCTTCTATTATCAGTGTATCTTGTTAAGTAATTCAGAATTGTATAACATTGGATATTAAATATTTCCAAATAATAGCCATGATGCAAGAAAATTCATAATTGTTTTTAAATCCTTTTGATGCTGTAGACATGTTTAGACATTCTGGTACATCAGTGCTAAGGACATCTTAACATGCCCCAAGATTTCCACTC
Organism: Achatina immaculata; assembly: GCA_009760885.1. Lineage (NCBI taxonomy): Eukaryota > Metazoa > Mollusca > Gastropoda > Stylommatophora > Achatinidae > Lissachatina > Lissachatina immaculata. Next base: position 40,606,438 of record CM019691.1, on the reverse strand, counting down.
CCCTGGGGCTAATGATGTGTTAACGTATTATGCATTTTATTAGTCGCTGTTATACACTGCTATAGTCATTTAACAATTATTGTTGCAATAGATATGATTACTAAGGATAGGAGGGACACACTGAAGTCAGAGATTGAGGGCCGGCTGCAGGAGGAGGAAATGTGTTGATAATTTATATCTACAGAGGATGAAGGACAGAGGTGGGAGGGAGGAAGAGCTGGGTGGTTGGCTGGTAGAATTCAAGGTTGCCAGAGCCAACAGCTGGCTGGCACAAGTAGTGCTCATATTCTTTGGTGGTTGCTGAAACAGAGAGCAGAGCATGTATAGGTGTGCCCCGAGTGCAGTGATGCCAATTCCTAGATTCAAGATTCAACTCATTCAACAATGGGGGGGAAGTCACTGTAGTTATTTTTAGTTATATGTGGCCTAGTTTCAGCAAACAGGCCTTGTCAGAAAGTCGGTTCCAATGTTATTTTTGCCTCATGAGACAGGAGGAGTCATCAGAACTATAGATGTGATCATTGCGTTCCAGTATTCCATCTTAAATTATCCACTACATGGGTATTTTATGATTGTGTCACATTTTGTATATTACAAAATTCTTATACCATGACCTGAAAACAGATTTGTATAGAAACTTAGAATTTCTTACAAAGGGTGATAGTGAAGACAAAATTTAAATGAGTAGCTCCAACAGTGAATGTGATAATAAAAGCACTTATGCCCAGCCATTAGCCATGAATATTGACTGGATGATTAGCAAGAATGAAAAAGTTGAAAATAAATTGATATTTTGTCAAATTCAGTCACCCATGTTTAGTGGAAATATGTCCCAGGACAGCTTTTTGTTACTTTTGAGAATGTTGCACTTCTCAGACAGTGGCACTGATGTCTGTAGCAATCAACTTTTCAGAGACATTTCCCATCAGTAGGGTTGTCAACACTGAATGAAAAGTGTCCATTGACAAACTGTGTTGTAAGTGCAAAAAATAAACAACAGGAAACAAGATTATGTCCAAAGACTGTGTGTTAAGCCAATTTTGGAACACTTCACTCACAGAAACATTGCTGATTTTTAAAAATATTTTATGTAAAAAACATTCACTGAATAATAAGTTTCAGCCATGAAGAAGATAAATAGTAATATGTGACATGAATGAGGAAAAATAATTACAAAGAGTTGGGATACGTCTTAGATTTTCAGACAATATAAAGATGTATTCTGCACTGGGGGAAAGCACACAAATGGAACTATGTAACGCACTGGGTCTCGACATGTGACCAGCTTAAAAGTCAAAGTGAAGGGATTGTCTACACTAGTTTCCAAGTTTTCAGTATTAAGCAAAGTTTCAGGTTCTTGTAGTCTTAAATAATAACACAAATCATGTTCTCCATTTTGTTCTTTAAATGTATCTCAGCTCTACAGCCTATTTATTGATGTCTACATTAACACACAGCTATTTATTGATGTCTACATTAACACACAGCTATTTATTGATGTCTACATTAACACACAGCTATTTATTGAGCTCAGTTACAACTGCTGTGAGATTCCATAAAGGCCCAACTCCCATTTGGCTGAAAAAAATGCCTCAGGAAAATAACTTGGTATAAAGTGGAAGGAATTTAAGAACAACACTGAGATAAGACAGATGAGCAAACAACAACCTGTCTCATGGGTGATCAGAAAAAGAAAATGGACATGTGTTGGCCGTGTGATGAGAAGAAACAATCAGAGAATACCAAAACAAACTATCAAATGGAGCACAACAGGCTGAAGAAAAACAGGTTGACCATGTGAAACTCTGAAGAGGACATTGTTAAGAGAAGCCAGTTTAGTGGGCATAACATCCCTTGATGAAGTTGAAAAGCTCGCCAAAAACAGGAAAACTTGGCAAACAACTATGCGAGCTCTGTGTGACATTTAACAGCACGAGAGGGATTAAGATGTAAGATTTATTGATGTCTACATTTGCATAAAGCCTGTTTACTGATGTCTGTATTTATGTAACGTTCACAGGTGCTGTGAAGTTGGTTTTCAAGTTCACACTGATTGAGGCCTACATCTTCGCTGTTGTGCCAGCTGCGGCTTTCACTGTGATATGCTTCTGGTTCTCCTCAAGAGTACAGCTAATTATTGCTACCATTCTCAGCGTCGTCTACACTTTCATCATGACAGTAGTGCTTGTTGGCACAATCTACACAGCATCAACTGAGAGCATTTTCCATCCAAGTGTTATTGTGATCGTCATGCTGATTGGAATATTTGTGATCTCCGGAGTCTGTCATCCACAGGTGAGTGAATTTTTTTGCCAGTAATTGTCTGCTGTCCTTTGTGTTCTAGTTCATCAATGTTACTGTAATTGTGTGATCTCCCTGTAATGTGAACTCGAGTTCATTGTAGTAGGTGCCTTGAAGATCTTCTAACAGTGACACTAAGTCAGGTGAGGTGTAGGCTACAGTGGCTTGCTTAGATAAACAGTGCGGACTTGAGAACTAGGATTCTTGTTATACTGAACCATCATCAAAAAATAATGTGATCCAGGCTGAAAGAGCACTTCTACTACAATTAGGGCACCCATAAAGAAGTAGGATAGGGACTTGGACCAAGTCTTGTTTTGCAACCTCTTCCAGTTTCATAACTCATGAGAGGGCAGATGGCAAGCTCTTGAAATGACTTTTGTAAGGACCTTCTCACATCTCCCAGTCTTTAAGTAACATGGAAGCAAAACAAAGAGTAGTATTTTGAAGAGAGTGACTATATGCTTAATTTTTAGTAAACAAAATGATTTTCTGGAGAAAGTAAAGATCATCTCAGATATTAACTTTTTTACTACCACGAGCCTTTGGCTTTTTAAACAAAAGACTACCAAAAAAAACATGTATCTGTATGGTTTTGTTTTCTCAATGTAGGAGATTCAGTTTTAAACTGCTAAGTGAGCTAAATATAAGCTTTGTGTTCATTTCCTGTCAAAAACATGGCAACAGTATTAATTATAAATATATTTCCCGTGACTTCAACTTTTTATTTGATGGTGAAAGAGTTAAAGCTTATTCAACATGAACTGCATGAATTAAGTAACTCCTCAAAACAGAAGTCTTAAAAAAGATGAAATATTTGAGGATTTACAGCTTTTATTGTAATGCATCACAATTTCTAACATATCACAGAAATAACTACAAGTTAATTGATGATTCCTTTTGTTTGGTGGTGTAAAGAATGAATGTGTTCATGAATACATGTGAGATAAGCAGTTTGATGCAAGCATTCAGGGAGAGTTCTGTGACAAAGTTTAAACAGTTTTATAAAAGGTAGTAATATGACAAGATAGTAATATGATACGGTAGTAATATGATAAGGTAGTAATAGATGCCTTACAGATTCTTGTGACACAAATAAACAATAAAAGTTAAGAATACGGACTGGAAATAATTAAATAGAAAAACAAAGGTCATAGCAATCAGCAGGGAAGACCAAAAACCAACTGCAAATCTGAACAAGAGATACATTAGAGCAGGTGTCAGGTTACATATACTAATTAAGGACACAAGATAATAGATGATGAGCAATGCAAAATAGAAATTAATATAAGAATAGGAATGGCCAGGCCATCAAAATATAGCAAAAAATTGAATATGAGAATCATCATTTGTTGTGTATACTCCACACTCTTCTTTGACATTATGTAAGAAAATGTGAAGAAATCTGGATAAACAGAAAAATAGAATGAATCTCGTGGACAGGAAAAAAAAAAACAAATAAATAAATACTACATTAACCGAAATTGAAAACAGACATAAAGAAAAACAGAACCAGATAGGTAAAATGTTTCAGCCACATACAGTAAAGAAAACCATACTAGAGGGGAAACTAGAAGGAAAAAGAACAAGAGGTTGACAGTGATATAGATTGGCGGACAAGAAGAAAGTGGACTGGACTGAGCTTGATTGGATGGACTGTTAAAAAAAAAAAGGACAGAGCAAATTGGAGAACAATCATTGCAGACAAACTTCCTTGGGGAGAGAGCACATGATGATGATGAGTACTAGTATAAGAGAAAGGGAAATTATAATTATAGACAGTAAACACAACTAATACTTGCAGTTTCTTTTCTCTTTTTTCAAAGCAAAAACTATATATACATATGTATATCTTTTCATGCACACAGGAGATATGGTGCCTTGTTCATGGAGTCTTGTATTTGTTAACAATTCCATCTGGATATCTCCTGCTGGTCATCTACTCTATCTGCAACCTCAACGATGTTTCATGGGGAACCAGAGAGGTGCCAACAAAAGCCCAGAGACTGGAAATGGAAAAGAAAAAGAAAGAAAAGGAGGAACTAGAAAAGAACAACCCAAAAAAGGGTTTTCTAGCCAAGTGGTTTAACAGAGGAGGAGGTAAGGATACGTTGCTTCTTCTTCTTCTTCTTCTTCTTCTTTGTTCGCTTCTACCACCAAGACCGCTCTGTGATCCCTTTAAGTTTACTCCTGTGGTCCTTGATAGAAGGACCACAAGAGATCCCCGAGAGGACCACAAGAGGTTCAGAGTATTGCAGGGCTTGGGCCTGTATTCTCAGTGGGTCTCAGAAGCGGGACTGCATGACACTATTGTTTTCATTGCACCAGTTTAATCTAGAGTTGGACTTTCTCACCGGAATACCTTCATGTGTTTTGGATATCAGTATATCCCTGCCAGGTGAGAGGTGGTTGCCCATCCAGTCCAGCGTTGGACTTTCTCACTGGAAAACCTCAGTGTGATTATGATACACATATATCCCTGTGAGGTGAGAGGTGGTTGCCTATCTAGACTGCACTGGTCCAGTGTCTCCAACTTCAGCATTTTGTGGTCGTGGCCACTACCCTTCCTAGTTGTAACCAGGGTGGAGCTTTTGTTGAGGAGGACGAATCCTTATGTTTCACCCCCGAGTTAAGCCGGTTTAAGCGTGTTATCCCAGTATGGGCATATTTGGGACATGACCGACCTCTAGAGCGGAGGTACCATGATATGAGTAGTCATCAAGTTTCACCCCTGGGTTAAGCCAGTTTAGGCATATTTCACCAGTATGGGTGAATTATAGGATGTGGCCGGCCTCCAGAGCAGAGGTGCTGTAGTATGAGTAGCTCTCTCCGCGAGACTACTGGACATATCAATTAAACTTCACTTTATCCTTTCCATCACTTTTTTTTCACAGCGGTGCCACACGACAACCCTAATCACATTTTCTTCATTGGCCAGGAGGAGTTTCACCCCACACGCAGCAGCTGAAGAATCTCACCAGCGGTGTCTTAGTTTAACTTCTGGGTTAAGCTGGTTTAGGCAATCTGCCCCAGTATGACATGGCCGGACTCTGGAGCAGAGGTGCCATGATTTGAGTAGTCCTGACATCGAGACTACTAGTTACTTCACTTAATCCTTTCCTTCACCTTTTCCACGGAGGCACCACACAGCAAACCTAATCGCATTTTTCTTCATTGGCTGGAAGGAGTTTCACCCCACGCATGGCAGCTGAAGAATCTCACCAACAACAGGTTTTAAATCAGAGTTTTCCTTCTCCTAGATGAACTACCAACCAAGACTCTCATTTGCCTGAAGCATCTGGTTTTCAGGCGCCAGATATTCACCTTTCGCTCCTTCTCCTGTCAATTTAAACAGTTCCAATATGAGAAGGCCAGAAGCTGGACTAGGACTATCAGAAGCTGTTTAAGACGCACGCCTTGGAGACATTTAATTGGAGTGGAGAGCATATCCCCCACTCCACCTCCGACTATAACAGTCCTTAGAACTGGATACGTTGCTAAAGTTGTCAAAATTATTTTAAGGTCCAAAACTGTTCATTATTTGAGTCTGAGGAAAGTGTAAAAAAAGTAAAAGAAAAAGTAGTTTGAATGGCAGTGTTTCCCAACCTTTTTTGGATCATGCCCCACCTCAGCACCTCAGGGATGTTAATGCCCACCCTCCACACCCCACCTCAACACCTCAGGGATGTTAATGCCCACCTCAACACCTCAGGGATGTTAATGCCCACCCTCCACACCTCAGGGATGTTAATGCCCACCCTCCACACCCCACCTCAACACCTCAGAGATGTTAATGCCCACCTCAACACCTCAGGGATGTTAATGCCCACCCTCCACACCCCACCTCAACACCTCAGGGATGTTAATGCCCACCCTCCACACCCCACCTCAACACCTCAGGGATGTTAATGCCCACCCTCCACACCCCACCTCAGCACCTCAGGGATGTTAATGCCCACCCTCCACACCCCACCTCAACACCTCAGGGACGTTAATGCCCACCCTCCACACCCCACCTCAACACCTCAGGGATGTTAATGCCCACCCTCCACACCCCACCTCAACACCTCAGGGACGTTAATGCCCACCCTCCACACCCCACCTCAACACCTCAGGGACGTTAATGCCCACCCTCCACACCCCACCTCAACACCTCAGGGACGTTAATGCCCACCCTCCACACCTCACCTCAACACCTCAGGGACGTTAATGCCCACCCTCCACACCCCACCCCCAAAGCATAACAGTCAAGCAAGTTCTAAAAAAAATATCTTACATCCTTCCTGTGCCGTTAAACATCACATACCACATACGGCTGGCGTGGTAGTTCGCAAAGTTTTCCTGTTTTCAGTGAGTGTTTCAACCTCATCAAGAGATTTTATGCCTACTAATTTGGCCTCTCTTAACAAAGTCCTCTTTAGAGTTTAATGTGGTTGACCTCTCTGAAAAAAAAAGGTACTATAAATATATTCTAATTGGGCCCCCCCCTCCCCAGAGCATATGCCCCACACTGAGAAACACTGCTGTAGAGGCATCAGTGGGGTATGGTGTTAGTTTCCATCTTTTCCTGACCTGTGGGCACACTAGACTGTGGCCAACATCGTACTTGGCTGCCTTTCCTTCCTCAGCCCCAAAAGTTAACAACTGAAGACATTGTGCTCAGTTCTAGGGAATCAGAACACCAACAAGTACTACAACAACATCAAGGATGATTGTTGTTACTGTGTTACTGGCTTGTTATGATAACTGATTATGCTAATTAAATATTAGTAGAATCAGCCTTAAGAGAAGTTGCCTAGCAAAATGATGAGGTGCAATTTTTATAAATAGACACTCTTCACCTGTTTCGTTAATGTAAATCTTAAAAGACACATAGAACTTTATCTTTGGAGGGAAAACTCCAGAGGGTTTCCGAGGAACCATTTGTAGAAATGAAAATAAAACTGCTATCTTAAAAAAAGATTTTTCTGTCAGGGTCCATAAGACTAAATAAAAGGCTGAACTATAATATGCCATCATATACACTGCCTCATTGTTCTGTTTTTTTTTTTTTTAACAGAGCACATCCGAGATTTGACCAAGCTTGTGAGAACTCTGGCACCTCCAAAAGGTGACAGTCAGCAACAGCAGAAGTTAGTCTCGGCTTCAGATGCTATGGAAGCTGGAAAACATTCAACAGATGGGGACGTGGTACCTCTGCTGGAAGACATTAAGCATAATCTAGAGGTAAACTAGAATATCATTGTCATAATCATTGTCATGTTCATGTTCAGTGTGGTTTCAGCATCACAGAAAATGAGAATATCCCATAATTGTTTCACTGCCTGTGCCAGTGACATCTGGAATGCACATGAACCGTCCCATGTCATGTCCATACACGATGATGAAAAGTGATCCATGCACAATGATGAAAGTGATCCATGCACGATGAATGCGTACATCTCTGCAAATGCCCCCAGTAGGGAAGCACTCACAGTCAGCTCTAAGGAGCTACACGGCGCCAACCTTCCATGAGCACAGAAGAATGCATCGGCCATAGACATCAAAATCATTCATGATGCTAATCACTGTTGGGGAAATCTATGCGCCATTAAAAGTCACAGCTCACAGTGATGCTTCGAGCACTGAAGTCAGTAGCTAGGGCTCCCAACCCACAAAACAATAAAACTGGCACATACAAAGCATAGAGAATGGCAAACAAAGGCACAATCTGCAACAGTCACATTCGCCTCTCCATCATGTTGGAACCGGAAGTTCATAATCATTTTTCGTAGTTTTTTTCAGCAGTTGTCACAGATTTCAGTGGCATTTTTGTAATAAATATTTAATATCAAATTCCCTGTCTTCCTTGGCTAGCAAAATAGGTCTTGAAATTAACAAAGACAAAACAAAAATAATGAAACTTCTCATTAATCAAGAAGAAAAAATATATGTAGAAGGAATAGTTATTTATGAAGTAAACAAATTTGCATTCCTTGGCAGCTACATAGACCAAGATGGTGACACTAGGAAGGAAATTAGAATTAGAATTGCAAAAGCACTGTTGTCCTTCAAAAATCTTGAGAACATATTGAGTTCAAAAGTTGTAAGCACAAAAACCAAGTTAAGATATTCAATTCAAATGTGATATCCACCCTCATTTATGCTGCAAAAGCTGGAAATCAACTAAAGAAATAGACAAGAAATTAGACTCTTTTGAAAACAAATGCCTAAGGAAAATACTTGGTATAAAATAGAATGAATTCAAGAACAATGCAGAGATAAGACAGATGAGCAAACAACAACTTGTCTCATGAGTGATCAGAAAAAGAAGATGGGCATATGTAGGCCATGTGATGAGAAGAAACAATCAGAGAATACCAAAACAAGCTATCAAGTGGAGCACAACAGGCCGAAGAAAAAGAGGTCGACCACATAAAACTCTAAAGAGGATATTGTTAAGAGAATCCATTTTAGTGGGCATAACATTCCTTGATGAAGTTGAAAGACTCACTGAGAACAGGAAAACCTGGCAAACAACTATACAAGCCCTATGTGAAGTTTAACTTCACAGGAAGGATGTAAGATGTATGAATGACCTCTTGTTAAGAGAGACAGATATGACACCGCTGTCAGCAGTGATTGAAAAGAGATGGCAGCAATGGATTGGCCACATTATGAGAATGACAGACAAATCCTTATCACAAACAGCCTTGATGTGGACTCTGTATGGTGAAAGAAGCATAGGATCGTACACCAGAGAAAATGCTGGTAGACAGAGGGTTAACATGGGAGACAGCCAAGACTTTAATGAAGGGCCAACAGAAGTGGAAATCTCCTGTTACCAACAATCTCATGTGTCTTGGGCACTGATGGGACAAGAAAGAGAGAGAGAGAGAGATACATGAAAAGTTGTTCTTGATTTTTGTGCCACAGAAAAGATGCCAATATGTACTTGTGTAAAATTAGACATTTTATCTGTTTGTCCATGGTAACAAAAATTGAAATTAATTTTCTATGAATTTTTGACACAGAAGTTAATTTTTTTTTTTAATAAAAATTTTCATATACTTCACACAGACACATATAACATGGACATCACACACAAGATGATTCAGTAAATATGGTCATCTTTACAAAATAACTCAATAAATATGATGATCATACAAAATGACTCAGTAAATGTGGTGGACCATACGAAATGACTCCATAAAGACAGTAGACCCAACAAAATGACTCAGTCAAGTTATATAGGCTTGCTGTCACATGACTATGAATGGAACTATATGTTGGCCATCAGATGGATTAAACTTTGAATGATTTTAAAAAGTTACAAGCTTACAATCTAGTGAATTTGAAAGTTTACAGAAAATCCAGAAGAGAGTCCTCTAATTCATCTGCTGACACTTCATGTAAATAATTTTTGATGCCCAAACGCAATGATCTCATACCCTGTCACTGTGATCTCATACCCTGTCACTGTGATCTCATACCCTGTCACTGTGATCTCATACCCTGTCACTGTGAGCTGGCTAGCAGCCATGGTATGTTTCACAAAGCAGAAGAAAGGTGCTTTCTTCAAATCATTTGACCAGGAGAACCATAAAACTGCTTAGAAAGGCAAGATCAGACTCAGTTCTTGCTCATGGTCAGACTCGGTTCATGCTCATGGTCAGACTCAGTTCTTGCCCAAAATCAGACTCAGTTCTTGCTAATGATCAGACTCAGTTCTTGCTAATGATCAGACTCAGTTCTTGCTAATGATCAGACTCAGTTCTTGCTCATAGTCAGACTCAGTTCTTGCTCATAGTCAGACTCAGTTCTTGCTCATGATTTTATCATCCAGTTGCTGCAGTAGTGTCAGCAAATATTTTAATAAAAACAGTGTAGCGTACCAGGACAAATTATGCATAAACAGATTATGAGTACTCTCATGTCATCCAATGAATCAGTTATTTTAAAATTAAATTGTATCAGTCATGCCATCAAACAAATCAGCTGTTTATTACAAAAATAATTTATATCACTAAAAATATTTACAAATCATGTCATTAAATAAATCTACAGGTCATGTTTTTAAATAAAGTCAGTTAATTATTTCATGAAATATCTTTCATTTTTAAATTAACCAGATTTTTGTTTCATGTGATTAATGTTTTTTAATGCAGAAATGCCATTTGAAAATTTGAATATCTTTCAATAGAAGCTAGTGAAGATAACTGGACAAGGTGACTTTGACATCTCACATCCACCTCCAAAAACTGAACAGTCACAGCAACAAACACCAGTGGTATCAGCCCAACCTGTCAGTTCAGAACCTGTCACATCAAAACCATTGAAAGTAAGCAGACTATGTCCAAGTTATGAACTTCAGCAAAATATTCCAGGCCAACCATTGTTAACATTATCATATTGGTCATTTCAATACTGCAATTTTTTTATAATGTGAAACACAACTCTTTGACAGTGAAAACATATAGTGGTGTTTTTCACCATAGAAGATGGTTTTGAGATAGACACAATAACACCAAAACAGGTCCATGATCGTGAGGTTCTCTTATCACTTGTCCTTTATCTTATGCTTCGATCCTGTCTCTACAAACAGCACATCTCTTTTCTCACTTTAACAAGATCTTTTAAACTCTTTGTCAGATCATAGTCTCCTCTGTGTCACACAACAAGGGAAGAGAAGAGGCTGGTGGTGTATGCATGTGTGTAATTCAAGTAAAGATCATATTTTCATTCTTTTTTCATAAATTTTTAGAAAATGCAGTTTCCATTGCTATTATGACATATCATAAAAGCTAGAAAAAAAACATTGAAAATGGGTTGGTCATGTGCTCTGAAGGAGCCCCAGTAACATTGCTAAGTCAACCACGTGATGGATGCCCAGGAGAAAAAGGAAAGAAAAGCTGACATAAGCTACCTGGTGGAGAACTATAAAAGCAGAAATGAGTAGTATGCGGCATGGTTGGCAACAGACCATGAGAGGAGGAGAGAATTTGTTTCTGGCCTACAAGACACCGTAGAGCGTCACAGGCAATGATTGCTTGGCCAATCACCGACCAAGGACATGGATAGATGGGTGAACAGCTTCCATATTTATGTAATTTAAATAATTATTTTTAGAAAGATTGATCTTTGTTTCCAAAGGGTTAAGAATATAGAATGCAGGCCCATCTGACATTCTGCCCTTTATCACATAACTTTCTCTCTGTTCCAGGCATTCCGCAAATGTGCCAGACATACAACAAACTTAATCTCCATTGGCAAAGCTGAGAGAAATAAAAAAAAAACACATTTACCTGTCACTCTTATCCATGCACTCAGTATCTTACATCTTACATCTTACATCCTTCCCGTGCCATTAAACGTCACATAGGGCCCACATGGTAGTTTGCCAAGATGTCCTGTCTTCTGCGAGTTTTTCGGTCTCATCAAGGGATGCTATGCCCACTTATTTGGCTTCTCTTAACAATGTCCTCTTTAGAGTTTCACGTGGTCGACCTATTTTTCTTCGGCCTGTTGTGTTCCATTTGATACCTTGTTTGGGGATTCTCTAATTGTTTCTTCTCATCACATGGCCTACATATGTCCATCTTCTTTTTCTGATCAACCATGAGACAGGTTGTTGTTTGCTCACATTTTATACAGAGTATTTTCCTTAGGCATTTATTTTCGAAAAAGTCTAATTTCTTGTCTATTTCTTTAGTTGTTTTCCAGCTTTCACATGCATAAATGAAGGAAGATATTATATTTGAACTGAATAATCTTAACTTGTTTTTGTGCTTATAACTTTTGAATGCCATAAGTTCTCAAGATTCTTGAAGATCAATGCTGCTTTGGCAATTTGAATTCTAACTTCTTTTCTGGTGTCACCATTGTGGTTTACATAGCTGCCGAGATATGCAAAATGGTTTACTTCTTCAACAACTCTTTCTTCAACATATGTTTGTCCTCCATCATTAATGAGAATCTTCATTATTTTTATTTTATCCTTGTTAATTTCAAGTCCTATTTTACTAGCCATTGAAGACAGGATATCTGTTTTTACTTGCATTGATTTCATACTGTCGCTGATAAGAGTTATGTCATCTGCAAAATCAAGATCTTCCAGTTGGGTCTCATGTACCCAATCAATGCCTGTTTTACCTTTGCAACATTTTTTCATTATGAAGTCTACGGCAATTCCAAAAAGCAAGGGAGATAATATACATCCTTGTTTCACGCCTGTTTCAATCTGAAACCATTCACTCATTCCTTGCACTCAGTATAGAAGACAGTAACTAAAAAGGTAAAGGTAATCCTGTCATGCCTTAGAGGCACATAGGGATTTGGTGTTAGTGCCCATATTTTCCTTGACCTGTCAGCACACTAGAGGGTGATATAATCAGTATCATGCTTGGCCGCAATTCCTTCCCCAACTCCAGAGGAAGACAGTAACTACATATATGTAAATAAAAGTTAATCTTGCAGTCTCACACTAATGAATATCTACCAAACAACTATTCAGAAAGAAAAATCAGTTAAATTCATCATCTGTAAGAGTCCGTGGCTATCACTAGTCTCTCATATGGTGTCTATGGCACAAGCGAAAAAAGTTTTTAAAAATTCATCTTCTCGAACTTTGCTGTGTAATAAATAAAATATTTTCAACATATGGTTGAAATTTTATGTGAATATGTATAAACGAGTATGTAGGCATACCAAAGATTGTATGATGAGACTGTGAGTGATTTGGTGCTATTTGAGTCAATGATTGCTAAACTGCATATAATCTTCTTCTTCTTCAGCTTTCCCTCAAGGTACCTTTTCATTGCTCCAGATAAAGTTTGCCTCCATTCCTCTCTATTCCTAATCTTCTCTCTCCAGTTGGTGACATTAGTTAAAATGTTTATAATAGTCTCAACAAATGAGTACATCATGTTCAGTGAGTTTATGGATAAATTTATCAGTTTTTATGTGTTTGTATGAGTTCAGGATGTACTTGCATAAAATTGCATGAATTGGTTCTTCGTTGGTTCTTCATTGGTTCTTCATTGGTTCTTTGTTGGTTCTTCACAATTAAAGAGAAAGAAAGTGAGAAATAAGAGAACAAGAAAAAAAAGGGATTTTAGAGTATGAAAGTTTTATGTTTTATTTCTTACTTCTTACATTCTCATAATTTCATAATAACCTCTGAGAGTAGAGGTGCCAGAGGTGGTCAGTGCCCTCATCTGTCACAGAAAGAGCAATGGTTCGTGTCTGACCAAAGGTGCCTGAGTTACCCAGTTGTAGAAATGAGCATCTGGATCCTTCTGGAGCAAAGGAGGGAAGGGTTACCAGTCATGGCACTAGCCACATCATTCTGTCATGTGCTAACAGGTGAAAGAAAGGTTACCAAGCATGACACTAGCCACATCATTCTGTCATGTGCTAACAGGTGAAAGAAGGGTTACCAAGCATGGCACTAGCCACATCATTCTGTCATGTGCTAACAGGTGAAAGAAGGGTTACCAAGCATGGCACTACCCACATCATTCTGTCATGTGCTAACAGGTGAAAGAAGGGTTACCAAGCATGGCACTAGCCACATCATTCTGTCATGTGCTAACAGGTCAAGGAAAATGTGACCACTGTCTAAATATCTTTTAGGCACCTTTGTGACAAATTAGAACCACATTTTTTTCCACCCCTCAAGGTACCTTTTATTTTTTCAGAAGGAGAAAAAACTTCGATCTGTGTTGAAGAAACCTGCTGGCCAGGAGAAGAAAAACGAGAAACGAAGGGATGAGCTTGTAAATCCTATCTGGTCTGAAGACAAAGGTTTAGGAGATGGTGATCTAATTCAGGTAAGTCCTTAACAGAAAAAAAAAAATGTGTATTTTGTTTCTTCTTGAGAAGTCATGACATAGGTTTTGCCACAGAATCTGTAACACTTTCAGAAAAATCATTATCTGGCGAGGGCATGTGAAAAACAATGCTTTCATGAACTTAACAATTGTAGGGAAACAGTTTAGTAACGAGAATAATAGTGTAGTATTTCAGCTTTCATCTTTTTTCATGACAACAATAACAAAGAAAGAGAAATGAAAAGCTGACAGATATCAGGAATACATTTGACAAAAAAATACTACAGAACAGATTACAGATTGTACAGATAACAAGAACTGACAGAATATAAGGGAAAGTACTACACAAGTGGAAGTCAAACACAACATCTCAGCTAAAATATCTTGGTAGCACTTTGTCTAAAAATGCACAGTAGACAAATGCAGATGTTGGCAGTGGTGCCATTGAGCAGACAATCAGAAACATTGTTTGTTTTGTTATTATAGAGGATTGCTTGTACCATTTTTACATTAGCTTTACTATCCACAACATTGCAGTGGTGACTGTTTATTTGTATAGAAATATATACATGATAGATAGATGAGCAAACAACAACCTGTATCATGGGTGATCAGAAAAAGAAGATGGACATATGTCGATCATGTGATGAGAAGAAACAGTCAGAGGGTTCTCAAATAAGCTATCAAGTAGAACACACCAGGCCGAAGAAAAAGAAGTTGACCACATGAAATTCTAAAGAGGACATTGTTAAGAGAGGCCAGTTCAGTGAGCATAACATCCCTTGATGAGATTGAAAAACTCGCCGAAGACAGGAAATCATGGTGAACTACCATGTGGGCCCTATGTGACGTTTAGCGACATAGGAAGGAAGTAAGATGTAAGAAGATATGCATCACGCATGGAAGTGGTAATAGATTGGCCACATTGTAACATTATCTTATCTTATATCTTATATCCTTTCCGTGCTGTTAGATGTCACATAGGGCTTGCAAGGTAGTTCACCAAGTTTTCCTGTTTTCGGTGAGCTTTTCAATGTCATCAAAGGATTTTATGCCTACTGGCCTCTCTTAAAAATGTCCTCTTCAGAGTTTCACATGATTGACCTCTTTTTCGGTTGGTTTTGTTGCTAGTTTCCATAACAAGTCCTTTCTTCCCCATCTAGAGTCGCCTCTAGATGGGTCCCAGGATAAGGTTGTTAACCTTAGGCCCAACTCCTGGTTCAGGATATATGACAGATCAAGCGGAATTCCGCAGTATATATAAGTATGGACGCTCAGTTTACTAATCTGGTGGTAGCGGGTTCAGTCCTAGCAGTGGGATTTTTTCTTGGTACACAGCAAAAAAGGCCCGGGGTTCACCCAGCCTCTAAAAATGGGTACCAGAGAGATCTGGGAAGGTAAAGCCGCCAGGCATGATACTGACCACATCAGACTTTCATGTGCTTAAGGTCATGGAAAATACAGGCCTAACACCATATTCTCCAGTATGCCTTGATGGCATGGAATGGGAATTTTACCTTTACCTTTTATGTATGTATGGACCACACATGGAAGTAGCAATGGGTTGGCCACATTGTGAGAATGACAGACAAATCTTACCATGAACAGCATTTCTGAAGTAGAATCCACAAGAGAGAAGAAGCATTGAATGATACAAAGAGACATGGGGATGTACTGCAGGCAAAATGCTGTGCTGATAAGCAAAATAATTAATATGGGAGATGACCGGGATAGCAAGGGACCAACAAAAGCAGAAATATCTTGCTACAGCAGTCCTTTGTGTCTTGAGCACTGAAAGGATAGGAGAGATACCACATTATGTTGAATTTTTAGTGGAGGTAAAGTAGCAATCATTTTTTGGTGAGTATCATCATCATCATCATCATCATCATTTGTCCTAGTTATCTGAGATAAACCAGAGACATGTAGGAAGCTCATTGTTGTAGAGAGTAAAACAATGACATGGTCTCACAGACCATCATCATACCTATTTACATTTATTTTTGCATTGTTTTGGTGACTATTGCCTGCTAAAGAACAAAATTCTTGTCAACATTTGCAGGGCAACAGTGAGGAAATGGCGTTCTGGAAAGAGTTTATTGCAAAATATCTGAAACCGATTCGTCCCACTCCTGAAGAAAGGGTATGACAGCTGCTTTCAGAATTTGTTCACTTTAATCATGTTGTACATTTAGTGGACATTCATAATAACAAGCTTTTTTCCCTCATAAAAAAACCTTTGTTCGCATGTACCGATTCTTTGTTCTTGCTGTTATTTCTCTAAAAGCCATTGTCATTACTCACCAATCAAAGTTTATGTATTCCTTTCTTTATCAAAACTATTTTTTCTGCATTTTACGGATCAGTTTAATGTGAAAGTTGGTTGTAGTGATGAGAACAAAATTGTTTTAAATTTTGCACAATAAGATACATAATATCTTTTTACAGAACAGCCTCGAGCATTCACAGTCAGTTTTGGTGATAGAGAATTATAATTTTCTTCCTCAAAGAAGAGTTCCAAACTTCTCACTGTATTTACTCCTCTATTTTACAACTTGATTTACATAATGCTACACCAGAAACTTTGGGAAATAATTGAAAAAATAGGATTTCCAACACATTTGATACAATTAACATCACTGCTGTATCTAGACCAACAGGCAGCAGTAAGAATAAATGATGAAACAACAACTTGGTTTGACATAAAACAAGGGGTCCGTCAGGGGTACATATTGTCGCCTTACTTATTTAACTTGTGTACTGAAAATATAATGAGGAATGTTTGAGAAGATGTAGACAAAGAATATTATGATGCCATAACAATTGGAGGTTATGAAATACCAGAGATTAGATATGCTGATGACACAGTATTACTGTCCACAACACAAAAAGGAATGGAAAAACTAATTATGTCAGTCCGTAAGAACAGCGAAGAGCAAAACCTCTATCTTAATGCAAAGAAAACTAAATTGATGACAATGACAAAACAACCAAGGCAGCTGATATATGTATCAACAAGGAAAAACTGGAAGAAGTGGAGAGTTTTGAATATCTTGGATCACTACTAACTAATAATGGAGATACAATGAGGGAAATTAAAAGGAGGACATCTATCGCTCTTCAGAACGTAAAACAACTAAAGAATCTTTGGAGAGGAACAGACAGAACTACAAAAATCAGATTTTTAAGGGCATGCATCTTTCCCATCGCAACATATGCCTGTGAGACCTGGACACTTAACAAAACAGCTGAGAAACACATAAATGCCTTTGAATGTAAATGCTACAGAAGAGTTCTTCAAATATCATGGACACAAAAAAGAACAAATATATCCATACTAAAAGAATTTAATATTGAAGAAGGCTGGCTAGTAAAGAGGATTAAAGAGAGAAAACTTAAATATTTTGGACACATTAAATGTTATGATAAGCTAGAGAAGACAGTCTTGGAAGGGTACATAATGGGAAAAAGAGAATAAGACCAAGGCGAAGATGGCTGCAAGACATCGTTGATGATCTGCAAATGGATGCATCAGCAGCAAGCCATCTTGCTTATAACCGAGAGGCCTACAGGAGTGCTGTTGGGGAGGCAAAGTTTAGCAAGGGACATACAAATGAATGAATGAATGATTATATAATGCATGTATTGTGATAAATAAAACACATTTGTTGATATGTTTGTTTTCTAATTTTGTAAATATGTATAAATTTATACAATCTCAGGTTTCTTCAGACATAGGATATTTGTTCCTCCATTCTTAAGCTAAAAAAGTCTGCAGACTTTTGATCTATAATGTTGCTAGAACAATCCAGGCCATGAACATTGGGTTGTGAAAAAAAAACAAACATTATGACATATGATTGTCAATAATGCAGCACAAATAATTTCTTTTCTAAACCCAGGATGTCTTAAACTGACTAATTAAATTTTGTTTAAACACAATCTTCATCAACAGAAAAAAATTGCAGATGGCCTTCGTGATCTTCGGAACTCTGCTTCATTCGGTCTTGTAATCATTAATCTCTTGTGGATGGCCTTGAATTTCATGTTCCAGCTCACAGGCGCAGCAAAATTTACCATTCATTACTCCTATGGTAACACTAAGGGTGTGATTGAGGTAAGATGGTACAGATGTTGGAAACAAATTTTAGTTAGCAACATTGCATTTCTATAATTATTTTGACTCACACTTCATTGTTGTTGGTATGCATGCCTCTCTATTTCATATGACTTTTGGTTTCTTTAATCTTATTGGTTGCCTTCTTGTATCTTTAATCTGATTGGTTGCTTTCTTGTTCCTGTCCCAGTTGGTAGGCCCATTGAGATACTTTTATATTAGCTTCCCTGTCTTTCTTTTTCTCTTTCAATTTTCCAGTGATTTTAATGTGATGTCAGTTAAATATGAATTTGATGTTTAAGTGGAGTTTCTGACTTTTTTCTTCTGACTGGATGCACTTTCTGCTGTCTTATCCCAACATTTCTGATTTGCTATAAATAAATTAGATGTATGTTACTATCTGTAGCTTGTATTATTTTAAACTTATCCTCCAAATTGCTGCTGTTTATGAAACTCTGAACTGCATCTACTGGCCCAGTGAAATGACCGATGAAACCAAGCTCTACAGTTCTGTAAAAGAGCTACAAAAAAATGGTCCAGTTTTTTTTTCAAGATACTGAACTGCAGCCATATCTAACATCTGACATTTGTTTGTTCCACTACCATCTGCAAAGAAGCAGTTTGTCATATGTATATATATGGTTATGACATATTCATGACTGATGTTTTTAGATGATTGATGTTTTTAGATGATTGATGTTTTTAGATGATTTATGTTTCTGAAGATCCAAAGCAAAATGTCCAAAGATTTCAACAGCTCAATGGTTCAGGAACCTGCAGCCAAACAAATTGACTTCAGTTCAAAATTCCAGTAGGTCTAAGATTTTTGCATGAGCATATGATGTTCTTGATGGTGTTCTACAATATGATGTTCTTGATGATGTTCTACCCTGTCCTGATATCTTCTGGTCGTGAGATGCCAGACTCTGACAGTTAACAATATCTGTTTGCAAGACCAGGCACACTTGAAGACGCAAAATTATATTTTCTTTTATTGTATTGAACTTGTGTAGGTTTGCACTGGCACAGATATGCTTTTCACATTGCCAAAGACTTTATCGCATATTTCAGGAGAGTGTTCTTGGCCTGGGCTTCGTCATATTGCTCCTGCTGCTGCTTTTGATCCAGATGTTTGGAATGTTTATTCATCGTATGGGAACTCTTCAGCATCTCCTGGCCATTACAGAAATCAGAATTTGGTAAAATCTCTAATTTTAACATTTTTAAAAAGTATTTTGCCATAATTGGGTGTTTGCCTGCATGTCTTTGACATTCCCTGAAACTCTCGTTGATTTCCAAATGTGTGAAGCTCATTCTTCTATCTTCCTCTTCTTCTGTGTTCACTCTAAGAAGGATTTAATTATGTTACACATTGAACTAATCTTCTGTATCTGCTCCTTTCATACTGATGCTTCAAAACCTCCTCACATTACAACCCCTCCTCACATCATCACACTACAACCCCTCTTCACATCATCACATTGCAACCCTTCCTCACATCATCACATTACAACCCCTCCTCACATCAACACACTACAACCCCTCCTCCCATCATCACATTGCAACCCTTCCTCACATCATCACATTACAACCCCTCTGCCCCAACCATAATTATTTATTTCACCTTCTCCTGACTAGGTTACCACTGTATCACTCTCTCTCCCCTCAACAGTTTCCCTGCCCACCATCCTCAGTTATGATCCTCCTATCACACATCACAAGTCTCTAAACATTCTCTATGCTCCACCATGCACATTTCTGTACATTTCCTAACGAGCACATTTTAAACATAGCACATTTTGAACAGGCACATTTCTGAATGAGCATCGGAAAAGCTACACATTCTTTCAAATTATAGCTAAGTGCTCTGTTCATTTTATTTATTTTTTTTTTAACATAGAATTCATGTGAGTCTATACTTTATCTCCTCTCTCTGATTCTTCGTCCTGTGTGTGTCTGTATGATTAAGGCTCACGCCGAAACATCACAACTTTGTAATTGTTAAGTAATAAAGTTGTTCCTACTTTTTTTCCTACTTTATACATTTTGAGACTGGCCATTGTGCCATAAATTGATTTTGTCATATGTTGGCCATTATAGGAAGAGGTCAGTCATTAAGTACTTTTCACTATTGTAACATTACAAGATGAATAGATATTGTTAGGATCACTTTAAAATACTAACAGATTGCAAATTAGTGCAGTAATGTGTGAAATGGAGATAAAGAACAGAATACATCTTACATCCTTCCTGTGCCATTAAATGTGACATAGGGCTTGCACGGTAGTTTGCCAAGTTTTCTAATAAAATGTAAAATCTAAAAATAGTAGCTTCAGAGTCATCTATCCATGTCCTTGGTCGGCAATCGCTAAGCAATCACCGCCCAGTACACCCTGTGGTGTCTTGCAGGGCATCAACAAACTCTCTCCGCCTCTCATGGTCTGTTGCCAGCTTTTGTTGTGTGCAGCATCTGTGCTGCATGCTACTCATTTCTGCTTCCACAGTTCTCTGAGAGGTAGCCTCTCTTTCTTGTTCCCTCGGGTGTCCATCTCATGGCTCCTCGGGTGTCCATCTCACGGCTGTTTTAGCAGTGTTACTGGGGTCTCTCTGAAGCTTATGACCAATCCATTTCCAGTGGTTTTTTTTAGCTATTATGGCATGCAGTATCTTCTAGTTCACATTAGGCAAGTGTCTATTATTTATTGCCTTTGGCCAGTAAATATTTAAAATCTTTCTGAGGCAGGTTGTATAGAATGATGATAATTTGCTATTTCCTTTTAAGTTGTTCTCTGCATTCTGCTCCACAGAGGAGTATGGACAACACACAACTCTGGTGAACTTTATTTTGGTCCTTGTACTGTACTGGGAGGACTTACAGATGTTTCTAGATTAATGAAAGCTGCTCTTGATTTATTTATTTTACTCTTTATGTCTTTATGTGTTCCTCCATCCGGTGTTAGTTTGTTGCCAAGGAATGTGAAGGTATCTGTTTCTGTTAAGCTTTCGTCATTAATTTTAATTGCTGCTTGGTTTTTTTAATATTTACTTTCATTATCTCTGACTTTTTTATGTTGATGTCCAGCCTCACTTGTCTGCTGATTGTGTCTAGATTGCTTGTTTTGTCCTGTATGTTGTAGCGGGGGTGTGCTGTGAGTGCTATATTATCCGCATAATCCAGATCTTCAAGCATGGAAAACATTGTCCATCTAATACCTCTTTAGGTGACTTCTGTAGTTGTGTTCACTACCCAGTCTATGACAATGATGAAGAGAGCAGCTGATAGGGTGCACCCTTGTCTAACCCCTGTTTTCACCTACCTCAAAGTTTATATGACTGACCAACGCTACAAGTGAAACTGGCATAGAAACTTTTGATATTGCTACAGAATGGCATGCTCCACATACTTTCTCTGTGTACACTATCAGATGGCCTAAATATGAATGGCCAAATCTCCCAGCGATAAGTTGGTGCATGAATGTATAATTGTAATGACATCTTTCACCTTACAAGTTTGTCTTGAAGCAGGTGAATGTTAACTATTCTAAAGCTTGCTGTATATAATTTTACAGAACAGTTTTTCTTATGAGTTTATTCTACCAGTACCAGATGTGCATAAAAGACTTCAGTAACAGCAAACCATTTTGTATAGTCTAGTCTCCTTATGTTTGCATGTTTTGTTTTAAGATTCGTTAATTTCATAGTGCAAGTAAAAATGATTTTGTTCTGTCTAAAAGCAAAGCCAAAGAAAGTAGCACATCTAATGAACAAAACCGTGAGGACATGATACGACGTATCAAGGAAGTTCTGAAGCTGCCCATGACCGGTGACCCTGGTGCCGAGACTCAGAAGCCTAAACCAGCCCCAAATGATGGGCCAAGTAACTGGGGAGTTACTTTTGCCCCAAAGTCTCATAGGGCCAGTTTTGGAACTGGTTAGTATCTGTGAGAGAATGTGTCTGGTTATGGTTTAAAACTGCTCAACAGCCAAGGGAGGTAATATTTGGGTTTTGATAAACTGTATCTTTAAAAGAATTTCATTACTGCACTTCTCATGTATCATGTTGCCTGCACACAGACACAAATTTATTTTTGGAAGCCTCACAACATCATCATCGTGTGCCATTCCAGCAAGTGTTGGTAGTCACACATCTCCACAGATCTTGATATTTTCCATCACCTCATTTGGTGACTTACTCTGTCTGTCACTGATCTTCTCTCTTGGCCATTTTCTGCCTCTCTCCCAATTTATATTTCCCATTGTAATATTTTCTGATCCTCCCTTCAAATCCTCATTATGTGTCCAAAGAATATTGATTGTTGTTTTCTTATAGATTTAATTAGAGTCTTGTTGGCTTTTGTCACATATTCCTTATTTGTCATCTTAACTTTCCATGATGATAAGGTAAAGGTAAACCTGTTATGTCATAGAACCATCAAAGGGATACAGTGTTAGTGTCCATATTTTCCTTGACCTGTCAACACACTATAGCAGTGGTTCCAAACCCAGGGTATGTGTACCCCTGAGGGTAGGCAGCAGGACATTTAGGGGTATGCAGTAATTACGGAAAACAGTTTAAAAAAACAGCAACTATAATCTCTCTCTCTCTCTGAACCTTAAGTGCCCAGGGCACATGGGGCTTCCGCAAGGTTTTCCACAAATGCCTGTCCTTTGCCTTTTTTTCTGCTCTTGCCCAGGTGAACCCTCTATTGCTCAACATCCTCTCTGTTGTTCTTCTCCATGTCTCTTTTGGTCTACCCTTACTTCTGTTTCCTTGTTGTGTCCATCTTAGTGCTATTTTTGGTAGTGATATGTCAGTCATTCGGAGCACATGTCCCAACCATCGCCAGCGTCTTTCCTCAATAATTGCTGTCAGTGGCTTCATCTACATTTCTGTCAACAAGATGTTATTTCTTATGGTGTTTGGTCAAAATATTTTTCTAATTCTTTGTAAACATTTAGTCTGGAAAGAATTCAACTTGTTTTATATGGCTTTGGTCATTTTCCAGCATTCACTTCCATAGAGTAGTACACTTAGAACATTACTCTTAAATATCCTGATTTTTGTATTCATGCTTAGTTTTTTTGACTTCCATATAGTGTGCAGTATTGCAAAAGCCTGGTTTGCTCTAGTAAGTCTGCTGTTGATGTCCTTTGTGCTGTCTCCATTTTATGCTACTCTACTGCCAAGATACACAAATTCATTGATCTCCTCCACTAACTTGCTATCTGCTCTGAGTACATTTCTATTGTTCACATTTTGCTTCATTAACTTTTTCTTACGTTGATCTTTAGTCCTATGTTGTTTGCATTCTGAGTTAGCTTGTTTATTTTATCTTGCATATCTTTGTGACTGCTTGACAGTAGACAAAGTCAAGGTCCTCCAGCACTGTGTCAAGGGTCCATTGTAATCCTCTGCGTTTGTCTAATAATGTTGCCTCCTTCATTAACCAGTCTACTGCCAAGATAAATAATGTTGGTGATAGTACACATCCTAGCTTCACTCCTGTTTGTACCCTAAAGCTGCTGGAGGTATGTTCTCCACAGATCACTTTGCACTGAAAACCCTTGTATAGGACTTTGATTACATTCACTATCTTATGGGGGAGGCCATGCCATCTTAGGATTTTTCACAGTTCATCTCTGTTGACACTGTCAAAGGCTTTCTCGAAATTTATAAACAATGCATATATTGTGCTATGCCACTCATTTGCCTGTTCTAATATTTGTCTATTTACATATATGTGGTCTATGCATGATCTTCCTTTCCTAAATCCTGCCTGCTCTTTCCGAAGTTTTCCCTCAAGTGCTGGTACAATTCTGTTGATGATTATTCTGCAAAATACTTTACTGGTGAGTGGCAGTAGTGTAATGCCTCTCCAGTTCCCGCAATCTCTGAGGTCACCCTTCTTTGGTAGTTTTACTATAAGGCCAGTTTTCCACTCCTCTGGGGCTTTTTCTAGATCCTGAATTTGTTGTAGTATCTGGCAAAGTTGTTTTGGTGTTTCTGTTTCTTCTGCTTTCAACATCTCAGCAGTCACTTCAGCTTCACCTAGTGCCCTGTCTGATTTTACCTTCTTTATTTGTTTTTTCCCTTGCTTCCATTTCTGTAGCAGTCTGATAGTTTTTTTTTTTACCAGATAGGGTTGCTGGCCCTATGCCGAACCCTCCTTAGTTGCCTTTTACGATCATGCATGGTAGGGTACAGTGGTCCTATTCTTTGCAGATCCTGGGTTCCACACAGGGGAGCAACTATAATAGTAACAAACAATTTTGCTATTATGAAGGGGTACAATTTATGGAAATAGGCTGCCAAGGGGTACACAAGTGAAAGAAGATTGGGAACCACTGAACTAGAGGATGATTTGGTAAGCACCATACTTGGCCGCCTTTCCTTCCCCAACTCTGGAAAAAGTCAGGTACCCTTTCTTCAGCTGTGGGTGACTGGGGTCACCACTGACTTTCGCCACAAGCAGCCAGTTCACTAACGACTAAACCAGTCAGATACCCTACCCATGATGCTGTTAACATAATTTTAAGAAGCTCATCTCCAGACACCCTTCCCATGATACAGTTAACATTATTTTGAGAGACCACATCTCTTCTGATTCCAGTAATCCAAGTACTGGACTGTTCATCATCTAATATGTAAAACAGTATAGGCTGAATACAGTATTACAGAACTCTTTTGATACTTAGCAATGAAAATGTGTTACACACAATTTTTAAAAAATTTTCTTGAATGCTAAATTAGCTTGTCATATTATGTTTTTAATCAAGAATAAGAATATGCCAAGAATGAGAACATGCAGAGGATAAGAATATTCCAAGAATGAAAATATGCCAAGAATAAGAATATTCCAAGAATAAAAATATGCCAAGAATAAGAATATTCCAAGAATAAAAATATGCCAAGAATAAGAATATGCCAAGAATAAGAATATGCCAAGAATATAAATATGCCAAGAATAAGAATATTCCAAGAATAAGAATATTCCAAGAATAAGAATATGCCAAGAATAAGAATATTCCAAGAATATAAATATGCCAAGAATAAGAATATGCCAAGAATATAAATATGCCAAGAATAAGAATATGCCAAGAATAAGAATATTCCAAGAATAAAAATATGCCAAGAATAAGAATATGCCAAGAATAAGAATATTCCAAGAATAAGAATATGCCAAGAATATAAATATGCCAAGAATAAGAATATGCCAAGAATAATAATATGCTAAGAATAATAATATGCCAAGAATAAGAATGTGCCACGAATGAGAACATGCCAAGAATAATAACATGCCAAGAATAAGAATATGCCAAGAATAAGAACTTGCCAAGAATAAGAATATGCCAAGAATAAAAATATGCCAAGAATAAGAATATGCCAAGAATGAGAACATGCAAAGAATAAAAATATGCCAAGAATAAGAATATGCCAAGAATGAGAACATGCCAAGAATAAGAACATGCCAAGAATGGAAAAGACGAACTTGACACCTGAACTGTTAGAAAAATAGTAGACCGTTGGTAATTTTTTTCCATTTATAAATTTCACACAAAGAGTAACTTGACAGTCATTTCTGATGTAGAAATGGATACAATTTTTTTTAGAAATTCTGCTGATAATTTTATGTCTGTTTGCAAATAAATTGTGCCAATTTAGAGGTTCTTACTGGTGTCTGCTTTCTCTATATCAGGTTCTGGCAGCGCAAATTTTCACGAATATCTTGGCAAAACATTAGCTCATCCTATGCTGGCTGCTAGGGCATCTGGTGCCTTTTTGGACTCCCGAAACAGAAAAACTCTAAAATCTGTTAAACAGAGACTGGCCAGTGGACATGTTCAACAGAAGTATGTAGACTGTCAATATTTTTTTTATTTTCACGTGTGTCATATGTTACAGGTTAATATATACCACCTAACATTGTGCTCACAACAGTGAAGGCTGAGGAAACATGAAGATAATCTATATAGTGTGCCTAACCCTGCAGGGAGGTATTCTCTAGTGTCAAAGGTTTGATATATTCTCAAATGCCAAAGGTTTGACATATTCTCTAGTGCCAAAAGTCTGATATATTCTCTAGTACCAAAGGTTTGATATATTCTCTAATGCCAAAGGTTTGATATATTCTCTAGTACCAAATGTTTGATATATTCTCTAATGCCAAAGGTTTGATATATTCTCTAATGCCAAAGGTTTGATATATTCTCTAATGCGAAAGGTTTGATATATTCTCTAATGCCAAAGGTTTGATATATTCTCTAGTGCCAAAAGTCTGATATATTCTCGAGTACCAAAGGTTTGATATATTCTCTGGTGCCAAGGTTTGATATCTGATCTCAGTGCTCAGAAGATTGATGAAGAGTACAGCTGCACTCTAGGAACTGTAAACACAAGAAGAATACCAGGCTTACGGCAGAATTTCAGTCTAGTACCTGATACTGAAGCCAGAAAAAACAAACCCTAAGGAAAAGCTCTATTTATAGTAACAAGACAAGAATGATAATATTCTTCTTTGCTTAGCTTGGGAGCAAAGGTAATTACACTTAAATAGTGGCACAGTTGTCAGTTAATTGGTGTAGCAGAGACTGCTGATTCTCATAACAGTGGAGCCAACAGAGAAGCCTTGTACCTTTTTCTGCTTTTCAACTTCATCTGGGGTTTGAAATCTGCTGTAACCTGCTCCCTGTTCAACACAATTAATGTGCCTTGACTCTAATTCCTTACCAGCTGAAAGAACATTGCTGTCATAGCTGCAGGGAGACAGAACAAGAACATTGCTGTCATAGCTCCAGGGAGACAGAACAAGATCATTCCTGTCATAGCTGCAGGGAGACAGAACAAGAACATTGCTGTCATAGCTGCAGGGAGACAGAACAAGAACATTGCTGTCATAGCTGCAGGGAGACAGAACAAGATCATTCCTGTCATAGCTGCAGGGAGACAGAACAAGAACATTGCTGTCATAGCTGCAGGGAGACAGAACAAGAACATTGCTGTCATAGCTGCAGGGAGACAGAACAAGAACATTGCTGTCATAGCTGCAGGGAGACAAAACAAGAACATTGCTGTCATAGCTGCAGGGAGACAGAACAAGAACATTCCTGTCATAGCTGCAGGGAGACAGAACAAGAACATTGCTGTCATAGCTGCAGGGAGACAGAACAAGAACATTCCTGTCATAGCTGCAGAGAGACAGAACAAGAATAATGCTATGAGTTTATGTTAAAAACAACAACAGCAAACAAAGAGAGTGAAAGATAAAACAGATGATATGAGTATCAGACGATAAGATTGGTGAGGGGGGAATGCTCGGTCTCAGGTGTTCAAGGTCATGCATTTGAATCCCACCAGAACTAGCAGGAATTTATTTCTTG
Source organism: Achatina immaculata (assembly GCA_009760885.1). Lineage (NCBI taxonomy): Eukaryota > Metazoa > Mollusca > Gastropoda > Stylommatophora > Achatinidae > Lissachatina > Lissachatina immaculata. The sequence continues at coordinate 40,578,832 of CM019691.1, read as the reverse complement.
TAAATCCTCCAACAATAAGTTTCATTGGTCTCTAGGTAGTGGGGCCAAATGTTCGTGTGCATTGTTGCACATGTTAAAAATCCCTTGACAGTTGGAAATTGCAAAAACAGTAGACCAGATGGCCACTGCCTGGGGAGAATCCTAGGAAAAAGCTACCATGGAGATTGGTGGAGACTTTTGTAATGTCTATGCTGACCATGATACCTGTTCTGAGAGCTTGGAATAGGCAGCTGAACAAATGTGGGAATGTTTGACTCTTATTGAAGCCATTTCTGAACAAAGAAACAAACATCTGATGGCAAGAAGATCAAGGCAGAATAAATTTCATTTATTAGACTCTTGCAAACACTAAACACAAGAACAAAAATGGAAGTTGCAAGGACAGATGCTATAAAATCTAAAAATAGTAGCCTCTGTGTCATCCATCCATGTCCTTGGTCAGTGACCACTAAGCAATCACTGTCCAGTATGCCCTCTGGCATCTTGCAGGGCAGTAACAATTCTCTCCACCTCTCATTGTCTGTGGCCAGCCTTTGTATTGTGCCCCAGCTGTGCTGTATGCTACTCATTTCCATTTCTTAAGTTCTCTGCCAGGTAGCCTTGGGTCATCCTCTCTTTCTTTTTCCCTTGGGTGTCCATCTCATGGCTGTTTTAGTGATGCTGGTTAGGTCTCTTTTGAGCACATGACCAGTCCATTGCCAGCATCTTTTTTGCTGTTATGATGTGCATATCTTCTAGCTCACAATAGGCAAGAGCCTCAGAGTGGCTGGGCTTAAGTATCATAGTAAATCTTTGTCACAGAGAGTGCTGCAGCTTATGAATGTGTGCTGACAGCACAAGTACCATATTATGCTTATTAACCGCAGGACAATTTGATCTCTGAGCAACTCAGATGTCACACAAAAGAGACAAAATAGAAGTCATGCAAAATCCACAGCTTGGAAGTGATAAGAAGTAATAGTTTGTCTTGTTATTTTATATATCAAGCCATATTGTTCAAGTGTTGGTTTTGTTCTTTTACAAATTACATGTTCTTAAACAAGAGCACTAAACTGTTAAAGTACATGCAGAATTGCCTCATGTTAATAGAATTCTCATACTATGTTCATTATCATAACCAGCTGTAGCTCTGAGAAAACAAACTATTTTAGTTATCTGGTTTTATGCTTTTTATTATTATTCCTTTATTGTCTGGTTTTATGCTTTTTGTATATTCCTTTATTGTCTGGTTTTATGCTCTTTTATATATTCCTTTATTATCTGGTTTTATGCTTTTTTGTGTATTCCTTTATTGTCTGGTTTTATGCTTTTTTATATATTCCTTTATTGTCTGGTTTTTTGCTTTTTTATATATTCCTTTATTGTCTTGTTTTATGCTTTTTTTTGTATTCCTTTGTTGTCTGGTTTTATGTTTTTTGTGTATTCCTTTATTGTCTGGTTTTATGCTTTTTTATATATTCCTTTATTGTCTGATTTTATGCTTTTTTATATATTCCTTTATTGTCTGGTTTTATGCTTTTTTATATATTCCTTTATTGTCTGATTTTATGCTTTTTTATATATTCCTTTATTGTCTGGTTTTATGCTTTTTTATATATTCCTTTATTGTCTGATTTTATGCTTTTTTATATATTCCTTTATTGTCTGATTTTATGCTTTTTTATATATTCCTTTATTGTCTGGTTTTATGCTTTTTTATGGTTTTTTATTTGTTTGGTTTTATGCTTTTTATGTATTCCTTAATTGTTTGGTTTTATGTTTATTCCTTAATTGTTTGGTTTTATGCTTTTTGTATATTCCTTAATTGTCTGGTTTTATGTTTTTTGTGTATTCCTTAATTGTTTGGTTTTATGCTTTTTGTGTATTCCTTAATTGTCTGGTTTTATGGTTTTTTTTTATGAATTCCTTAATTGTCTGGTTTTTCACATACTTTGTCATTTTTTTATGCTCTTCAAAATTTTAACTGTGAAGTTCTTATGCTTTTTAGATACTTAATATTTCTTAACATTATTTATTGTTTTCATTATCATCTGTTTCAGTAATTCTTTGACTTCTTTTCTGTCCCTGAAATGTGTTCAGCTCTTCATCTGTTACATATTTCATTGTATTCATATTAATCTCTTTAACTGTTGCAGAATGCTGGATAACATAAATCTAGGCAAATCACTTCGGCCTGTGCTTCCGCCACGAGGAACATCATTACATCAGCCTAAGATGGCACAGGCCAGCAATTGGGGATTTACAAAACGTGAGCTCTACAACGCAGACATTGAAGTGGAGGCTGATTACAGCGACGATGAATTTGAAGACATGGGCCCTATGGCAAAGACACTTTTTCAGAAATCAAAGATTATTCATAATGAAACTCGTAGACATGAGATGAACCACAGCCCTCATATTGACTGGGATGAACGCGATGTAGCTCAAGGGAACAGACGGCCTTCCTCAACATACATAAGAAGGTACTAAGAACAGACCACAGCCACTGGTAAATATCATTAAGGGGATATTCACTTTTGAGATCTGTATTACAAACATCTTCCATGTGTGCCATAGAACATCTGTTGTGTGCTTTTGTACACAGATTCATTTCAGACATTGCTTGTTTTTCATTAAAAACAAAACAAAATTTAAAGGCATTCAACCAGATCCTCACAGCTTAGTGATGACATATAATACAACATCTTGACAACCCAGGAACAATGTTCACAACACATACAGTTTTACACACATGTATGTCAATTATAAGGCCATATCAACAGTTAATAGCTTTTAAATTCTTCCAACTCATGATGATGAGTAACCCATTGTGAAATGATGATGTAAGTGGTGAAGTGATATCTCAAAAAAAAGTGCAGGAAAACAAACTGAGTAACAAAATCTAGGCAGGGTTACAATTTACACAATTCAGTCTGTCATAGGAATGAAAATACTGACATTCCAAAGGGACAAACAAAACCAGACAATTCAGTACTTGTTCGAGAAATACATTTTCTTCACATTCTCCAGTAGAGTCAGAGCCAGACACAAAACACAGTTTCTCCCACTACGTCTAACATTCCAATCTTTCTCCCCAAACAAAATCATAACACAGACTCAACCCAACAAAGTCACAACACAGACTCAACCCAACAAAATCATAACACAGACTCAACCCAACAAAATCATAACACAGACTCAACCCAACAAAATCACAACACATACTCAACCCAACAAAATCACAACGCAGACTCAACCCAACAAAATCACAACACAGGCTCAACCCAAGAAAAAGATAATAAAACCGTAGGTAGATTTCACCAACACTGAAAGCCTACTACAGCTTGACCATTTCTTGACAGTTACAAGACTTTGTTTACCCACATTCTGTTACACTTGCTAGAATATGATGAAATGATGCACCCTCGAAACAGGACCAAACAATTTTATTGCCAATGATCTTTTTTTTTTCGTTTTCCTAATTTATCTCCTAACTTCCTTTCTCGGATGACATTAATTCTGTATGGAACAGAAGACTTATTATTGATTTTAGAATCAATAACTTGGACTAGATGTCAATATATGAAGGCAAGAGTGTATATTTAAAAACATTAATATAGAATTCTTATAGTACTTTCTGATACTTCATGTGTATGAATATGATATGGTGCTGTTTGTTGATATGAGAACTCTTAAAAAAAAAAAAAATTCTTTACAGGTGTTATGCATGATGTGTTTTACAGCAAAGTAATTTACTGTACTGCTTGTGATAAATGAGTCTGTTACGAGTGAAATCTGAGGTGTTATTTTAATGTGTATAATAAAAAAAGATCTTTTACTTTACTATATGTAAAATGAAAGGTCTTTTGTTTGTTTAAAAAATAAACATCTATTACTTCACTATGCATAATATGAAAGATCGTTTATTTTACTGTGCACACACAAAAATTAAAGGTCTTTTTCTCCACTGTGCACAACAATATAGGTCTGTTATTTAACTATGTTTAATATGAAAGATCTTTCCCTCTGCACAACATTAAAATCTGTTGTTTCATCGTGTACAGAATTATTTTAACTTTACAAGAGCATCTGCTACTTCACTGCATGTGAAAGAGTTCATTATGTATATGAAACGACAAGGTCTTTCATGTCAGTGCACATGTGAAATGTGGAAGTTTGATATTACACTGTGTGTAATATAATGTGATCAGCTATTTTACTGTATGTGATTTGGAAAAGTTCAGTGTGTATACGATAAATTATTTCTGAATAACATAAATCTCTTGATGAGAAGAAATGAGCAGAGAATCCCAAAACAAGCTATCAAGTGGAACACAACAGGCCGAAGAAAAAGGGGCAGACCGCGTGAAACTCTGAAGAGAACATTATTAAGAGAGGCCAAGTTAACAGGCATAAAATCCTTTGTTGAGGTTGAAAGACTCGCCGAAGACAGGAAATATTGGCGAACTACTTTGCGAGCCCTATGTGACGTCTAACGGCACGGGAAGGATATAAGATATAAGATAAGATAAATCTCGGCAAACCACTTCCAACCTATATCAGTGTAAGTTTGGATAGAAGAATGGTAGATTATAATTTGTGATGTGAAAGACTCTGATGTGGAAGCTTATATTTGTGAGGTGAAGGATTATAATTTGTGATATGTGAAAGATACTTGTTATCAGTTTGCAATGTGGTAGATAGAAAAAAAAATGAATTCAAGACAAAGGCAGAGATAAGAGAAATGAGCATTTAGCAAACAGTGTTAGCAGTGATCAAGAAAAGAAGGCAGACACATGTGGGTCACATATGGAGAAGAAACAGTCGGAGAATCACAAAGCAAGCAAGCCATCAGATAGGAAACATTTGGAAAAAAAGAAAAAAGAGGTGACCTCGAGAGACCTTAAGGAGAACAATGCCAAGAGAGGCTATGATTTCTGGCATTAAATCCCTTCATGAAAATGAGAAGCTTACACAGAATAGAGACTCATGGCGAGGCACACTGCAAGCTCTATGTAATGCCTGATGGCACAAGGAGGATGTAAGATATAAGTTTAAAACAAAAATTAGCCAGTAACAAACTTAATTAACATCCAAGGAAAGATATGATTGCCTGTGATAGACAGCATGGAACATGATGATGACACTCGTCAATTTGAATATCATGTTGTTGTACCACATTTGAGACCAAAATACTTCTGAGCTTGCAGTAGATAATAACTTGTGAAAAACCAACACGCTGGATGTTTGTGAGAGCTATGGATGTGCCATTTGCTGTGCGAGTAAAATGTTCCACCGACCATTCCATCTCTGTCAGATAATATTGCTTGTGTTATCTTTTGGTTTTTTGTTTTGTTTTCTTAACAAATCTCATTTTTATTGTATTTTTTTTTCCTTTAAATAAATACTTTTCAAATAGTTTTTAAAATAGCTTTTAAAGTTTACTTTTAAAATTTACATATCTCGTACTTTTAAAAAAAATTAATTCCTACATTCCCATGTTTTTATTTTGAAACTAAATTTATGATCTCAGTGCGCAGTATGTATGCTCAGTTTACTAATCCAGTGCTCCTGGGTTCAAGTCCTAGCAGTGGGATTTTTTTTCTGGTGCATACCAAAAAGGCTTTGGGGTCCACCCAGCTTCTAAAACTGGGTATCAGAGAAATCTTAGAAGGTAAATGCAACTGGATGTGATACTGATCACATCACTTTCATGTGCTGAAGGTCGTGGAAATGTGGGCCTAACACCATATCCCCAATATGCCTAAATGGCATGGAAATGGGAATTTTACCTTTATGCGTGGTATATATATCTAATTTTTGTTCATTTTTTTTTTTAAATTAAACTTTTATTGTTTTTCTTTGTAATCACATTATTTTTGTTCTTTTTTATAATTAAACTATATTTAAACTTTTTTTTTAAAACAAAAATGCTTTTTTTAACCCCATTTTAAAACCTTTTCCTTTCTATTTAAAAATTTTTAATTTCTGTTTTTTTGTTTTTAAATTGAACCTTATGTTTCTGTGGGTTTTTAATTAAACCTTTTTCTGTTAGTTTTATATTTTGTAATAAACTTATATTTTTTTATTTTTGCAGTTATCCCTCGTTTTTTTTTAACTTAATTTTTTTCACAATTAGACATTAATTTTCAACATTTTTTTTTTTTTTTGCAGTGAAACTTTTTCCTCTTACATTACAGTGTAACAAAAAGTAAATTACAACTGGAGGAACTTCAGTTAAAATTAACATTCTACATACTTAAACATTTGTCACTGAAATATCTGTGTAAAACACTTTGTTGGGCAGATGCCACAAAGACGTCTATATTAACATTTTGACAGCTATTACAAAAATGTTTATAAAATATCACCAAATTACATTTGGACTCTACATTTTGTTTAGAAAACAAACTATTGGTTCAACTAATGTATGTTTTCACAAAAGAAAACACACTATTGGTTCAGCTAATGTTTGTTTCCACAAAAGAAAACAAACTATTGGTTCAACTAATGTATGTTTCCACAAAAGAAAACAAACTATTGGTTCAGCTAATGTTTGTTTCCACAAAAGAAAACAAACTATTGGTTCAGCTAATGTTTGTTTCCACAAAAGAAAACAAACTATTGGTTCAGCTAATGTATGTTTCCACAAAAGAAAACAAACTATTGGCTCAGCTAATGTATGTTTCCACAAAAGAAAACAAACTATTGGTTCAGCTAGCGTATGTTTCCACACAAGAAAAAAAAAGTTTCATTCAAGCCAAATGTCTTTTTTAAAAATGTAGTAGTTTGTGCTGGTAACACAATTAGTGACTTAAATAAAGATAAAGGTAATCCTGTCATGCCTCAGAGGCTCATAGGGATATGGTGTTAGTACCCATATTTTCCTTGACCTGTCAACACACTAGAGGGTGATATGGTCAGTATCATGCTTGGCTGCCTTTCTTTCCTCAACTCCAGAAGAAGTTGGGTACGCATTTCTACAGCTGGGTGATGGGGGCGTGTCTGGCTGGATTCAAACCCCCCCCCCCCCCCCTTCCAATCTTTGTCATGAGAGACCAATTCACTAACCCCTTCACCACTCAGCTAACCACTTGCTGACTTTCAATACCATATTTACAAGTGGATACATGCGTATTATAAGCGTAATGTTTGCATACAGTAATGTTGTGTGTGGCACTTTCGTGCTCAAAATTTTGTTAAATGTTTGTTCCTGATAGCATTATTTTAAAAATTAACATAATTAACATGATCATTCTCCACAATGATGTAGACGTCTGTTATGCCATCATTGCTGTATTTATTACGTGATGTTACATGTTTCACCAAAGCCATTTTGGGCATGCGATATATCACTCATGTCTAATGTTTGTTGTGCACATGTTATTGCTGTATTTGGTGACTATTATACAAATGTCACTTGTGCTGTATTGACGAGTGATGTACATATGTCACTATATTTGCTTACTTACCTACAAATGCCAAAACTGTATTTTCCTAGTGATATGCAAATGTCAGGAATGCTGAACTGATGTGCAGCTGTCACCATATTATCTCTTTATGACATGTTTTGATGTACAAATGCTTTATTTAATGAGTTATGCATCTGTCACTTTTGCTCAATTTATGTGTCCTGTCTTTATGCATTTTTATAAAATTAACGTTTTCATTTTACATTCCTGGGTGAGTCCAACATATGAAAGTCTAAACTCTGCATAAGGACTCATAATTTGTAGGTATATGTTGTGGTTTCGATCACTTTAATAATGCTCATTTTCTTATATGTGAACGTCCCACATGTTCTACTTATTCATGCCAGCAGCTATTATGTTAAACCTACGAATGATGTTTTAAGTTTTTGCTGAACAGAGCCAAATGTGGTACACGACTTGTAGTTTTGTTGAGGTAATCTTCATCATCACATGACATTTCTGTTAAGCATTACTGACTGTATTACATTGACTCTATGGAGAGATCAGTGGATCTTTTCTGTGATATCTAATCTTCTGTGTTGCTCTAACACAAGTTTCTACTCTGTCCTGGCCATCACAATCCTTTTTTTCTCATCAACTTTGTTGAAGTAATCAAAATAATGACCATGTTTTTTAAAATGTAAGTACACAGTTTAGTTATTATTGATGTTCTAAATATACTTTCTTGTGTGATACTAACAATATTTATTTATAACTCATGAACTCAATTTTCTTTTATCATTGACAATTTGTACTGTTGTTTAAATGATTTTTAAAAAAAAAAATTTTGTGACAATGCTTGGAATTTCAAGCAAATTTAATAAATCGTGAATCAGTGAATAAATATTCTAAACTTAATGTGAATGTACTTTGGGTATCTAATCTTGTACAGAGCCTGTCCTCTTGTGATTTTGTTTGTCTTCAATCATTTGACTTTAATCTGAAGCCAGTGCTTTCAGTCAAATAATTGTAATGTTAAGTCAGTTGATTTAAATGTGAATATGTCTCTGTAAAGTCAGTTGATTGATATTTGAAGTGTCTGTTGTGTATTAGTGTAAAGTTAGTTGACTGAAATGTGAAGTGCCTGCATACTGTACAATCAGTTGATTGAAATAGGAAGTGTCTGTAAAGTTATGCTGGTTCAGTGAAATGTGAAGTGTCTCCATAATGTAATGTCAGTGTATTTCATCAGCTGACTACAGCATGAAATCTAGTGTAATGTCAGACACTGATTATCTTATTTCCTGTTACTACATTGGAAAGAGGGAATCTGTTACTACAATGGAAAGAGGGAATCTGATACAATATTGGAAAGAGGGAATCTGTTACTACAATGGAAAGAGGGAATCTGTTACTACATTGGAAAGAGGGAATCTGATACTACATTGGAAAGAGGGAATCTGTTACTACATTGGAAAGAGGAAATCTGTTACTGCAATTGAAACACAGAATCTGTTACTACAATGGAAAGAGGGAACCTGTTACTACAATGGAAAGAGGGAACATACACAGAAGCTAGACCTATTCTCACTTTCCTCTATCATAAACACTTCACTTATACATCACAGGTGCTAATATAGTTTATTTTAAAGATATATAAACTGAGAATCAGAGAGGTCTTTCACTAGAAGATATATCTAAGAGAGGTCTTTCACTAGAAGATATATCTAAGAGAGGTCTTTCACTAGAAGATATAACTGAGACTCACATCTTTCCTTTCACTAGAAGATATAACTGAGACTCAGAGAGATCTTTCCTTTCACCAGAAGATATAACAGACTCAGAGAGATCTTTCCTTTCACTAGAAGATATAACTGAGACTCAGAGAGATCTTTCCTTTCACCAGAAGATATAACAGACTCAGAGAGAGCTTTCCTTTCACTAGAAGATATACCTGAGACTCAGAGAGATCTTTCCTTTCACCAGAAAATATAACAGACTCAGAGAGAGCTTTCCTTTCACTAGAAGATATAACTGAGACTCAGAGAGATCTTTTCTTTAACTAGAAGATGTTCAAAAACTCCTGAAGCATGTAGGATGAACAAATTCTGTGCTGTGCTGACCATGTAGTACTTCTCATATTTCTCATGTTCATTAACTTGTGAGGGCAGGCTGAAAAGCTTTGCCTCCCCTCAAAATATTCTGGGTAAGAGTGTACACATCCAATTTATCTCTTCACATGCCGTGGACACTTAAGTGTTCGCATTCGGTTTTCCCTGTTGTTGCCGGAGACTTTATAGCGGCCTCTGGTTTGTTTCAGTGTAAAATCGGTTGAATTTTTAGATCGCATGTTATGTGTACATGTCACGTTTACCCAGCATTATTTTTTGCAAAGCGTTATTAACAACCGGGGTCAAATGGAGTCAAATTCAATGTTTTCGACCAAAGTTTTCAGCTTTTTTGTGTGACTTCGGAGACCAACATGTACCCCTACAACCAGAGCACTGTTCTTGAATGTATCCCAAGTAGATCTAGACATATTAGATGACTGGAGAAGTGGTTAGAAGGTTATATCTAGACATATTAGATGACTGGAGAACTGGTCAGAAGGTTATTTCAGACATTATTTTAGCGAGAATGGCACATATAAATCACAATACAACGTCAGCAAGTTGATCTAGACATCTCAGATGATAGAGAATGGCACATATAAATCACAATACAACGTCAGCAAGTTGATCTAGACATCTCAGATGATAGAGAATGGCACATATAAATCACAATACAACGTCAGCAAGTTGATCTAGACATCTCAGATGATAGAGAATGGCACATATAAATCACAATACAACGTCAGCAAGTTGATCTAGACATCTCAGATGATAGAGAATGGCACATATAAATCACAATACAACGTCAGCAAGTTGATCTAGACATCTCAGATGATAAGCAGTGTGGATCTATGCCCATCCGCTGGTAAGTAGGACACAATTAATGTCTAAAAACATCACATTACTTCTTTTTTTCTTAAAACATTCTTCATTTATGAAATCTTCATACATTTTTAGTTATTTTGAAACATAATAAGTACACTTCTAACATGGATATACGTGTTTCATTCACTTTTACTAATATAGGCCTATCATGTCAAGACCCACACTTTTACTCTAGCACCCACTTGAATGTCCGTGTTTCTTCCTGTGGCATGGGAAAAGTTAAACTGGTTCTGGGAAGCTGCATGGGGGGTCTGGCCTCCATAACCAGAAGAGATGCAGATGGTGGGAAGAGATGCAGAAATTCTCACAGCTCCTAATCTGTGACGGTCAGAACAGTGATCTGTCAGGATGTGTGACTCAAACACAACATGCTAGAGTCTATCACAGCAGAAAGAGCTGTTCTGACATTCATGGAAGATTTGAAGTGGTTTGTGAAGCTGAGTGTGTTGCTCAAGTGTTAAGACATACTAGGTAATGTAGTTTACAGACAAAGACAAGAGAGGGCAGCAGGGTTCCTGAAGCTTTAGAAAATAACATCCTGGTTTGTCAATGATAGACTCTTCAAACTGATGACATGGTAGAAATTAACTGTGATTGAAGGAGACTCCAAATTACGAGGGGTGTTCAGAAAGTAATGCACCACATCATTTTTCTCAGGAGCTCTTTACTCAAAAAGCATGAAATTTATACACAACATACAGTAAACATGCCAGCGCAAAAAAAGTGCATGTATTCCTAGCCCATACCAGATTTTCTCTTGATTATGTAGCAATTTCTTCACTGCATGAATCACTCCTTCATCATCTTCAAATCTTACCCTTTGGAGTGCATCTTTAAGTGGACCAAACAGATGGAAATCAGATGGTGCCAAATTAGGACTATATGGTGGATGGAGGTAGTACAGTCCAACTCAATTTGATGATTGGTTCCTGTGTTGGCAGACTTGTGTGAGGGTGTGCATTGTCGTGAAGGAGAAGCAGGTCTGCTGGATTCTTGTGTGGCCAAACTCTGTGAAAATGCTGAGTTTTTCATTGTCTTAATGTAAGCTTGCAACTTGATTGTCTCTCCTCTTGGCATAACATAACAAGAATCACACCTTCAATGTCCCAAAAGACAGTGATCGTGACCTTTCTAGCTGAAGGAGTTGTCTTGAATTTCTTTTTTCGTGGTGATTGCGGATGATGCCACCCCATTGACTGTCTTTTTGTCTCAGGTTCAAAATGATGTGCCCAGGTTTCGTCACCTGTTACGATCTTAGCCAAAAAGTTCTCTCCCTCAGCACTGAAATGCTCCAACAGTTCAGAAGTTGCTTTCCTTTGCAATTTATGGTCATACGTGAGACTTTGAGGAACCCATCTTGCGCAAACCTTAGAAAATACAAGAGTTTTTATAACTGCGCTTGTGCTACCATTGCTGACTGACAACTTTAAGGCCAGTTGTTGAGTAGTGATATGCCTATCAGTAAGAATAATGCCCTCAGCGCATTTCAACATTTCTGTCTTGGTGGCTGTGGCAGGACACCCACAGCATGGCCGATCATGCAACTCCTTATCTCCACTTATTGATTCTTTGAGTCTCTGAACCCAGCAACCGACTGTACGCCTGTCAACTGCAAAACTTCCATACACATCACATAGACGCTTGTGAATGTTCACAACAGTTCCCTTCTCTGCAACGAGAAATTCTATCACAATTTGTTGTTTATACCGCAAGTTGCTAACACACTCTATTTAAATGGTTAGGGCAGCCATATTCGTTAGCCGGTTGCAGTGCAATTTGTTTCACACAATCGGCACATGCCACATTTAAAGTGTGCAAAATTTGTATCCTCGCCAGGTGAGAGGTGGTTGCCCAACCAGTCCAGCATTGGACTTTCTCACTGGAAAATCTCAGTGTGATTAGGATACGCATACATCCCCGCCGGGTGAGAGGTGGTTGCCTGTCTAGACTGCGCTGGTTCAGTGTCTCCGACTTCAGCAGTTTTTGGTCATGGGCTACCCTTCCTATTTGTGACCAGGATGGAGCTTTTGTCCAGGAGGACGAATCCTCGCCACTAGTAAGTTTCACCCTGGGTTAAGACGGTTTAGGCATATTACCCCAGTATGGGCGTGTTTAGGATGTGACCGAGAGCGGAGGTACCATGTCATGAGTAATCATCAAGTTTCACCCCTGGGTTAAGCCAGTTTAGGCATATTTCACCAGTATGGGTGTATATCGGATATGACCGGCCTCTAGAGCAGAGGTGCCGTGGTATGAGTAGCTCTCGCCACGAGACTACTAGACATACCGATTAAACTTCACTTTATCCTTTTCATCACCTTTTCACAGTGACACCGCCCAGCAACCCTAGTTGCATTTTTGCATTTTCTTCTTTGGCCAGGAGGAGCTTCGCTCTACATGCAGCAGCTGAAGAATCTCACCAGCAATGTAACAGTTTAACCCCTAGGTTAAGCCGGTTTTGGCAATCTGCCTCAGTATGGGTGTGTATAGGATGTGGCCGGCTTCCAGAGCAGAAGTGCTGTGATTTGAGTAGTCCTAACCTTGAGGCTACTGGTCACTTCACTTAATCCTTCACCTTTTCCATGATGGCACTGCGCAGCAACCCTAACTGCATTTTTCTTCATTGGCCGGTAGGAGTTTCACCCCACGCATGGCAGCTGAAGAATCTCGCCAGCAGCAGTAGATGAGCTACCAAACATGACTCTCATCTACCTGAAAACATCTGTTTTTCAGGTGCCAGATATTCATCTCCGCCCCTTCTCCTGTCAGTTTGAACAGTTCTGCCACGAGAAGGCCAGGAACTGGACTTGACTGTCTGAGGCTATTTGAGACAAACGCCTTGGAGACATTTCACTGGAGTAGAGAGCATATCCCCCACCCCACCTCCGGCTATGACAGTCCTTAGAACCACTTGTGCAGTGTTTCACAATCCATAATTCCCCACCTTTGCTTGCATGGTTCTTAAATGAAATATCTATATATATATATAAAAAATAATAACAACAACATGAACTTTAACATGAATGATTTATTTATTCTCTTCAGTATGGACGTATGTTACATTCTGTTTTAGGAAACAATTTGTCTATAAAAAAAAAAACTGACACAAAGTTGGAATGTCAAAACTAGAAATATCTGATGAAGAACAAGAAAGACAACAAAGGTGCTCTGCCTGGAAGTAGCATATATTTTTCTTTTCTAAAAAAATTTGTTTGTACTTTGTCACACAAAAGTTGAACAACTTACTCTCCTATGATTGTCCAGTGTATATACAATTATGTATCTGTTTGAACTTTGTCATCTCTCTTCCAGACCATGCCTATTATCTTTGCTCCAGTCATCAAGCTCCATATGGCTGACTTAGAGCTTGGATGATTGATTTCACATCCATCACATCCAATGAAAAGCTAGTGGATTTCCTACGGCTGCCTGTTATAACTTTTGGCTCTTGATGCAGAAGTAAAGAATTAGGTTTCAATATGTCATCCAGATTTTGGGTGTTAGCAGTTTCAAATTTTATGAAATAAAAAAAACACTGTTTGCTCTTGCCTCCTCCACTTAGCAGTGGGTACACGACACCTAGTGAACCACAGGTACACGACACCTGGTGAACCACAGGTACACGACACCTGGTGAACCACAGGTACATGACACCTGGTGAACCACAGGTACACGACACCTGGTGAACCAGTTACACTCCACAGCTCAGCCTGTTTGTTACAGATAGGGTTCAGCTAGACTGCTACAATGATACTCTTTTTTTTTTTTTTCCAATACAACCCAGCCCAAACTGGAGCCCAATAAGGTCTCCCCTGCTTCAACAAATATCCAGCTGACCACTCCATACAGGTCATCCACACAGCAACAGTGAAGAATAAACTATATCTGGGAACATCATCACACAATGACAAAACAACTAAAGCTGTCTGCTACTGTTGAATACACTCAACAATGACTGGCTGCTGGCCAGACATGCTGAGCACAAAAAAACGGTCTAGCATTCATCTTTAACAACCTTGTTCTCCACCAGGTTTTCAGATTTTAGACAAATTCACATACTAGCCTTCAGTATAAAAGGGATACTGCAATATTTGCTGCCCAAAAGCACAAAGTGAACACTCTGAACTAATCACCCAATTACAGTTGCTCACTGCATAAAGAAATGCACCATTTCAATTTTTCACAGAATATAACATGAAAACTGCCAGATGACCAAGGGCAACAATGGCTTAATGATTTTATGCAAAACCTGCAAATGTGATAATGTGAAAGATATATCAAATGACATGCTGTTAGTGAAATGATGATATTGACAAATGTCAACAGGAGTTGGTAACACTTTCTCAGCTCACCACTATGCCACCTCTGACAAATGCTTCCTAAAAACATCAAACTCTTACAGTTACCAGACTGTGATTATTCTTAATGATCTTCACTTTCTGGATTATTGACTGGTTCTGAAAATACAGATCTTATGGTGTAAGTCGCTTGGGGTCACGTGGGAACAAGGATGTCTTTCGCACGTTGTCCAGACCAAGATACAACATTGTCACTCTCTCAAGGCCTGCAAATAATATCAAATGTGAGCATTCAGTAAGGACGATTGTTGTGTACAAAGTTTCGAGTTGTGGCCGCTAAATCAACATGAACAGACACCCTAAGCAGGTCAGGCCATAACTGCCAAGTTCTTCACCACCAAATGACAAGGGACTGGACAGGTTTCATACATGTCAAATCTTCTTTGACAATACGCCACTACTTCTTCTACATTTACATTTTTATCTACTGCTTCAGAAAAATAACTGTCAAAATATTGTTTCTTGTATTTTTGTTTTCTCTTTTTAAATTTTTTTTTTTTTCAATTTTGTAAAATACCAGACATCTTCCCCCTGGGAACAGCTGTGTTAAAAACACACTTATCTTAACATATTCTTTGTGAGACGGGGAACAGCTGTGTTAAGAACACACTTATCTTAACATATTCTTTGTGAGACGGGGAACAGCTGTGTTAAGAACACACTTATCTTAACATATTCTTTGTGAGACGGGGAACAGCTGTGTTAAGAACACACTTATCTTAACATATTCTTTGTGAGACGGGGAACAGCTGTGTTAAGAACACACTTATCTTAACATATTCTTTATGAGACAGGGAACAGCTGTATTAACTCTTCCCGAGCGTATTGGCGCTATCCTGCCGCTTCCGCTTTCAATGCTGAGAGCGTATTGTCAGGATTGTTTGTTTCGTTAAAACAAGCGGTGTAACATTTAGATTGTACATATTTCGTCCGCGATTCCGGTGACACTTTCAAAATGGCGAATGCGTGCCTAGTTACGAGCGATGCCGAGCGAGAACAAGGACACGAAGCATGGAAATTTTTCAATTTTTGACGACGTAGATAGGGGTATGGACATAGCCTATGGCCGCCCCGCTGCTCTTGAGTGTTTTCTAAGTAGATTTAGACAACTAGAGAAGTAGTTAGGAGGTTATTTCAGACATTCATTCAGCGAAAATGCCATACGGAGTCACACTACGAGATCGATAAGTAGATCTACACATCTTAGATGGTAAATAGAGGTAAGAAGCGCGAATCTAGACCTAGCCGATGGTGAGCTGGCCACAACCAGTGTCTAAAAACATCACATTACTTCTTTTTTCCTAAAAAACTCTGCATTTATGAAATTTTCATTCATTTAGCTACACTTTGACACATATTATGTATACGGAAGTAAATGGAAATACTGTTTTCCATCCCATTTTACAACTAGACCCCCTTACAGACAAGACCCGCGTTTTACTCCCGCACGCAACGACACGTCCGTGTTTCTTCCTCCAGCACGGAAAGAGTTAAGAACACACTTATCTTAACATATTCTTTGTGAGACAGGGAACAACTGTGTTAAGAACACACTTATCTTAACATATTCTTTGTGAGACAGGGAACATAGATCTGACTGCTTAAAAACTCTGACCTACTTCTGTAGGCCCAGAAACCTGTAGCAATCAACACTAATTGTAATTGTTATTTTTGTAAAATGTCATGTCAGGAGAGGCCTATAGGAGTGCTGTTAGGGAGGCAAAGTTCTGCAAGGGACATGCAAATGAATGAATGAAATGTCAGGATAATAGAAGGATGGGGACATGGAGTTTGCCAGCAGGAACGAGGAAAGTCAGATGTGAAACTAATTAATCCAGAACGTGACAAGCCTATGGGTCTATGCAACAATGACCATCAGAATTAGGTAACAAAATAGAGCCAACTGACTATAGGTGGCAGGGAATGGATATCATTGAAGCACTCATCAGAATCCTCATCCGAAAAGTCAGAGTGTCTCTGTGGAACTGTCTCAAAGCTGTTGGGCCTGACATGGAGAAGGGTCTTAAGTACAGCCACCAGAGGCTGGAAAACAAAGTTTTGGCCAGGCCAGCCTACACCACTGTCTTCACAGCAGTCCGAGCAAGACCACAGTCTGCCCTAGCAAGGTGCTAAGGCTGGTGGTACCAGCCAGAAGGTGCATCACAAAAATCAGGGTACCACGCATTATTGCTAAAAAATGAGTACAGAGAAGAAGAAAACCAGACATCTTCTTTGATCTTTCCTTGTCATATGTAACACAACACTTAATTATAACAAATACAAGTCAGTGACACATCAAATGTTTCTGTTGTTGGTTCTGTCTGTCTACTGAAGATCTAGATAATTGTGATGAAGCTCATGTAATACAGTCATCATGTCAGAGCAATCTATCACAGCTTTCATGATATCTTGGAACAGATCTGCAAGTTCTTCAACTGTGGAGAACAAATGACTTTTGACTTTCTCCCAATCCCCATGTTGTTTTCCCCTTGTGTCAGAGAAATACACAAGTATTTTGTTAGCTGTTCTGTTTCACCCAACATACAGCATATGGGGACACATATAAAGAACTTAAGTATAAATATACAAATATAACAAATAAATTTAAAAATATATAAAAAATAAAATATAACAACATATAAACAAATATAAAGAATTGTTAAAAGTAAAGGAGAACTGGAAACCTGCTAATGCCAGGCTGTGACTATACAAACTACTCACCAATTCCTCCGCCAGCGTGAGGGGGGGCACCGTATCTGAAGCTGTCAATGTAGCCCTTGATTTTTTCAAGCTCTGTGGATGATACACAAGTTTGTTGTCTTTATTTCTACCTTCTTTTTTCTTTCAATCTTTCCTCTTGTGCTGGGCTGATGCTAACAGACATCTCTGCTGTTGTGAGCAAAAAGTTCTTGCACATTTTACACCTCTTCACGTTTGTTTTAAGTACGCAATTTTGAACTGTTGGGTACTGTGGGAACAACTTCTCATAGTGTGCTTAACTGTGGTCACGTTGGCTGGAAATGATCAATTATTTCCTTGTTGCCACAGCTTCTGCTAGTCATTCAGTTTATCTAAGATGGTGCACGTTTGGTTCTCCCTGTATCTGGTGTGTTTATGAGTTTTTGCCAAGTCCTGACACGTATTCCTTCTTAACTGTTTCAGTCATTGCTCAGGGGTTGCTAAACTCTGTACTAAGATGCTTCTCTCAGCTCAGCCTCTTTCATAAGACCATTTATGTGGCAAGAATATGATGAGCACATCAAGAACCATCATTTGTTCTGGTTGTTCTAGTAGGCAGTGCAGCAAAGGGTTGGAGGCACAGCATCGTGTCAGACCTAGAACAGGTTACAACAGCTGCTTTTTTTTCCCCCAGTCCCTGAATGGAGCCTAAGGAAAATACTGGGTATAAAGTGGAAGGAATTCAAGAACAACACAGAGATGAGACAGATGAGCAAACAACAACCTGTCTCATGGGTAGTCAGAAAAAGAAAGGAAGATGGACATATGTAGGCCATGTGATGAGAAGAAACAATCAGAGAATACCAAAACACGCTATCAAGTGCACCACAACAGGCTGAAGAAAAAGAGGTCGACCACGTGAAACTCTCAAGAGGACATTGTTAAGAGAGGCCAAATTAAAAGGCATTAAATCCCTTCTACCATGCGACCCTATGTGATGTTTGATGGCACAAGGATGTAAGATGTAAGTAAGATGAGTGAAGCTAAAGAGCAGGGGGCTGTGCAACACTTCTTAGTAGACTCCACCATGAGGGCTATGACAATCCCTACCAGACTTATCTTATATCCTTCCCGTGCCGTTAAACGTCACACAGGGCTCGCAAAGTAGTTCGCCAATTTTTCCTGTCTCCGGCGAGTCTTTCAACCTCATCAAAGGATTTTATGCCTGTTAATTTGGCCTCTCTTAACAATGTCCTCTTCAGAGTTTCACGCAGTCTGCCCCTTTTTCTTCGGCCTGTTGCGTTCCACCTGATAGCTTGTTTTGGGATTCTCTGATCATTTCTTCTCGTCAAGTGACCAACATATGTCCATCTCCTTTTCCTGATCACCCATGAGACTGGTTGTTGTTCAGTCACCTGTCTTATCTCTGCATTGTTCTTGAATTCATTCCACTTGATGCCGAGTATTTTCCTTAGGCATTTGTTTTCAAAAGAATCTAATTTCTTTTCTATTTCTTTAGTTTTTTTCCAGCTTTCGCATGCATAAATGAGGGTGGATATTACATTTGAATTGAATAGTCTTAACTTGGTTTTTGTGCTTATAACTTTTGAATTCCATATGTTCTCAAGATTCTTGAAGATTGATGCTGCTTTTGCAATTCTGATCCTAACTTCCTTTCTAGTGTCACCATCCTGGTCTATGTAGCTGCCAAGGTATGCAAACTGACTGACTTCTTCAATATCTGTCCCTTCTATGTGTATTTTTCCATTTTGATTGATGGGAATTTTCATTAATTTTGTTTTGTCCTTGTTAATTTCAAGTCCTATTTTGCTAGCCAGTGAAGACAGGCTATCTGTTTTTTCTTGCATAGAATTCACATTATTACTGATAAGAGTTATGTCATCAGCAAAATCAAGATCTTCTAGTTGGGTCCCATGTACCCAGTCAATACCTGTGTTACCTGTGCAGCATTTTTTTCATTATGAAGTCTATTGTCTACCAGACTAGTCAAGCTATAAATGTTACTGGAGTACCAATGCAGAGGTAGATAAGGATCTTAGTAGACTAGTATGTTAGCTATTGATCTCTTATTGCCAAATCAGACTGCACCTTCACCCCCACATACAAGCTCTTTACATGCCATTTCAAATGTCACATAATTCAACAAGTGACAAAATCTCAAATGACAAGCTGCTTATACAACACCTCAAATGAGACCAGAACTACACATGACACACAAGGTGCGTACACAACACGTCAAATGTCACCTAGTGCTACAAATGACTCAAGCTACTTACACAACACCTCAAATGTCACCTAGTGCTACACATGACACACAAGTTGCTTACACAACACATCAAATGTCACCTGTTGCTACACATGACACACAAGCTGTTTACACAGGATGTCAAATGTCACCTGTTGCTGCACATGACACACAAGCTGCTTACACAACACCTCAAATGTCACCTGTTGCTACACATGACACACAAGCTGCTTACACAACACACCAAATGTCACCTGTTGCTACACATGACACACAAGCTGCTTACACAACACACCAAAATGTCACCTGTTGCTACACATGACACACAAGCTACTCACGGCAACCATGTTCCAGGGCTCTCTTGGACAACAACTCTGGATCATGAACTCTCTGGGCTCCAGAGAGAATCTCTTCTCCTCTCATGAACATGTCATAAGAGTTTGACCACTTCTGTTCACAGAACCAGAGACATTCATGACAATCAAGGCAACAGTTATGACCAACAAAACTATCTCAAGTAATGCAGCAATACAACACAGCTGGCATACTTAAACTATCTTTTTCAATTACTGCCATTCAAATTTATATGATCAAAGAACTGCAGCAATAATGCACAATAATGTCCTATACTAGAGTAATACTTCTGAGAACAAATCAATTAACTGTATAAAATACCAAGTGCCCACCATTTGTCTGTTGCATAGTAAATCATGAAGTGAAAGCAGGAGGAAAGTTGGTAGGCTTGTTTTGTTTCATTGCCCACACAGTCAGGTTTAGTGGGCAGACTTCAGAAAACATGACACAGGATTTTCATCAGCAATTACTACGTGCATGGCACTTTCTTTTTTCTTTCATCCTGGTCTTGAGGGTTGGTAAAACTTAATTACTACATTCATATTTTCTTTTCCCATCTTCACACAAGTCAGTAACAATGGAATATAAGAGGACATTCAAATGATACAGCGAAAAATCTCAAAGAAATGACACATTATTAAAGATATGTCTAGCAATATAAACATTTCCTTGCTTTTAGCTACCATTCAGAAGTTACAAACCACTGTACTCTACTACAAAAGTAATATAAAATGGAAAAAGAGTGTCTGGTCCTGAGATCTGCCTAATCTCAGACAAAAAAAAAAAAAACCTAAGCTACATAAACTTCAACAGCTCCACATACTAGCATTAGTCAGTGAATTGGTCTGTATTTCATAAGCAGGTGAAAAGTGATGATGATAATTATCTGAATTATTACTCACTGGATTATTGGGGTCAGGCATTGTGTAAAATGGACGCACAGCCAGTGGGAACTTGTCAAGTATAAAGAAGTCAGTGTCATACTGTAAAGAAATGAATCTCAAAGTGAATGCCCGCCACAGACTGTAAAGTAACTCAAGCATACTCAGACATTACAAAATGTTCTATTTTGTACCAACATTTCTCAGACATACTTTTCTTCATCAAAATTCTACTTTTAGGGCCAGGTTTCTGTGAAAAAGGACCCTACATGTTTTAACCTCCCTGGTGTTAACCCCGACTGTTATACAAGCCGAGTTTACCATGCTATAATTGTTAGCCCTTATATTATATGGGCTAACCTGGCTTTGACCCCATACACCACTGTATGCCCAAACAATGTTCAGAGTAAGATTGTGCTAGCATGCAGGGAATGAAATGAGGTCAAGCTTCTAAAAATAATTATGGGAATTCTTACTACTCACTGGGCATCTAAGCAATGTTTTTAGTATGTTTTGTTTTTGTTGCCAGAAATGTACTGCTAAGAGGTTAAACCTGCCTGGCAACTTGTGCCTTTTGTTGTTTCTCCTTCATGTGACACTTTATGACCTACGACCTCCTCTTGTGTCAGTCAAGGAAGAAGAAAAGTCTGTCTGGTTAGCCCAAGTTCATTTACCTGAGGTTTGTTAGATAAAACTTATTTGACTGGGTATAATTTTGGTTTCATCCTAAGTTATCCACCATCCAGTAGTTCGGATCTTTCCATAAAGGATTACTGCATACTGGATTTCATACACCTATCCCATTTGTGATTTTTTCATCTAAAGTCATTCTGCATCCAGCACTATGAGATCCTTCTATACAAGATTATTGGATAGCAGATTCCACACACTCACATTTTTTCCTGTTTTAGTTCCAAGTTATCCAGGATTTTACAACTACACCAGACTGGCCCTGGCCGAATACTCACATACACAGATGACATCCTTGACATATGTACATGGAAACTGCAGACAGGATATTTATCCACATTCAGGAAAATATTGACCACATCATGGGTTGGTGTAAGGACAACAACGCAGTGATAAACCTCAACAAAGCCAAAATCCTGTGGCGCTCATCAGATCCATAGAGGATTCTCCTAGAAATGGAACGGACTAAAGTGGCAAATATGCAGAATCTAATGAAGGTCATGATCCAGCCTGGTCGTGAATGAAGAGGCTGGGCTCAGGCTAGAACAGAGACCCAGGTGCAGGAACAGATTCAGCATCACTCCAAACCACACGGCCCTGTGATCTTCACACTCGGGTCAGTGGCACAGGGCCTAAAAACTGGGTGAGTCTTTACTGTCTAATGGCAAACTGTAAACCAGGAGCCTATGCTTGAGAATGTAGGTGGAGGCAGCATCTGAAGCAACTTCCTGGTTGGTGGAGCAGGGAGACTCGCATGGTGTCCTTGTTAGAGACACTTCTTCCAAGGGAGTGGGCCCAGTTTCTAGAGGGCTCTTGGTTACCCAGTTTGATGTGAATATACTGCCCAGGTCATGAAGGAGTCAAAGGCACTGAGAAAACAGGCTGGCAGACATGGCATCAATTTAGGGCACTCTAAGAAAGGACGAGGAGGAGACTGCAAGAACCACCTTGGAAAGGCTGCGTGTGGAGGACGTCGGGTTGATTGACGACAATCACATCAGGATGATTGAATTGGGGAGAGACAGAAATTGGATTTTTTCCCAAAAGAAGTGGTTTAGCACGTTACCCACAACCAGTGTGTGACTGGGTCAACCAGCAGGCACACACTTCAGTGGCTGTTGGAACGGAAGGCAAAGCACATATAGGACTGCTCAGAGTACAGAATAAACCAGAAATAGGAAGTGTCTGTAATATGATGTCAGCAGGAACTGTTGACAGTTGTGTTTGAGGGCAGATAACAAAGATTTACTTTAATTCTAAGCTTCACATAAAGGATCAACATCTCAGGTTCTACTCCTACAGGCTTACACTATACAGTACCTGAGCATCTGAGTGGCAAGTGGTTAGTGCACTGGTCTCTCATGACAAAGGGAAGGTATTCAAATCTGGCCAGAGGCACCTCAGTCAGCCATCTGTAGAAATGGGTACCCAACTTTTGAAGTTGGGGAAGGAATGGCGGCCAGGTATGATGCTGACCACATCACCCTCCAGAGTGCTAACAGCTCAAGGAAAATATTGGTACTAACACCATATTCCTATGTGCCTCTAAGGCATGACAGGGTTACCTTTATCTTTACCTTTGTATCCAGTATCCAGTAAAGTGAGATTCTGCCACACAAGTTTACTGATAACTGGAGTAATACAAGATCACAAATGTCATCTTTCAAACACTAATGAAGCAATTTCTTTGATCATGATGCTTACAACACATTATCATGGCTTTCACAGGCATATATATGAAGATGAGACTTCTCAACAAGTTGTAAAGCCAGGAACCTGCGGTGTCAGACTTCTCAGAAACCAGCACCACACAGGCTGAGACTTAATCTCTACCAACTTCATCCTGCATTTGCAAACAGTCCACTTTCAGAGAGAACTAAGGAAGAACTGTGGAGTCTTGGCCAGCAACAACTCATCAGCCCCACCAACAGAACAGGCATCTGCACTCCCCAGGAGCTCTGGGACATCTACCACACGCATGAAGTCTGGATAAGAAACTTATGTTTTACACTATAACATTAAATGTATTTTAACACAGAAAGTATGTCAGAAAATGTGAGAAGCCATGGTCAAATCTACTTGAAACAATGAAGAACAACTCAAGGGACAGAACAAGCAACATTAGACATGAAAACTGACTTGAGAGAAAGAAGAACAGTGAGAGCATGACTGGAAACTGAAGCTCATACCCCAGCAGGACAAGCAGCCGCCTAGCTAGGAGACAAAGCACTAATTGCTCGACTTGTACAAATCAATGCACCTTCAAGATACCCAGAACAGAAGCCAAGCCATGTGATGGAGATATTTATATCACTACAAATCAAGCTCTTGTATTATTCATGTACATACATGGTCTCACGCCGATATCTGATGCAAACTGGACATGAACAACTAAACAATCATTAGCTAATGCAAACTGGACAAGAACAACTAAACAATTATTAGCACACAGGTTGTCTTATAAAATACAGCATTAGGTGCAACAATTCTGCAGCATGGGAAACACTGGGACTTGTGCACATCATAGGCACAGAAATGGAACTATAAACACCTTAGCTTTGACAAGCTTGCCCAGCAACTTCTCATTGGGGGTCGACAGATCCTCTTCATCTCCCATCTCAATTCCAACTTGTCGCAGCATTTCTACGCCATCCTTGTAATTCAGGATCAGGCTAAACAATAATAATATAATAATAAAAGTGAACATACAGAATATTGAAAAGCTGCTTCTAACAGAGATAAACAGTGTTTAAATGATTACACCAGATCTTGTTTTATATCTCCCTGAAACTGCACACTAGTGTTCTTTGTTGCCAATGCTGTGGAGATGATGCCTCTTTAGCAGAGTCCACTGCCATGTGGACTATGGGAATCCCTGCCCCATTAGCCAGGCTAGGCCTCTTAATGAGATTACACCAGGAATGCAAATATGGAAAAATCTTTTATAAAGACAAACAATTTAAAATCTGAGGGTTCTCTCAAAATATCTTTCATAATTTAAACTTTATACACAATAAAACTGATGGTATAAAACTCTTACATACATGTGTGGATTTTATTTACAACTGTCATGATGTACAACGATGCAAGTTTTAATCCTTTAATATTCTTGTATACTACACAGGTGATCTAGGTCAGCTTACCTGGGTTCTAAAAACTTGAACGGTTCTGACGGATACTGCTTGTTAACCAGACTAATCTCCTCAGCATATCTAAAGTTTGAAAACAAATAATAAAATATTTCATACTTTTAACTTCTTTTTTTTTTAAAACTCTACTTTAAAATGCATGACACACAGACTTTTCCGATCTACAGGTTTACAAGTTTTCACTCTTTTTTTTTTTTCCTTGCGTCAGATAGTGGAATGTATAAGCTTTTTTTCTGCTGAAACGGTACAGCTTTCCCTATTTCTTGCTTTAAAAGTGCACTTAAACACAGTCTACTCTCCTGTATCAATTTCTTGCTTTAAGAGTGCACTTAAACACCGTCTACTCTCCTGTATCAATTTCTTGCTTTAAGAGTGCACTTAAACACTGTCTACTCTCCTGTATCAATTTCTTGCTTTAAGAGTGCACTTAAACACTGTCTACTCTCCTGTATCAATTTCTTGCTTTAACTCTTTCCATGCCTATGGTCATTATAATGACGCTTCCGGTTTCCCGTTGCGTACCAATGGTCATTATAATGATCCTTGTTTGTTTCAATAAAACAACCGGTGTAACATTTAGATTGTACATATTTCATCCGCGATTCCAGTGACACTTTTCAAAATGGCGAAAGAGTGCCTAGTTACGAGTGATGCTATCGAGAAAAAGGACGAGAAGCATGCAGATTTTTCAATTTTTGACAATGTAGATGAAATGGAGCAACCAGACATACCAATCACCTATAATCAGAAGAAAAGCATGATAAAAACCTACAGGAAGCCACAAACACCACCACATGATGACTATCACATGCTAAACAGAAAGGAACAAGTCACCATCTTCCGTCTCCGAACAGGACACAGCCGACTCCAAAGTCATATGTATACAAAGTTTAAGGTTGGTACTACTAATCTATGTACATGTGCCCAGGTGCCCCAAACTGTGGAACATATCCTCCAGAACTGCATCAACTACGAGACACTGAGAAATAATTACTGGCCCAGTGAAACCACTAAAGAAGATAAACTCTACAGTTCCATACATGAATTACAAAAAACAGTGAAATTTATCCAAGAGACAGGACTGCAGATATAGACAGACAATGCGAATGAAGAAGAAGAAGAAGACAATGTAGATAGGGGTATGGACATAGCCTATGACCACCTCACTGCTCTTGAATGTTTTCTAAGTAGATCTAAACATATTTAGATGACTGGAGAAGTAGTTAAGAGTAGTTAGGAGGTTAGTTCAGACATTCATTCAGCGAGAATGCAACACAGAATCACAATACGAGATCGACAAGTAGATCTACACATCTCAGATGGTAAGTAGCGCGAATCTAGACCTAGCCGATGGTGAGCTGGCCACAATCAGTGTCTAAAAACATCACATTACTTCTTTTTTTCCTAAAAAACTCTGCATTTATGAAATTTTCATTCATTTAGCTATACTTTGAAACATAATAAGTATATGGAAGTACATGGAAATACTGTTTTCCATTCCATTTTACAACTATACCCCCAACCCTATCAAGACCCGCGCTTTTACTCTGGCACTCCACAACATGTCCGTGTTTCTTCCTCTGGCACGGAAAGAGTTAAGAGTGCACTTAAACACAGTCTACTCTCCTGTATCAATCTCTTGCTTTAAGAGTGCATTTAAACAGTCTACTCTCCTGTATCAATTTCTCGCTTTAAGAGTGCACTTAAACACAGTCTACTCTCCTGTATCAATTTCTTGCTTTAAGAGTGCACTTAAACACAGTCTACTCTCCTGTATCAATTTCTTGCTTTAAGAGTGCACTTAAACACAGTCTACTCTCCTGTATCAATTTCTCGCTTTAAGAGTGCACTTAAACACAGTCTACTCTCCTGTATCAATTTCTCGCTTTAAGAGTGCACTTAAACACAGTCTACTCTCCTGTATCAATTTCTTGCTTTAAGAGTGCACTTAAACACAGTCTACTCTCCTGTATCAATCTCCTGCTCATCTGCCCTCAAATTACTCTCCCACAGGTAAACATTATACCTCTTACCATGATAAAAACACTTCAGTTCAAATTAATTTCACCTCTTCCATGTCTCTATTCAGTTCCACACAAGAAGTCCCCTTCTTCTGAACATCCAATTAAAGGACTTACATTTTTTCTTGCTTGCTGTCCGTATTTATGCACACAGAGAATACTTCAGCATACAAATCACTTCACAGACAAGTCTATAATGATATGGTCTCTTCTACTGCACATCTCTCTCTCTCTCTCTCTCTCTGAATCTTAAGTGCCCAGGGCACATGGGGCTTCCACAAGGGTTTTCCACAAATGCCTGTCCTTCGCCTTTTTTTCTGCTCTTGCCCAGGTGAGCCCTCTATTGCTCAACATCCTTTCTGTTGTTCTTCTCCATGTCTCTTTTGGTCTACCCTTACTTCTGTTCCCCTGTGGTGTCCATCTTAGTGCTATTTTTGGTAGTGAGTTGTCAGTCATTCGGAGCACATGTCCCAACCATTGCCAGTGTCTTTCCTCAATAATTGTTGTCAGTGGTTTCATCTGCATTTCTGCTAATAAGATGTTATTTATTATGGTGTTTGGCCAAAATATTTTTCTAATTCTTCGTAAACATTTAGTCTGGAAAGAATTCAACTTGTTTTCTATGGTTTTGGTGATTTTCCAGCATTCACTTCCATAGAGTAGTACACTTAGAACATTACTCTTAAATATCCTGATTTTCATATTTATGCTTAGTTTTTTTATTTCCATATAGTCTGCAGCATTGCAAAAGCCTGGTTTGCTCTAGTAAGTCTGCTGTTGATGTCCTCTGTGCTGTCTCCATTTTCTACTACTCTGCTGCCAAGGTATACAAATTCATTGACCTCCTCCACTAACTTGTTATCTACTCTGAGTACATTTCTGTTGTTCACATTTTGCTTCATTAACTTTGTCTTTCCTACGTTGATCTTTAGTCCTATGTTGTTTGCATTCTGAGTTAGCTTGTTTATTTTATCTTGCATATCTTTGTGACTGCTTGATAACAGACAAATGTCGTCCGCAAAGTCAAGGTCCTCCAGCACTGTGTCAAGGGTCCATTGTAATCCTCTGCGTTTGTCTGATGTTGCCTCCTTCATTAACCAGTCTACTGCCAAGATAAATAATGTTGGTGATAGTACACATCCCTGTTTCACTCCTGTTTGTACCCTAAAGCTGCTGGAGGTATGTTCTCCACAGATAACTTTGCACTGAAAACCCTCATATAAGGCTTTGATTACATTAACTATTTTATGGGGGAGGCCATGCCATCTTAGGATTTTCCACAGTGCATCTCTGTTGACACTGTCAAAGGCTTTCTCAAAATCTATGAATAATGCATATGTTGTGCTATGCCACTCATTTGCCTGTTCTAATATTTGTCTAAGTACAAATATGTGGTCTATACATGATCTTCCTTTCCTAAATCCTGCCTGCTCTTTCCAAAGTTTTTCCTCAAGTGTTGGTACAATTCTGTTGATGATTATTCTGCAAAATACTTTACTGGTGAGTGGCAGTAGGGTAATGCCTCTCCAGTTCCCGCAATCTCTGAGGTCACCCTTCTTTGGTAGTTTTACTATAAGCCCAGTTTTCCACTAATCTGGGGCTTTTTCTAGATCCCAAATTTGTTGTAATATCCGGCAAAGTTGTTTTGGTGTTTCTGTTTCTTCTGCTTTCAATATCTCAGCAGTCACTTCATCTTCACCTGGTGCCCTGTCTGATTTTAGCTTCTTTATCGCCTCCTTTACTTCATTTATTGTTATTGGTCCTGTATTGATGTTTAGTTCCGTTTTTGCTTCAGGTATGTCTATTGTTTGTGCTGCTTGTGTTCTGTTTAGTAGGGTGTTAAAGTGTTCCCTCCGTCTTTCAATTTTTTCTATTTCTCCACTGACCAGTTGTCCATTTTGTGTTCTTACTGCACTTTCACATCTTGTATTGAAGTTACCTGTCATCTGCTTTGTGATTTTATATATGGTTTTCATGTCATTTGTATATGCTGCTTTCTCTGCCGTTTCTGCTAAGTTGTCATAATATTGACGTTTATCTTGATGGCATGATTCCTTCACTTCTTTGTCTTTTTGTGCATAATTACTTAAAACTCGTTCTTTAAGCCGTTGTGATTTGGTGTTCAGTAATTTTTTCTTCATTTCTTTTCTTTGCTCTATCTTTTCCCATGTGGTCTCGCTTATCCATTCCTCTTTTCTCCTTTTCCGATATCCCAGCACCTCTTGCTGTTTCCTGTAGTGTTTTAATGAACTCTAATATGGACATTTCTGCTTCGTCTTGTAGGACACTGAAGCAGTTCTTAAGTACTACTGAGAATTCATTTCTTGTTTGCTGGTCTATCAGTTTTCTTGTATCAAAATGTATCTTTCTGTGTTCTCCGATTTTGGCTACTGCACATAATGAGAATGAACTCCACAGACACCTTATATTCTTACACTCTACCCACCTGTACAAATGGGTACCAACACTGTTGTGCTGGGGACAATTTGTCTCTGAAAATGGAGAATACTTGCTTATACAGGCAGGCTCAGCAGATTACACTCTACACTCTGATGTCAGTACATTACAGGTATAGCATGATACCACATATAATTCAGTTCCTCAAACACTGGCCTTCACCAAGCACAATTCACAGAAGGTAGGGGAGAACAAAAATTCACCATTTTAATGTCTGTGTTATGTGTACTCTCTGCCTGCCTGCAACAATATATTTTGTGTTATGTGTACTCTCTGTCTGTCTGCAACAATATATTCTGTGTTATGTGTACTCTGTGTCCGCCTGCAACAATATATTTTGTGTTATGTGTACTCTCTGTCTGTCTGCAACAATATACTCTGTGTTATGTGTACTCTGCCTGCAGCAATATATTCTAGTCAGACAGAAAATTTCCATATGTTCCCTGATATCTTCTTCTTCTTCCTTGTTCGCTTCTACCATCAAGACCGCCCCATGATCCTACTGAATTCCTGTGGTCCTCGATAGGTCCCGTGGTCCCCCTGTTGTCCCCAAAAGGACCACATGAGATCCCTGAGAGGACCGCAATAGGTTCAGAGTATCGCAGGGCTTGAGCCTGTATTCTTGGGTCTCAGAAGCGGGAATGCATGACACCGTGGTTTTCGTTGCACCAGTTTAATCAAGAGTTGGACTTTCTCACCAGAAAACCTTGATGTGTTTTGGGATACCCGTGTATCCTCACCGGGTGAAAGGTGGTTGCCCATCCAGTCCAGCGTTGGATTTTCTCACTGGAAAACTTCAGCGTGATTAGGATACGCATACATCCCTGCCGGGTGAGAGGTGGTTGCCTATCTAGACTGCCCTGGTCCAGTGTCTATGACTTCAGCATTTTGTGGTCATGGCCGCTACCTTTCCTAGTTGTGACCAGGACGGAGCTTTTGTCCAGGAGGACAAATCCTCACCACTAGCAAGTTTCACCCCTGGGTTGAGCCAGTTTAGGCATATTATCCCAGTATGCCCAGTATGGGCGTGCTTAGGACATGATCGACCTCTAGAGCGGAGGTACCGTGACATGAGTAGCTATCAAGTTTCACATCTGGTTTAAGCCGGTTTAGGCATATTTCACCAGTATGGATGTATATCGGACGTGGCTGGCCTCTAGAGCACAGGTGCTGTGGTATGACTAGCTCTCACCGCGAGACTACTGACATACCAATTAAGCTTCACTTTATCTTTCCATCACCTTTTCACATCGGCACCACAAGGCAACCCTAATTTCTTTTTCGCATTTTCTTCACTGGCCGGGAGGTGTTTCACTCCACGTGCGGCATCTGAAGAATCTCGCCAGCAGTGTCTTAACCCCTGGGTTAAGCCGGTTCAGGCAATTTGCCCGGTATGAGTGCACATAGGACGTGGCCAACCTCCAGAGCAGAGTTGCTGTGATTTGAGCAGTCCTGACCTCGAGACTATTGATTACTTCAATTAATCCTTTCTTTCACCTTTTCCACAGTGGCGCTGCGCTGCAACCCCATTCATACCTTTCTTCACTGGCCGGGAGGAGCCCAACTCCACACACAGCAGCTGAAGAATCTCGCCAGCAGCGGTAGATGAGCTACCAAACTTGAATCTCATCTACCCAAAAACGTCTGGTTTTCAGGCGCCAAATACTCACCTTCATCCCTTCTCTTGTCAGTTTGAACAGTTCTGCCACGAGAAGACCAGAAGCTGGACTTGACCATCAGAGGCTATTTGAGATGCACAGCTTGGAGACATTTCATTGGAGTGGAGGATGTATCCTTAAATCCCAACTCCAGCTATAACAGTCCTTAGAATCAAAAATTAATTCCTTGATATAAACTTCAAAGCAGATGAACACATGGACATATATTTCCCCTCTTACTCTTTCTGAAGTCCCTTGAAGATGCTGACAAACATGTCCCCAATCACTTCAAGTACCTCATGGTAGTGGTAGTTGAAGGCCATCTCCAGATCAAGACCCACAAACTCAGTCAAGTGACGATGTGTATTTGAATCTTCAGCACGGAACACTGAAACAAAAATAATTTAAACTGACCCTAAAATAATCTTTCTGTGGAATGAAACAGAATAACCAATAGAAAACTCACAGCCTGGTATGTGTGTGTGCGCGCATGCTGCATGAGAAAGAAAGAGAGAGAGAGTGAGTGAGTAAACATGACGGTAGGATGTTGTGATGTCAGATTAATGTGAAGTGACTCTGGGTTTTGCTCCTAGAGTAAGACCGACACCCCTTTTCTTCTCCTGCTGTTTAAACCAAAGCAAGTAAACTCTGAGCAAGGATGCCAGCAATTCGTCAGATAATTAATCAGACTCCAGCCAATATACGGCTTTATTGTGAAACTGCTATCTCTTGTACTTTATTTGGGGGCAAAGATGCACACCTCAAGTTGCATGAGAAAGTAGTCAGCAACCTACAGCTGACTCCTTGCCTGAGGGTTGGTGAACTAAAGCTGGCCAAGACCTTACCTCACCCACCAGTGGTGCCTCTGAAAACAGACGGTAGACTGGCCGCATGAATAGAGATCACAAGGAAGACAAACCTAGCCCAAAAAATGTGCAAATCCAAAGTCAGATGTGCTGGGCCAAAAGGCACATAACTGTGACACAATGCAATCAATGTCCTTTTGAGGGTAAATAACAAAGATTTACTTTATTTCCAAGTTTTACATACAGGATCAACATCTTAGGTTCTACTCCTGCAGGCTTACACCATATGAACTTCCAAGTCCCTACTCACCAAGTATTTCAACTCATCTGTAGATTCCATACATCTAGGACCTAATTAACACATAAAATCTAAGTTTTATAACTCACCTGCCCCGATAGTAAAAACTCTGTCGAACTCAGCACACACACTCATTTGTTTGTACAGCTGGGGTGACTGTGCCAGGTAAGCCTTTGTCTTGAAGTAAGTCACTTCAAAAACATTGGCACCACCTTCAGATGCAGCTGAAAATTAAAACTCAAACTAGACACAAGCACCTTTTTAATTCAGTCATACCAAAATCAGCTTTTTTTTAAGGTGTCAGTTAATGCAAGAAGCTGGTAAGAGGAATTGCTACTTTCATTCATATTTATACTTTCATCACTAGAACATGGCAGAGATCTTAGAAAACAGATATTGGAACATCTCAGACTGAAAAGAGAAAAAAAAAAAATGACAACCATTACACACAGGTCACTTAGGAATTTAACACATAATAAAAGCCATTACAAAAATTTGTTAAAAAAACTAAAGAGAGAGAGAGAGAGAGAGGTCGAGAGGTCAAAAAGGCGTACAAGAGGATAACAAAAATTGAGATATATCATGTAACAGACACAAAACAGATTCTCCACATCTATTATATTTGTATGAGATAAAGTAAGCTAAAGATACACCTCAGTCAATCTCATAATGGAAGATGACAGCACATGATGATGATGAAACACCCATTACACTGATAGGTTCTAGTATCTAAATGAAGGCATTCTTCTCATGTAAAAGTCTTAGAGAAACACTCTGTGATAAGCTTGGCAACTGCTTTCATGCAAGGTTCTTATGATGAAATACTTGTGTGAACCCTCTCAACCTTACCTGGTATAATCTTTGGTGTATGGATCTCCACAAAGCCCTTCTCTGTCAAATATTCCCTGAATAATCTACAGACTCCAGCTTCCAGTCTAAATATAGACTGGTTGGTCACAGTTCTAAGGTCAAGTACTCGATTATCCAGTCTGGTATCTTGATTTACTGTGGCCAGTTCCTGATGACAAAGTAACCAAAATTTTACAATGTACTCGATACTGCTATTTAACATACACAATATCAGGGCATGTAAACTGGTTCAGGGGGATGATAAACCATGATATTGCTTACAAACAGGCATAGCTATCACAGAATGTAAACCTAGCAATAATGACACTGCTAAGAACAGTCATGGCTTTTACAGCCTGTAAACTAGACAAAGATGACATTGCTCCTTCTTCTTCTGCATTCGAGGTTGTTGGTCACTTCAGATTCTGATCCCTGTCGACATAGCAAAGCCCGCAGTCCTCTCCAGATCCTGATAGGAGCCCCAAAGCTTTTGCCCCAAGCTTGCGTCCTCCGGTCATGTCTCACACCTCAGGTCTGCATGGTTTGGGCACTCTTGTAGGATATGTTCTGGAGTCTGGACTCCAATGCCACATGGACACTCGTCTGTGTGAGACATTTCGAGTCGATGCAGGTGGCTTAGTAGTCTGCAGTGGCCTGTCCTTAGGTGAAAGAGGAGGGTTTGCTGATGTCTTAAGTTGGTGTATTGGATCTGGTTCATTGTTGCATTTTAGTTTCTTTTTCCATTCACATCTGCACTGGTTATGGATTATGGTTTTCACCTCTTGGTAGTTTACTGGATGACTGGTTTGATCTTGACTGCTGCCAGCTTTGGATAGGCTGTCAGCTATTTCACTGGCAGCTACTCCACAGTGGGATGGTACCCACTGTAGGGTAAGAAACTAAGAAACAGGTATCAGGACATGTTAAGTAGACACAGATGATATTGCTACAGAACAGACCACAGAATGTAAACTAGACAAAGATGACACTGCTAAGAACAGCTTTAGAATAGACACTGCTATCAGGGCCTGTAAACCAGAGCTAGCTAATCTATTCACACAATGTTCCTGCTGACAGACTTAAGTTAGACCTACTAGTGACAAGGATGATGGTTTAAATCCAACCAGGCATTCTAGTCACTTAGCTGTAGAACTAAGTGCTTAGAGTATCTGTGGTGATGCTGACTTCATCATCCTAGTGTGTCAACAGCTCATGGAAAATACAGGACCTAGAACTATCCCCCCCCCCCCAGATACCACCATGGCATTATAAGTCTACTTTTTTTTTCCTTTTTAACTGCATGGGGAAAAATATGTCCTCCGTGGCAAAGGAACCTGGTATGGTCTGCTTCTTTGCTCTGTTTCAGGAATTTAAAAACCTACCACAAGCAGCTCCTAGTCTGACTCGGTGCTTGTGTTTACAGATCCTCACCATGATCTTTCTAGCTACACATTATAAACCAACAAACTTTACTTATTTCTAAACAAAGTTCATAAAAGCTAAACCTGCAGGACACAAACAGCATCAACAAAAGAGGAAACAATATTATATTACTATCTAAATAAACATTCTTATCTATAACAGTATCTTGTTGTCTAGATAAAACATCTTATCTGCAACAAAATCTTATTATCTGGATATAACATCTTATCTAGAACAACATATTATTATCTTGGTAAAACATCTCATCTCTACACAGATGTACGTGAAAATCCTCACCCCTTCTCCCTCTGGTCTGCTGGCATCTTCAATCAACAGCGGAAGCCTGGGTTCAGCCGCACTGACAACCCAGATCTGTGACAGAACATCAACAACTGTACAGGTACGTTTCTTACAACAACGGCACATGACACGATGGGAGACTCAAATCAGAAATAAGAACACAAAAAATGTGGACTATTTTAACTGGACAGTTTAACTCACTATGAGCCCTTCACTGCTAGTATCCTGTCTCTTCCAAAACTTTCTGCTGAACATCTTCCTTCTCTATTCAGCATCATCTTGTGACATCTCCACAGGGAAAATTAGCTGCAAAAGATCTCCAACATGCTGTATCCCTTGTTTATAATGCAGCAAGTCAATCTGATTCCTGCCCATTTGTTCATGTTGTCCACACATCTAGATTAGCATCCTCTCCATTCTCTCTTACCTTCTTTAGCTTTTCCCCCCAAGAATGGTGTGGGACATGCTGAATATTTTATTTATCATCTGGTTATATCTTTCATATTTCTCTTTTCAGTTTCAGTTCATCTAGCATTTCTTTTCTTTTCACAAAATAAGCCACCACTCTTCTGCGTATCCACATTTTATGCTTCTACTTTTTTCTCTACTTTCCTGTTTAATGTCCACGCTTCTAAACCAGTGTGGGGGGGGGGCGCGCAGAGAGGAGAAATGTGTAGTTACACTAGTGTCTGACAGTTTTATGTCCCTGTATTACAACAATACATGGTCTCAAGTACAGATAAGTTTGGAAAATCACACAAGATCATACACAAGATGGTGCAGCCATCAATGACAAAAATATACATGGCCAAATGCTAATTCTTATTTCTCTCAATACCATTTATTTCTGAAATACTATCTTGTATTAATGAAGATGTCAGTGGAATGCCATTATTTATTTACTGATACACAGTCACTGCAAAATTAGTAAGCTTGAAAAAAAAAAAAAAACTGATTGTATTTTAAACTGGGATTCTTAGCTTAATATGTACTGCTTTACCAAAACTGAATAAAATTATTAAAATGCTTGAAAACATCAATATAGACAGCAAAGACCTCAGGACTGTAAAACATCTATACTAGCAGCAAGAAGCAGCAGTTCGCGTTGAAAATAGAACTGGAAAATATCAATTTATAAAACAAGGGGTGCGACAAGGATGTGTACTATCTCCAGACCTTTTTTCTCTGTACAGCGAGAACATTCTAAGAACAATCATCACAGAACCAGTCATAAAAATTGGAGGATTCAATATTAACAACCTTCGGTATGCTGACGACACAGTACTGATAGCTGAGAACCAACAAGACCTGCAAAATCTCTTGGATAAAGTCGCCAAAGAAAGTGAACAGAAAGGCCTTACTTTGAACATCAAAAAGACAAAGACTATGGTTATATCTAAGAAACAATCCACCAACATGCAGTATAAAATTAAATGGAACTATTCTAAAGCAGGTGCAGAAATTCAAATACCTTGGAGCAGTAATAACTTCAGATGGGAAATGCAGAACAGAAATTAGGAGCAGAATAGGCCAAGCAAAGACTGCACTTCAGAGAATGAGAAACATATTATCCAACGCATCCTTATCAATGAATGTTAGAAAACGAGTCCTAAAATGCTATATTGAACCTATCTTGTTATATGGAAGTGAATCATGGACAGGTCTGCACAAAAATCATTGGAAGCAGCAGAAATGTGGTTTATTAGAAGAATGTTGCGAATCCCCTGGACAGCAAAAATAACTAATGAAGAATGTATGAGAAGAGCTGGAGTGACAAAAAAACTTGTCAAAAAGATAAGAGAGAGACAGTGTACTTTCACAGGACATGCAATGAGAAG
Source organism: Achatina immaculata (assembly GCA_009760885.1). Lineage (NCBI taxonomy): Eukaryota > Metazoa > Mollusca > Gastropoda > Stylommatophora > Achatinidae > Lissachatina > Lissachatina immaculata. The sequence goes on along the minus strand of CM019691.1, from coordinate 40,542,419 downwards.
AGGGGGCATTGAAAATATTATAACAACAGGAAAAACAGAAGAAAGAAGATCAAGAGGAATATCAATAGAAATGATACTGGACAGTCTGATAGAATGGTGTGGGAGGAGATCACCAACTGAGCTGAATGCCTGCATGAAGGATCGTGTACTCTGGAGAAGCATAATAGCCAACGCCAGTCGGCACAGCACCTGATGATGATGATGATTACCAAAACTCCACCCAATTCCTGCAAAATAAGCTTCTGATGTTAAATATTGACAACCACACATGACTGTTTTTAATGTTGGTGACAGACAAGTCACAAGTGAATCTTATGAATTCTGACATGTAACATACAACACCCTTAGGTCTAGAGACAAGCAGAATGTACCTGAAGTATGTGCAGCTCAATGTCCTGTTGTGAACATGACTGGATCTTCTGTCCAACAGTCTGTACAACACCTTCCACATCAATGATTGATTCTGCTGTGATGCTGTGTATGAAATATTTTATTATCACACATTTAATTCTACTTGTAATAATATATATTTGAAAGCTGAGAAGATCAAATTTGTGACACTTCTATCAATGCAGTAAACTAAATTTGATGATACTTTTATCAGAACCAGTAAACTAAAGTTGATGATATCAAAACCAGTAAAGTTGATGACATCAAAACTAGTAAACTAAAACTGATGACATCAAGACCAGTAATCTAAAGATGATGACATCAAAACCAGTAAACAAAAGGTTATGACACCTTTATAAAGACCAATAAACTAAATCTGACGAAGACCCTACCCTACACTAACTCAGTACTCCTTGTGACAGGCTACTGTGACACCATACACCAGGTATAATAGGCACACTTTCTATGATAAGTGGAGCAGGATGAGAAGCAAACCACAGTAGCATACTCCTTGTCCTAATGTTAAATTTATTACAAGATCTTGACCACTGTCAAGACATTCTACATGGCAGCTTCACATGAAAATCATGCTGCAACACTGTTTAAACATGAAGCTCTTATCACCCACAGACAGCATCATCACTATACAAATGATCCAAATCCTTGCTTTTAAGACTGAAAAAAAGTGACTGGTTATTTTTCCAAACAGTAAATGTCTATGAAATCATGGCTCAACCATGAGCTAATTGTTACAAACAAAATTGTAATGTTACACAAATCATTTGTAATAGATGTGTTTCCAGTCACAAGCTCTGATATTTGCCTAATTATAAAGTGCACAAATCAGGAAAAGAAACTGAGAACTAGAATAATAATGACAGCAACAGACAAAATAACGGGCAGACATTTTCAAGAATTTTAGTTCCCATCACAGAACTGAGGTGTTTCAATAAAATGACGATGATAAAAAGAGGAAATAATGTGATTTCACAAAGCCATGTGAAGGATAAAAGGCACGATAATCACTGTAATCATTATACATACCTTACATGCTAAGATGGACAATGTTATCAATCATACTTCACCTCCATGTATGATACTCGGTTTTTCTGATTAATTCAAATACTTCTCCACCTCCATGTGTGATATTTGGTTTTTCTGATTAATTAAAATGGGTTTTTTTTTTACCCATGTCAGTTGGTCAGTCTGCTGTGATATTTTTCTCTTAGGAATCATTAAATTGTTATAAAACTCTAACACAGCTGACACGTATTGCTGGCTCACCATAAAAGAGCATGCTATGATATTTAGAAGCTCCGCCAGCTCTGACGACAAACTCACCATTGAAACCATCAACCAATGCCCACCTACATTCATCCAGCAAAATGAAAGCACAGAACTTGATCCAGGAATATCCTACTTATTAAGATCAGAGAAAACATTTCTCAAGTACACCTTTTTTTTTTTTTGGGCAGACAGGATGACCAGTGAAAATGATGTCTGCAGATGCTGAGACCAGAAAGAACCTGACAACCACAAGCTCAGATTACTTCCTAGAAACAAACTTGATCATCTGTTTGCTGATGTTCTGAGACAGGAAAGAACCTCAGATTACTTCCTAGAAACAAACCTGATCATCTGTTTGCTGATATTCTGAGACAGGAAAGAACCTCAGATTACTTCCTAGAAACAAACTTGATCATCTGTTTGCTGATGTTCTGAGACAGGAAAGAACCTCAGATTACTACCTGGAAATGAACTTGATCATCTGTTTGCTGATGTTCTGAGACAGGAAAGAACCTCAGATTACTACCTGGAAATGAACTTGATCATCTGTTTGCTGATGTTCTGAGACAGGAAAGAACCTCAGATTACTTCCTGGAAACAAACTTGATCATCTGTTTGCTGATGTTCTGAGACAAGAAAGAACCTCAGATTACTTCCTGGAAATGAACTTGATCATCTGTTTGCTGATGTTCTGAGACAAGAAAGAACCTCAGAATACTATCTGGAAATGAACTTGATCATCTGTTTGCTGATGTTCTGAGACAAGAAAGAACCTCAGATTACTACCTGGAAATGAACTTGATCATCTGTTTGCTGATGTTCTGAGACAGGAAAGAACCTCAGATTACTTCCTGGAAACAAACTTGATCATCTGTTTGCTGATGTTCTGAGACAGGAAAGAACCTCAGATTACTACCTGGAAATGAACTTGATCATCTGTTTGCTGATGTTCTCACTCTGAATGGCCACAACTTGGACTGTCCACTTCTGCTGTCTGATAACAAAGAAGCACTGCTTGCCTGATTGGAAGACCCCAAAAAAAAAAAAAAGACAAAAACATATTAAATCAGAATCACAGTCCAAACTGTAGCTCTAAAAGTGGGGCCTGCATCATTTTCATCATCATCAGGTGCTGTGCCGACTGGCACTGACTATTATGTTTCTTCATAGTTTTCAATCCTTCATGCAAGCCATCATTTTGTTTATCATTAAACTATAACTATGTGAGGCTAAGAACTTCAGAATTGGACAGTTCCAGACTTTTGGAGAATACATTTTTTAAAAACCCAATTATTTCAGTTTTATAAAATCATCCATAAAAAGTTTTACTTTTTTAAAATCTCCTGTTCCATGTCTGCTCTGACCTTCAGCCTCATCTGTTTTCTCAGACTGCATACAGCAAACAGTGGGAAAAGTTTGTTTAAGATACTACAGTCTAAAGTAGTGTAGCAATGTTTGTATTTCTCACTAAAGCCTGTAAGCTCTAATGTGCTAAATTCAAGACTGAATAAAAAAAAGTAAGCAATCACTACTACATATTTCTTTTTGTAAACAAAAGTGAAACCAAGGATACACCTTCTTCTACATCTATATCTTCAACCTACAACATGTACTCAATATTCTTTAGTTCTGTATCTTCAACCTACATGTACTCAATATGCTTTAGTTCTGTATCTTCAACCTACAACATGAACTCAACATTCTTTAGTTCTGCATCTTCAACCTACAACATGTACTCAACATTCTTTAGTTCTGTATCTTCAACCTACAACATGTACTCAACATGCTTTAGTTCTGTATCTTCAACCTACAACATGAACTCAACATTCTTTAGTTCTGTATCTTCAACCTACAACATGAACTCAACATTCTTTAGTTCTGTATCTTCAACCTACAACATGAACTCAACATTCTTTAGTTCTGTATCTTCAACCTACAACATGTACTCAACATGCTTTAGTTCTGTATCTAATACAGCCAGGACAGACGGCCACCTTCTGTCTCCCACTGCTTGCTTTCTACAACATATACAAAATTTAAGGGAAGAAACTGTATCACACTTTGCTGGAGGAGTTATATCCCTGTGACCGAAAACTTGTACTTCTTGCCAAGTCTTGTAACACAGGAACCATGGGAGGTGAGTCAAAACTGTTTTGGTTTTTTTTTTAACCTTAAGAATGGGCTGAAAGCTTTTTAGCAAGCTCCACCACCATATGAAACATGTCAATATTCCAAGTTGAAGTCCAACAACAGCTAATTTCCTGTGCATAACAGGATCCTGATTGACTCATGATAATTGTCTTCTAACACTGTCTTGCTTCCAGGCATATTTATGACCATGGAAAGCTCAAAAGTTAAAATATGCAAGAAAATTATGTGCCCTGGAATCATTCAACCCATAAAAGCTTGCTGCAGTAAGTGAGAAGGTGCCACTAAGCCAAGCAATGGTGAGCAGGACCCACTGCTGACAGCTATCAGTTGACCCAGCCACAAAAAACAGGTACCTGGCACACCAGATAGAAAACTGCCTCTAACAAGAGGATATCTGCCAGCACCAACCGCATGGTTCTCAGCCGTATTCTTCTTCTCAGTTATCTGCTCAGATATCCATGACAACATCACTCAACATCACATGGCAGTTTTCAACATCACCAAGCTTCTCCTATAGGGAGCTGAGATGTGTCCAGGTTCCTGGCCTGAAGGCAACTTCTGGCCTATCCCTGTGAGAAAGCTCTTGCCTAAGTCTACACAGGTCAAAAATATGTCTACATATCACCCAAAAAAAAGTGGGTGAGAAGAAACAAAGACATAGCCTCATGCATTTTTGTTTCATGCTACACTCAAGCTATTTGTTTGTTCAGTTTTGTGTCAGCATACTTAAAGCGAATGGAAGCCTGGCTCTCTGTTCACGACCATATCGTACCTTTGCTGCGACAGGTATGCAGCCTTCCTCTCACCCAGACTGTCTGCCCCCCAATCGATGGCCGAAGCTCACAGACTTTATACAACCGACGCTGCAGTCTCTCTTGTGACTGGTTAAGAGGGAGATTACCATAGCGACCCTTTGACTGATCCACGCTTTCTTTTTCTTCAACCTATTATTTAAAAAAAAAAAAAGAACTGTCAATGGCCACAGCTGAGTGAGACAATAAATTGTATAAAGTATTTCTGTTCTCAAACAAGTGGTGCAAGAAATTAAAACACTTTCAACATTCAGTTTTTTTCCTGATCTCTGAGAATATAAGATTCCACTCATCCCCTTGTATCATGAAGTTAAAATGTGCATATTTGTATCCATTATTCTGTTATCTGTATACAGCAGCAAATATTCTGGAGTGTATAAACTAGGAAGAAAGTAGGAACAGCTTTATTACTTAACGACTACAAAGTCGTGACATTTTGGAGTGAGCCTTAATCATATATGATATCGTATATTCTAGAGATCTTCCAGTGCAAACCAGACCACAAGACAGAGATACAATTTTCCTTCCTTGACAGGTAATGTACACAGGTGTTGTCTTTTGAGTGTGGTGTACCCTCTACACAGGTGAAGACTGTGTGCAAGTTGTATACAGGCTGTTGATACCATCTCGATAATTGTGTGCAAGTTGTTGACAAGATTTTATATAGGTTGTTGATACTATTTCAATAACAACTGCATGCATATGGCTAAAAAAAAAAATTATCAGAGATGTTGTAGAACACTGCAACCCAATATGAACTATTAAGAGAGAGAGAGAGAGAGAGAGAGAGAGAATAAAAATTCTGTTCACATATCATGAGAAGACGGGAGTTAGAAAACCTGTCAATATGTTGTCTAATGTTTCTTTTAATTAAAAAGCTTCTGATGTCCAGGATCTGTGTGATTTTCACGGTAGATGTGATTTAGCTATGATTTGTTGCTTTAACAGTCACTGTGTAGATGTGAACTGGAAGCTCTTACCACTGCAGATGGTGTGAAGATCTCACTAGCACAGGGAGATAGCTACTGTGGTCCATTGTGTCATCATGAGGAATATGAATATTGACCTGCTTGTTACACTGAACAGCCTTTAACATATGATGAGGACTGAAATATTATGCTGGCCCCTATGGCTGTACACCAAATCTTTGCCTTTAAATACTGAATTTCTCTACCATCCAACTCCATAAATATTTCTACCAACTCTGTGTCCATTTAACTGCATTACTAACACCCTGCACCCTTAGTTGGTCGTGATGTCAGTGTCATGTCAGCTACTATTCTACACCCTTAGCTGGTCGTGATGTCAGTGTTATGTCAGCTACTATTCTACACCCTTAGCTGGTCGTGATGTCAGTGTTATGTCAGCTACTATTCTACACCCTTAGCTGGTCGTGATGTCAGTGTTATGTCAGCTACTATTCTACACCCTTAGCTGGTCGTGATGTCAGTGTCATGTCAGCTACTACTCTACACCCTTAGTTGGTCGTGATGTCAGTGTCATGTCAGCTACTACTCTACACCCTTAGCTGGTCGTGATGTCAGCTACTACTCTACACCCTTAGCTGGTCGTGATGTCAGCGTCATGTCAGCTACTACTCTACACCCTTAGTTGGCCATGATGTCAGCTACTACTCTACACCCTTAGCTGGCTGTGATGTCAGCTACTATTCTACACCCTTAGCTGGCTGTGATGTTAGTGTCATATCAGCTACTATTCTACACCCTTAGCTGGTCGTGATGTCAGTGTCATGTCAGCTACTACTCTACACCCTTAGTTGGTCATGATGTCAGTGTCATGTCAGCTACTACTCTACACCCTTAGCTGGTCATGATGTCAGTGTCATGTCAGGTACTACTCTACACCCTTAGCTGGTCATGATGTCAGTATCATGTCAGCTACTACTCTACACCCTTAGCTGGTCATGATGTCAGTGTCATGTTAGCTACTACTCTACACCCTTAGCAGGTCATGATGTCAGTGTCATGTCAGCTACTACTCTACACCCTTTGCTAGCTGTGATGTCAGTGTCACGTCAGCTACTACTCTACACCCTTAGCTGGCCTTGATGTCAGTGTCATGTCAGCTCCAACTTAGCAACCAACAAGTGAACAATTGAAAACCCTGTCTACTATGACTAAAGTTTACTGTAAATACCTTTATATGCATGTTTTTAACATGTGACATGGTAAAGTTTTGAATAGATAAATTCTCACCATCTGATTTCATTATGTACTCATTTCTTTTTACCTCTCTTTCATTCTGCTTCTTGTGCTGGGCTTTCTTTGCTGCCTTCTCAGCATCTTTTTGTTGCTTCTTCAAGGCCTTCTTGGACAATGGCTGACCATCAGGCCTAAGATATATAGCAATATTTGAACAGCACATTACTTACACAAGCTAGTGTAGTATTCTCTCATGGTGAAGGTCAGTGGTTTGAATCCAACCAATGCATCCCAGTCATCCCAGCTGTGAAAGTGCAATACAAGACTTCTTCTGAAGCCAAGGAAGGGGAAGTAGTCAAAGGAAAAGTTGACCACATCACTCTCCAGTGTGTCAACAGGTGAAGGAAAAATACGGACACTAACACCACATCCTCAAGATACCTCCATGGCATAACCAGCCTATCTTTACCTAACTACCTTTGTTACTTACAGAAGTATGAAGAAATCTGAAGTCCTTCACAGGACATAGTCCTCTTGCATGACACTATGTCTTATTAGGATTGTGTATCTCCATTTGAACAAGGAGTCTAACAAATGCTTAGTAAGATCTAAAGCAGCACACTGTACATATAGTTCCTTCATGGTGTGACTTTTATCCTCAACTGATAAAAATGATGTAACTTATCTATCTATTGCTGAAAGACTGTGTAGTTACATATTCCTATTTTTAAAAAGTTCTTGGTCTAGACCTAAGATGATGAAAGGTAATGAAATTATCTGCAGCAAGATCTGGCTTGAAATTGAAATTATTTTTTTTAATGCTCTACTTTTTGCAGGTTCATTACATATGTTCCTAACTGGTGCCAATATGACTGCTGGCTCCAGACCGTGAAAACTGGAGAGAATTTGTAGCTGCCATAAAGACCCCACCCCCACCCACATGTATGTGACTGATTAATCAATCATAAATCCAGAAGCCAGATGGATGTATACGTGATGGAGCGAAGTGTACGTATATGTACGTATATATTCACGAGAGAAGCCACTCATATGAACTTTCACAAACTGCTTCTCCTCACGTCAAGTCGGTATTCTAACAACGGAAACAGCCACCGTTATTCATCACCAGTATAATTCAATATGCTCTAGACACAGGCTATATGCTGTAAATGTTTTAAAAACATCTTTCAAATGTATATGTGAAGTACTGATGGGAAAGGTCTTAAGTAGCATCTCAAAATCCTGTTACATACGTGTCTGCACGGCCTCAGCCGGCCATATCCGTCTTCCTGAAAGTTGTCAGTATCCAAACTGATTCAGACAACCATGATTTGTTTCACAGTATCCTAGTGCAAACTCCAATTCCTAGTGTATAAGTCGATGTGTCTACTCACCCTATAACTTCTCCTTCCCCGCTCATTGTTTTGCTGAAAGATGTCGAAGAAGAAGGTAAACTTTCTTGTCTGTAGTGATCGTCTGCTGCAATATGGGGTCAATACACGTGTGTGCGTTCACTACACAAACTTCATTGCTTCCCTACGTTTAACAGGCTTTTTGTGCTTTAAACCACAACAGAACAAATAAAAACACAGCTACACTTGCATATAAATATGCTACAAACAAAACTATTTATTCTAATATTTAAAAGCTCAACTGTTTGAATATCTGTGTGAAAACAAACAAGCTAAATATTTCAACGAGAAAATCTTTCCAATAACGAACGCCCCACTTCTTGTTTCGCTTTTGATGTATGCCAAGTTGGATCTTCTGAACTAAAATTATTTGTTTACAGAAGAGACATTAAACAAAATTGGCTGAAAACTGATAAGTGGAATTTCCTGCTGCCATGGGAACTACTCGTGGAGAAATGGGAAATAAATGGGATTCAAAGTCAAGTTTGCGACTAATTTTTACGCCGTAGTTAACAGGAAAGAAGAAACTACAGACGATTTGTGGAGGGGAGGGGTATCTTGCGAACAAAGATAACGTTTATGTATCTTCAGACACTTTGTAGAAGACGGACCGGAGTTGTATTTGAAATATTAAAAAGAAAACATCTAAATTACTGACATCATTTTTTATTGTCAATAATTTCTTTCTCACTCTGTCGCAGACCTATGGCAAGGAATCTTCGTGTGTGTGTGTGTGTGCGTGCGTGCGTGCGTGCGTGCGCGCGCGCGGGGGGGGGATATACTCGAGACAATAAATCTCTGTCAGAGTTCAAATAATTAAGGAAAACTTAATCCTTCTCAGATCATTATTGTTAGTTTAAAAAATAAAGATAATCTAATTTGAAATCTAAAGAAGACACTGATAAATAGTGCAAAATCCTGGATAGTTTGCCTGCTTCACTGTTTCTTCCTATTGTGCCGTCAGGTAAAGAGGGGAGATGAGGTTGGAATTTTTGAGGGCCTTGTGAGTGGCCTCTGTGACGTTCATGTTGTACTTCGAGAGTGTTTCTGTAACTCTATCTATCCATCTTCTGCGAGGCCTTCCTAATCCCCGTTTCCAGCCATATTGGGGATAGGGCGTTAGACCTGTATTTCCACGACCTTCGGAACATGAAAGTCTGATGTGCTCAGTATCACGTCTGGCCGTATTTACTTTCCCAGAATGCTCTGGTACCCATTTTTAGATGCCGAGTGAACCTCGGGGCCTTTTTGATGTGTACCATGGAAAATTTCGGAAATATGGGCCGTACCCCCAGTGTCTTAGTGGCATGTAAACGGGAATTTATTACTATTATTCGAACACGGACTCCGGTAGGACGAGCAGCCTAGTTGGCTAAGTCGATAATCAAGCTGTTCTCTCGTGGCTAGACGGCTGCTCGTCCTACCGGAGTCCGTGTTCGAATCCCAGGTAATTCTCATGTGATTTTTCGTTCTCTCACGTCTCACTAAAAGTGCTTTGTCTACGATTTTTTCGAGGTTTAATCCTACAATATTTGTTCTCTTACTTGACAATGGGCTGCGGACCACCTGTGATCTGAATATACAGGTTGGGAAATACAGCAACCACCTCTCACCCGGCGGGGATATACTGATATCCAAAACACGTCGAGGTTTTCCGGTGAGAAAGTCCAAACTCTAGATTAAACTGATGCAACGAAAACCGCAGTGTCACGCAATCCCGCTTCTGTGACCCACCGAGAATACAGGCCCAAGCCCCGCGATGCTCTGAGCCTCCATCCTAAATAAGACTATCGCGAGAACCACAGGAGTAAATTCAGTAGGATCACGGGGCGATCTTGGTGGTAGAAGCGAACGAAGAAGAAGAACACTCAACCATTCGGTTGCTAGACGAGTGCTCTAATCGCTACGGTAGCCGGTCCCCCATAGATAGATTGGGGGGGGGGGGACATCTTACTGGATTTAACTTGGGCGTATGCGCTATGAATGTAACGGACACAGCTAGATGGAGAATCATTGTTGTCATCCTTCTTAAGGAGATGGCACAGGATGATGCTGATGAAGAAGACACAGTATTGGAGGAGGATGATAGGGCTGTAAAGAAGAGGTCATCATCATCATCATCATCAGGTGCCGTGCCGAATGGCGTTGGCTATTATGCTTCTCCAGAGTACCCGATCCTTCATGCAGGCCATCAGTTCAGTTGGTGATCTCCTCTCACACCATCCCGTCAGACTGTCCAGTATCATTTCTCTTGGTCTTCCTCTTGATCTTCTTCCTTCTATTTTTTTCCTGTTGTTATAATATTTTCAATGCCCCCTCTTCTCATTGCATGTCCTATGAAAGTACATTGTCTCTCTCTTATCTTTTTGACAAGATTTTTTTGTCTCTCCAGCTCTTCTCATACATTCTTCATTAGTTATTTTTGCTGTCCAGGGGATTCACAACATTCTTCTAATAAACCACATTTCTGCTGCTTCCAATGATTTTTGTGCAGACTTGCCTATTGTCCATGATTCACTCCCATATAACAAGATAGGTTCAATATAGCATTTTAGGACTCGTTTTCTAACATTCATTGATAAAGATGTGTTAGCTAATATGTTTCTCATTCTATGAAATGCAGACTTAGCTTGGCCTATCCTGTTCCTAATTTCTGTTCTGCATTTCCCAGAAGAGGTGCATTAAAAAATATTGTCATAAACAGAAAAACTGGGAAAACTGGGAAAATAAGAAGAAATTGGGAACAATGAGAATGTGTCTGTGCACTGTGGGAACAATGAGATTGTGTCTGTGCACTGTGGGAACAATGAGATTGTGTCAGTGAACTGTGAAAACGAAGGACATTGCAAGTTATAGAACCACTACACCCAGCCTTCCTTGGGGAGAGGACACATGATAACGATGAGATAGAAGACAACCCCCAACCCCCTTTTACACACACACATAATCTCCTTTGACCTTGTTCCTGTTGAAACCTGGCAAGTGTTAAAACCAGCAGTTGTCTCCCCTCCTTCACGCTCGCATCAAGTGCCGTCGCTGAGAGCACCAGCAGGTCGTTGGGTCAATGGTTGCATTTTAGTTTGTTGTGGGTGTGGCTTCTTATATTGTTTAAGTCCTCATCTTCATCCTCCTCCAATTCCTCTTCTTCTTGGTACGCATTTACTGTCTATACATCTGTAGCTTTGTCTCTTGGATATTTGGCTTTGGTGGCTCCTGTATAGAAATATAGAGCCTAATGTCTTGGGCGGTTTCACTGGGCCAGTAACTGCTTCTCAGTGCCTCACAGCCGGCTCAGCTTTGGAGGATGTTTTCCAGTTTGGGGCGCCTGTACAAAGAAAAGAACTGCCAACTTTCCGTACACGTGACTTCGTGGTCATGATCTGAGGTGGAGAACATGATGAGCTGTTTATTTCTGTTTAGCATGTGACAGTCATCTTGTGTTAGTGTTTGTGGCTTCTTGTAGGTCTTTATCATATTTTTCTTCTGGTTATATGTGACCAAAGTCGTGCGCGGTCTCTCTCTCTCTCTCCCTCTCTCTCTGGTCCATGCCAAATAGGCGTTGGTCGTCATTGATTTTCACAACCATCTGTCCTTTGCTCTTTCTATAAGCTGTGTTTTGGACTGTGCTCTGTGCCACTCTTTTAGTCCATCAAGTATCTTTTTTTTTTCTTCCTCTGTCGCTTTCCCCCTCGAGTCTTTCTTGTGTCATTAAGTGTTCCAGTTTGCTTCTTCTCAAAACATGTCCTACGAATCTGGACTGTCGTGTTCTGAATTTTTTCCAGAATTTCTCTCTTTTTGTCCAGTCTCTCTTAGAAACTCTTCATTTGTTTTCTTGGTTGTCCATGGAATTCTCATAATTCTTCTTATGAACCACAACTCCGCCGCTCCCAGCAGATTCTGAGCGTTCTTTGTTATCGTCCATGCTTCGCGTCAATAGAATAATACGGGTTCGATGTAACACTGAATAACTCTTCTTTCTGGTGTTCGTTGACAGAGCTTTGCTGCACAGTACGGAGCTCATTTTCATAAATGCTGACTTGGCCTGGGCTATTCTGCTCTTTATTTCGGTTTCGTATCTTTCGCTTTGTGTTATTATTGTTCCTAAATAGTTGAATTTATATCTTCTGTTTCGTGTTATTCATTCATTCATTCATTTCCATGTCCCTTGCGTAACTTCGCCTCCCTAATAGCTCTCCTATAGGCCTCTCGTTTGTGAGCAAGATGCCCTGCTGCTGGTGCATCCATTTGCAGATTATCAACGATGTCTTGCAGCCATCTTCGCCTTGGTCTTCCTCTCTTTTCTTTTTCCTATTATGTACCCTTCCAAGACGGTCTTCTCTAAATTCTCATGATGTATCCAAAATTTTCTGTTTGATCCTCTTTACTAGCCAGCCTTCTTCAATATTAAGTTCTTGTAGTATGGATATGCTTTTCTTTTTTTTTTTTGTGTGTCCATGATATTTGAAAAACTCTAGCATTTATATTCAAAAGCATTTATGTGTTTCTCAGCTGTTTTGTTAAGTGTCCAGGTGTCACAGGCATATGTTGCGATGGGAAAGATCTTACATTCTTCGCCTGCCGTTAAACGTCACATAGGGCTCGCATGGTAGATTGCAGATATTTTCTGTTTTCAGCGAGCTCTTCAATTTCATCAAAGGCAGGTAACACTAATCCGGCATCTTTCCACAATGTCCTCTTTTAGAGTTTCACGTATGTTGACCTTTTTTTTTTCTTCAGCCTTGTGTGTTTCACTTGATAGCTTGTTTTGGGATTCTTTGACTGTTTCTTCTCAACACATGACCGACATATGTCCATCTTCTTTTTCTGATCACCCATGAGACAGACTGCTGTTTGCTCATCTGTTTATCTCTGCATTGTTATTGAATTCGTTTCACTTGTGTAGTTCTGTCTGTTCCTCTCCACAGATTCTTTAGTTGTTTTACTTTCTGAAGAGTGATAGATGTCCTCCTTTTAATTTCCCTCATTGTATCTCCATTATTAGTTAGTAGCGATCCAAGATATTCAAAATTCTCCACCTCTTCCAACTTTTCCTCATTGATACATATTTCAGGTGCTTTAGTTGTTTTGTCAGTTATCATCAGTTTAGGTTTCATTGCATTAAGATAGAGGTTTTGTTCTTCGCTGTTCTTACGGACTGACATAATTAGTTTCTCTATTCCTTTTTGTATCCTGTCATCAGTCTTGATGCCTGTTCTTCAGTGGTTATAATAAAGAAAACAAATATTCACAATTAGCTGAAAGATGCGGAAAACTTCTGGTAAATGAGAGCTATTTTTAGCACAGCAATGGAAGTGACAAGACCGATCTCTCGTTGATGAAGATTCTTCCAGTTTGTCGCGCCTGTTTATAAAACGACGTTTTCGCGGAAAAGGCCGGACAGAGATAAGATGTCAAGAAGGAATCAGAGCAAGCTGCACCACACACGCAGTAAGTTCTTGTAGCTTTTCTTTGACTTGTCTCTGATAATTAAAAATGAGTTTCGTTAGTGTGCGAGCCAAGTTTGACTGGTCCGGATATGGGGACGGAGCGTGGCGCACATGATGATAGTGCCTGGTGTGTGCGCGTGATACAGGACAACTTTAACATCTGACAGTATCTCTGGTTTTTATGTGACAGTTCTGTTGTTTCATTTGTCATTTGTGCCGTGGGTTGAACGTGGCGAATTTTTGTTTGTTCTATGTGTAAAGCTTTATAATATGACCAGGTGTGTGTTGTGTGTTGTGTGTGTGAAAGGGGTGGAGTTGCTTGTCTTAAGAGACAGGTAAATTTGCTGGAGCACGTACCCTGTGTGAGTGCAAGGTCATTCCCGCTTGGCCTACATTGCGTCGTCAAAAAAGTGGGGGGGGGGGTGTAAGGACTCGCTGACTTGTCACATCCGAAGAAGTGGGAGAACAGATTGGGGAGGGGGAGAGTGGTGGGAGCTGTCGATGCGCGGTGACACACACACTCAGCACAGAGCTCATGGGACAGCACACATACACACGCACGCACACACGCCTGTTGCTCTGTGGTGTCCTTTTGCCCGCTAAGGATTTCAACTTGCCTGGTCATGGCTGAGTGCTTGTGTTTGGACATGTCATGTACAGTATGTGCTTTGGGGTGGTCGGGGTGGGTGGTTTCGGTTTCGAAAAGAGAGGGGGGGGGCCACGAAACTTTGAAAACAGAGATAGTTTTTTTTTTTTTTAAATCAAGTGTGAACTTGGCATAGCGTCATTTGATTTTCACTTCATACAAATCAATAAATAAATAAATACTACAGAAGAGTCCTTCAAATATCATGGACACAGAAAAGAACAAATATCCATACTGCAAGAACTTAATATTGAAGAAGGCTGGCTAGTAAAGAGGATTAAAGAGAGAAAACTTAAATATTTTGGACACATTAAACGTCATGATAATCTAGAGAAGACCGTCTTGGAAGGATACATAATGGGAACAAGAAAGGGAGGAAGACCAAGGCGAAGACGGTTGCAAGACATCGTTGATGATCAACAAATGAATGCATCAGCAGCAGCCCATCTTGCTCACAACCGAGAGGCCTACAGGAGAGCTGTTAGGGAGGCAAAGTTCCGCAAGGGACATACAAATGACTGACTGACTGACAGACACATTTTACATTGTCATTTGGGGTCTTTTGTTTGTAGGCCTAGAAAAGGTAAGCACGTAACTTCAGCCACGCCCCACCTCACCCCACCCCCCACGGGTTTTAGAGATGTGTGCCTATATTCCTGTGCCTGACACGGAAGTGTTAACATTCGTGTTGTCAAGATACTACTTCCACGCCGACTCATCTTTTTTTTCTACTGACTCTGTGACTCTGACTCCTCGAGCTTTTTTTCGGCTGACTCTGTGAATCTGACTCCTTTGTTTTTAAACTGACACTGTGACTTAGATTCTTCTTTTTTTTCTACTGTCAAACTATACTACTCTGACTTCTCGTCCGTTCCCCCCCCCCCCTTTTTGCTTTGATTTTTCTGTTGATTTTTTCCCCTACTGACTCTTGAGTTTTCCTGTTGTTTGACGGTGTGACTGGCTTATCTTTTTTTCCCTACTGTTTGACTCTGTGACTCTGGCTTATCTTTTTCCTACTGTTTGGCTACGTGACTCTGGCTTATCTTTTTTCCTGCTGTTTGTCTCTGTGACTCAGACGTATCTTTTTTTTCTACTGTTTGTCTCTGTGACTCTGACTTATCTTTTTCCCTGCAGTTTGACTCTGTGGCTCTGACATATTTTTTTGCCTACTGTTTGACTCTGTCATTCTGACCTCTCTTTTCCCCTATTGTTTGACTCTGTGACTCTGACTTCTTATCTTTTTCCCCCTGCTGTTTGACTCTGTGACTCTGACTTCTATCTTTTTCCCCCCTACTGTTTGACTCTGTGACTCTGACTTCTATCTCTCCCCCCACTGTTTGACTCTGACTTCTATCTTTTCCCCCCTACTGTTTGACTCTGTGACTCTGGCTTATCTTTTTTCCTACTTTTTGACTCTGTGACTCTGGCTTATCTTTATTCCTACTTTTTTACTCTGTGACGTGACTCTGACTTCTATCTTTTTCCCCCTACTGTTTGACTATGTGACTCTGACTTATCTTTTTTTCTACTGTTTGACTCTGTGACCCAGGCTTATCTTTTTTCCTACTGTTTGACTATGTGACTCTGAGTTCTATATCTTCTTCCCCCCCCCCCCCCTACTATTTGACTCTGTGACTCTGGCTTATCTTTTTTCCTCCTACTGTTTGGCTACGTGACTCTGGCTTATCTTTTTTCCTGCTGTTTGTCTCTGTGACTCAGACGTATCTTTTTTTTCTACTGTTTGTCTCTGTGACTCTGACTTATCTTTTTCCCTGCAGTTTGACTCTGTGGCTCTGACATATTTTTTTGCCTACTGTTTGACTCTGTCATTCTGACTTCTCTCTTTTCTCCTATTGTTCGACTCTGTGACTCTGACTTCTCTCTTTTTTTTGTACTGTGTGACTCTGTCTTCTCTCATAATGTATGACTCTGTGAATCTGACCTCTCTTTTTTCGTATTGTTCTTCTGTCCTTCCTCAATTCCAGAAGAAGTCGGGTACCCATCTCTACAGCTGGGGTGACTGGGGCGCCTCCGGTCGGACTGGAACCTCCGACCTTTACCATGAGAGACTAGGACACTAACCACATCGCCATGAGACTCCCTACTGTCATACGTACTGGTATATTATTATTATGTTAATGACGGAAAGAGATGGGGTGAGGGTGGGTGGGGGATGTCACAATACACTCGGACTGCAACAGAACAAAGACTTGTCAGCATAACCTAACAGCAAGAACTGAAGAATCAGATCAGATCAGTGCCTGTGCTCTAGACGTAGGCCGTCATCTCTCTCCATCTCCTTCGATCTTCCGTGTCTTGAGTCAGTTCACCAAACCATGTAGTCAGGCCATCTAGGTCTGTCTTCTTCTCTGTCTTTTGCCATTTATCTTTCCGGTCATGACCAGTTTTTTCGGGACCTTCCTGTCTGCTAACGTGTCCGAGAAACTTTGGATGTGTTTCTCTTGTGTGTGTGGCACTAGTTTGAGATATTCTTTAGCCTGCTGTAAGGCTTCTTCATTTGTCTTTCTGGCTGCCCGTGGCATTCCAAGCCTCCTTCTGAAGAATCACACTTCAGTAGCCTTAACTCTTTGTTCTAACTGTTTATTCACGCTCCGTGAAGAGTAGGTTCTATATAGCTTCTTAGAACTCTCTTATTTCTTAGATCAAAATCTCGCAACAAATAAAATAAAGAAATCAGAATATTTGTTTAAAAAAAAAACAACAAAAAAACTGTAGGAACAGCTTTATTTATTAATGAGCAAACAGTTGTAACGTTTTAGCGTACACTTTAATCATACAAAAAAAGGAAGAGAAAATCTTTATTATTATTATGTGCCGTGCCGGATAACGCTGACCATCAATCTTCTCCATCTTGTGTGGTCTTTTGTGTTTCCCATTAACTTAGATGCTTTTCTTTTTCCGTGACACTTGGGCAGTTCACTGGGATGTTTTTATTTCCGCCTTCCTCTTATCCTTTTTCCCTTGAATGTTCCAGTCATTACCAGGTTCTCCAGCTGTCTCCTTATGACACGTCCAAGTTCTCTAACTTATGTCTTCTCGTCTCATATCCAAGTTCTCTAACTTATGTCTTCTCATGTCATGTCCAAGTTCTCTGACTTCTGTCTTTTCATGTCATGTCCAAGTTCTCTGACTTCTGTCTTCTCATGACACGTCCAAGTTCTCTAACTTCTGTCTTCTCATGTCATGTCCAAGTTCTCTAACTTCTGTCTTCTCATGACACGTCCAAGTTCTCTAACTTCTGTCTTCTCATGTCATGTCCAAGTTCTCTGACTTCTGTCTTCTCATGACATGTCCAAGTTCTCTGACTTCTGTCTTCTCATGACACGTCCAAGTTCTCTAACTTCTGTCTTCTCATGACACGTCCAAGTTCTCTGACTTCTGTCTTCTCATGACACGTCCAAGTTCTCTAACTTCTGTCTTCTCATGACACGTCCAAGTTCTCTGACTTCTGTCTTCTCATGACACGTCCAAGTTCTCTGACTTCTGTCTTCTCATGACACGTCCAAGTTCTCTGACTTCTGTCTTCTCATGACACGTCCAAGTTCTCTAACTTCTGTCTTCTCATGACACGTCCAAGTTCTCTGACTTCTGTCTTCTCATGACACGTCCAAGTTCTCTAACTTCTGTCTTCTCATGACATGTCCAAGTTCTCTAACTTCTGTCTTCTCATGTCATGTCCAAGTTCTCTAACTTCTGTCTTCTCATGTCATGTCCAAGTTCTCTAACTTCTGTCTTCTCATGTCATGTCCAAGTTCTCTAACTTCTGTCTTCTCATGACACGTCTAAGTTCTCTAACTTCTGTCTTCTCATGTCATGTCCAAGTTCTCTAACTTCTGTCTTCTCATGTCATGTCCAAGTTCTCTAACTTCTGTCTTCTCATGACACGTCTAAGTTCTCTAACTTCTGTCTTCTCATGACATGTCCAAGTTCTCTAACTTCTGTCTTCTCATGTCATGTCCAAGTTCTCTAACTTCTGTCTTCTCATGACATGTCCAAGTTCTCTAACTTCTGTCTTCTCATGACATGTCCAAGTTCTCTAACTTCTGTCTTCTCATGTCATGTCCAAGTTCTCTAACTTCTGTCTTCTCATGACACGTCCAAGTTCTCTAACTTCGTCTTCTCATGACATGTCCAAGTTCTCTAACTTCTGTCTTCTCATGACACGTCCAAGTTCTCTAACTTCTGTCTTCTCATGACATGTCCAAGTTCTCTAACTTCTGTCTTCTCATGACACGTCCAAGTTCTCTAACTTCTGTCTTTTCATGACATGTCCAAGTTCTCTAACCTCCAAGAAATCTTATCATTTGAACTTGTTTTCGTTGTTCTGAAATTACTCTGTGGGCCTCTTCGTGTGTTTGCCACTGTGTGCAGGAAATTTCTTGCATCTTTCTACAGAACATCTTCCAGCTTCCTTGTCATCTCTTTGTTGACTGTCCAACTTTCACAACCATACAGCAATATTGCTACAAGAAATAAAGAAAGCAAAATGAACTGAAACATTTACCTTGTACACGAGATGTCCAGTTTATGGTTTTCAAGCCGACAGATGGTCTCTCATAACAGCACGGCCACTTGCAAGGATCTAAGAGAAAACAAGGTTAGTTGCCACAATCATGCGTATACCAGGTTCACATATAGCTGGTGGCGGCATCGATTCTATTGTCTCAAGGTATCGATCGGGTCCTATTCCCCCCCCCCCCCCCCCCACACACACATAACCCTGTTCTCCTGACAGACAAAATCATACCCGCCCATATAATGCATGTAGTTTTAGAGTCTACGAATATATCCCCGTATTTTTTATATTTATAAACGGGACGGCCTCAGGTATGTGGCACACTAAGTCTCGTGGGCAGCCCGCGAGATTCCTTTTCTCCTAGATACAGAGCATCTTTCCTTTCTCGGACAAGGATAATGCTGATGGCGATAGATGGCAGTGACAGTGTGTCACCTTCCTGTGTTCTCTTGGATATACACAAGAACAGATACTAACAGCAGAAGAGGACAGATACTAGCTGTAGGAGAGGACAGATACTACCAGCAGAAGAGAACAGATACTAGCTGTAGGAGGACAGATACTAGCTGTAGGAGAGGACAGATACTAGCTGTAGGGGAGGTCAGATACTAGCAGAATGAAAGGACAGAGAAGATGTAACAGCCTTGGAAACATGGGCATAAGATAGCTCTTGGATATCACACAACAATAAAACCATCATCATCAGCAACAACAACAGAAGCAGCAGCAACAACAACAACAGAAGCAGCAACAACAACAACAGAAGCAGCAACAACAACAACAACACAACAACAACAAACAGTTTATGATTATGCACGTATTCATACGTGACCACAGAGTCATGCAGCGATCACGAGCTACCCAGAGCGTGATTGTCTCACTCCATGTTTCGCCACATGTTTTCCTTTTGATGTTGCAGGACACATCATTAAACATGTACTCCATCAGAATGGCATCGATACGGTCTCATGGCTATGCCACCATTATTTCTTTGTCTGTTGTGTGTTTACTTTGTTGTATATGTTTACAGATACAAATTCATTTCTTAGTCTGTTGTATGTTTACTTTGTTGTTAATGTTTATAGATACAACTTCATTTCTTAATAAATGAAGAAGCAGGTTCGTGACTATCATCTGTTGCCGTTACTGTTTTCAGTATTACAACCAAGTTTCAGTATTTTTCTTTGTATTCCTATTTTCATATGTCAGTACTTTAAAAACTGTCGAAAACCCGGTCTTTGTCTTGGGGCGATTGCCAACTGATGGTCATGACGGGTCTTCAGGTGTGTCGTGGAAACTTGCAGGAGGGCAGAGAGAAGTTTTTTCATGATTAATATATTTATATATTTACTCCCTTTAAAACTGAGTGGGTTATCGAGGCAGGTTTTTTAAAAAATTTCGCCTTGACATCGTTTGAGACAGCTAGAACATCTGTGTCTTAGTGTCTGTGATCTTACATGTTTCCGTCCGTCCGTCTGTCTGTCTGTCTGTCACCCACACATATATTCTGTCTGAAGAATTGTAGGTGCTTTCCCGCGCCCAGTGTCTTTCAACCCGGACGTAGTGCCATATAAATAAGACCGATTTTCACTTGAATATTCCGCTTTCCCTTAACACACTGACAGCCACTTGCACGGAGTCTAAAAAGCGTTTTGAATTCTAGATGTCCTGCATTTTCACATACAGTTCCTCCACCAAAGAAGATAAGCTCTACGGTCCCATACGTGAATTAAAAAAAAAACAAACCAGTGAAATTTATCCAAGAGACAGGACGACAGATATAGACGGAATGAATGAATGAATAATCTTTATTTTTCAAGGGTAAAGAATTGGGCACGCAGGCCCGTCTTACATTCTGCCCTTCATCACTCCATCTTTCATTCTTCCCACACACTCGATTTAGTACAAAAATACAAATTAAATTAGTAAAAACATATCAAAAGAGTGTAAGATTTAACCACTACATTCAAGGTAAAAGAGAAGAAGTTGTTCTTCTTCTTCGTTCGCTTCTACCACCAAAAACCGCACTGTGATCCTACTGAATTCACACCTGTGGTCTTCGTTAGGTCCCGTGGTCCCCTGTGTGGTCCCCGAAAAGACCACACGAGATCCAAGAGAGGACCACAAGGGGTTCAGAGTATCACAGGGCTTTAGCCTGTATTCTTGGTGGGTCTCGGAAGCGGGATTGCGTGACACCGTGGTTTTAATTGCACCAGTTTAGTCTAGGGTTGGACTTTCTCACCGGAAGACCTCGACGTGTTTAGGATATCAGTGCATCCCCGCTGGGTGAGAGGCGGTAGCCCACCCAGGCCAGAGTTGGACTTTCTTACCGGAAAACCTCGATGTGTTTTGAGATACCCGTGTATCACCGCCAGGTGAGAGGTGGTTGCCCATCCAGTCCAGGGTTGGACTTTCTCACCGGAAAACCTCAGCGTGATTAGGATACACAAACATCCCCGCCGGGTGAGAGGTGGTTGCCTATCTAGACTGCCCTGGTCCAGTGTCTCCGACTTCAGCATTTTGCGGTCGTGGCCGCTACCCTTCCTAGTTGTGACCAGGATGGAGCTTTTGTCCAGGAGGACGAATCCTCGCCACTAGTGACTTTTACCCCTGGGTTGAGCCGGTTTAGGCATTTCCCAGTATGGGCGTGTTTGGGACGAGACCGACCTCTAGAGCAGAGGTACTGTGACATGCATAGCCTTCAAGATTCACCCCTGGTATAGAGAAGAAGTAATTAACCTAATAAAATAAATGGTGCGTAAGAAGAAGAAGATGCGCAATTCCTCAATACAAGCGTCATGTACCAGTTTCCACACGGATGGTTAGCCCCTAATATCTCTCTCTCTCTCTCTCTCTCCCCTCCTTCCCTCTTTCCTTTACCATCTTCTTCTGACAAACTTTTGTCTTACTTTAGCACTGTCACTGGATCCTAGACACTTTTTGTGACAGATACTATCAGCAGAAGAGAACAGATACTAGCTGTAGGAGAGGACAGATACTACCAGCAGAAGAGAACAGATACTAGCTGTAGGAGAGGACAGATACTAGCTGTAGGAGAGGACAGATACTAGCTGTAGGGGAGGTCAGATACTAGCAGAATGAAAGGACAGAGAAGATGTAACAGCCTTGGAAACATGGGCATAAGATAGCTCTTGGATATCACACAACAATAAAACCATCATCATCAGCAACAACAACAGAAGCAGCAACAACAACAACAACAGAAGCAGCAACAACAACAACAGAAGCAGCAACAACAACAACACAACAACAACAAACAGTTTATGATTATGCACGTATTCATACGTGACCACAGAGTCATGCAGCGATCACGAGCTACCCAGAGCGTGATTGTCTCACTCCATGTTTCGCCACATGTTTTCCTTTTGATGTTGCAGGACACATCATTAAACATGTACTCCATCAGAATGGCATCGATACGGTCTCATGGCTATGCCACCATTATTTCTTTGTCTGTTGTGTGTTTACTTTGTTGTATATGTTTACAGATACAAATTCATTTCTTAGTCTGTTGTATGTTTACTTTGTTGTTAATGTTTATAGATACAACTTCATTTCTTAATAAATGAAGAAGCAGGTTCGTGACTATCATCTGTTGCCGTTACTGTTTTCAGTATTACAACCAAGTTTCAGTATTTTTCTTTGTATTCCTATTTTCATATGTCAGTACTTTAAAAACTGTCGAAAACCCGGTCTTTGTCTTGGGGCGATTGCCAACTGATGGTCATGACGGGTCTTCAGGTGTGTCGTGGAAACTTGCAGGAGGGCAGAGAGAAGTTTTTTCATGATTAATATATTATATATTTACTCCCTTTAAAACTGAGTGGGTTATCGAGGCAGGTTTTTTTAAAAATTTCGCCTTGACATCGTTTGAGACAGCTAGAACATCTGTGTCTTAGTGTCTGTGATCTTACATGTTTCCGTCCGTCCGTCTGTCTGTCTGTCTGTCACCCACACATATATTCTGTCTGAAGAATTGTAGGTGCTTTCCCGCGCCCAGTGTCTTTCAACCCGGACGTAGTGCCATATAAATAAGACCGATTTTCACTTGAATATTCCGCTTTCCCTTAACACACTGACAGCCACTTGCACGGAGTCTAAAAAGCGTTTTGAATTCTAGATGTCCTGCATTTTCACATACAGTTCCTCCACCAAAGAAGATAAGCTCTACGGTCCCATACGTGAATTAAAAAAAAAACAAACCAGTGAAATTTATCCAAGAGACAGGACGACAGATATAGACGGAATGAATGAATGAATAATCTTTATTTTTCAAGGGTAAAGAATTGGGCACGCAGGCCCGTCTTACATTCTGCCCTTCATCACTCCATCTTTCATTCTTCCCACACACTCGATTTAGTACAAAAATACAAATTAAATTAGTAAAAACATATCAAAAGAGTGTAAGATTTAACCACTACATTCAAGGTAAAAGAGAAGAAGTTGTTCTTCTTCTTCGTTCGCTTCTACCACCAAAAACCGCACTGTGATCCTACTGAATTCACACCTGTGGTCTTCGTTAGGTCCCGTGGTCCCCTGTGTGGTCCCCGAAAAGACCACACGAGATCCAAGAGAGGACCACAAGGGGTTCAGAGTATCACAGGGCTTTAGCCTGTATTCTTGGTGGGTCTCGGAAGCGGGATTGCGTGACACCGTGGTTTTAATTGCACCAGTTTAGTCTAGGGTTGGACTTTCTCACCGGAAGACCTCGACGTGTTTAGGATATCAGTGCATCCCCGCTGGGTGAGAGGCGGTAGCCCACCCAGGCCAGAGTTGGACTTTCTTACCGGAAAACCTCGATGTGTTTTGAGATACCCGTGTATCACCGCCAGGTGAGAGGTGGTTGCCCATCCAGTCCAGGGTTGGACTTTCTCACCGGAAAACCTCAGCGTGATTAGGATACACAAACATCCCCGCCGGGTGAGAGGTGGTTGCCTATCTAGACTGCCCTGGTCCAGTGTCTCCGACTTCAGCATTTTGCGGTCGTGGCCGCTACCCTTCCTAGTTGTGACCAGGATGGAGCTTTTGTCCAGGAGGACGAATCCTCGCCACTAGTGACTTTTACCCCTGGGTTGAGCCGGTTTAGGCATTTCCCAGTATGGGCGTGTTTGGGACGAGACCGACCTCTAGAGCAGAGGTACTGTGACATGCATAGCCTTCAAGATTCACCCCTGGTATAGAGAAGAAGTAATTAACCTAATAAAATAAATGGTGCGTAAGAAGAAGAAGATGCGCAATTCCTCAATACAAGCGTCATGTACCAGTTTCCACACGGATGGTTAGCCCCTAATATCTCTCTCTCTCTCTCTCTCTCTCCCCTCCTTCCCTCTTTCCTTTACCATCTTCTTCTGACAAACTTTTGTCTTACTTTAGCACTGTCACTGGATCCTAGACACTTTTTGTGGTGGTTGGCGTCCTCCTAGTCCCCCACGCCATGAGCCTGGTTCCTCCAAGATCTTACTCTCATCTGGTCTGTGCAAGAGCCGGGAGCCTGGTGCCTCCAAGATCTTACTCTCATCTGGTCTGTGCAAGAGCCGGGAGCCTGGTGCCTCCAAGATCTTACTCTCATGGTCTGTGCAAGAGCCGGGAGCCTGGTGCCTCCAAGATCTTACTCTCATCTGGTCTGTGCAAGAGCCGGGAGCCTGGTGCCTCCAAGATCTTACTCTCATCTGGTCTGTGCAAGAGCCGGGAGCCTGGTGCCTCCAAGATCTTACTCTCATCTGGTCTGTGCAAGAGCCGGGAGCCTGGTGCCTCCAAGATCTTACTCTCATCTGGTCTGTGCAAGAGCCGGGAGCCACGGCTGGTCGCCAACCTGTCACACCTTGTTCCTAGTTGCTCTTACAAGTTCTCCCTATGTCTGGCTGAGGTATGGCTATTTATCCATCATTCCGTCCAGCTATCAATCCATCTACTTACCGGTCTATCTGATGTGCCCTATCTGTCTGACATCGGGTATTCATCCATAATCCATCTACCCGCCCGTCCATTCACGTGTATCCATTAACTCATTTACCTGTATGTGAATAGTACTTTTTTCCACAGCAGACACTCACATATCACACCTACTCACATTATTATCTTGTGTACTAGTCTTCAGTATCTGCCTCATTATTGTCCGCGCGTGCATCACAAGGCCGTATCCAGCCAGATCTCTCCAGCACTTCTACAAACTACCAGCGCTGAGGTCTCCAGCCTCGAATCTTTGTTTTGTTTTGTTTTGTTTTTGTTTTACCCGCCTGCTGGCTGCATTTCGTCACTTCCAGGTCACAGCCTTGCGAAAATATCTCCCGAACGTTCCTTCCTAAAGTCCAGAGGCGATCAAAAAGTCGATCGCGATCAACTGATCGATCAGCGCCAGGCTGTGTGTGTTTTGTTTTGTTTTGTATTTGAAAAAAACGTGAATAATTCCGTTCTCTTTTTTATGATACGAAATTTGTAACAGTTTGTAACATCAAAATACCGAACCTGTCTAGTCTGTGGAGGTTTGGAGTAATAATGTCGCAGAGTTATGGTTGATTTATCTTTCTGTCAACTCTCTGATGATTACTTGAGTGGATGGTTAGGTGGTTGGGTGGCTATAGTTTGTTGGCTGCAGTGTTGTGAAGTTTCAGGTGGAGTCATGGATGTTAGGAATGTACCATGTGTGATGGAGTCAGTGATATTAGATGAGTCACGGAATGTTTTCAGCTCAGTTCAGTGTCTGCCTGTGCGTCTGCCTCTGTGTGAGTCTGCCTGCCTGTAAGTCTGCCTTTGTGTATCTGCTTGTGTGTGAGTCTGCCTGTCTATGATTCTGTCTGTCTTTGAATCTGCTTGTGTGTGAGTCTGCCTGTCTATGATTCTGTCTGTCTCTGAGTCTGCTTGTGTGTGAGTCTGCCTGTCTATGATTCTGTCTGTCTCTGAGTCTGCTTGTGTGTGAGTCTGCTTGTCCATGATTCTGTCTGTCTCTGAGTCTGCTTGTGTGTGAGTCTGCCTGTCTATGATTCTGTCTGTCTATGAGTCTGCCTGTGTGTGAATCTGCCTGTCTGTGAGTCTGCCTATGTGTGAGTCTGCCTATGTGTGAGTCTGTCTGTGTGTGAGTCTGCCTATGTGTGAGTCTGCCTATGTGTGAGTCTGCCTGTGAGTCTGCCTATGTGTGAGTCTGCCTGTGAGTCTGCCTATGTGTGAGTCTGCCTGTGAGTCTGCCTATGTGTGAGTCTGCCTGTGAGTCTGCCTATGTGTGAGTCTGGCTATGTGTGAGTCTGTCTATGTGTGTGTCTGTCTATGTGTGAGTCTGTCTATGTGTGAGTCTGCCTGTGAGTGAGTCTGTCTATGTGTGAGTCTGTCTATGTGTGAGTCTGTCTATGTGTGAGTCTGCCTGTGAGTCTGTCTATGTGTGAGTCTGTGTGTGAGTCTGCCTGTGAGTCTGCCTATGTGTGAGTCTGCCTATGTGTGTCTGCCTGTGAGTCTGTCTATGTGTGAGTCTGCCTATGTGTGAGTCTGCCCGTGAGTCTCTCTGTGTGTGAGTCTGCCTGTGAGTCTGTCTATGTGTGAGTCTGCCTGTGAGTCTGCCTATGTGTGTCTGCCTGTGAGTCTGCCTATGTGTGAGTCTGCCTGTGAGTCTGTCTATGTGTGAGTCTGCCTGTGAGTCTGCCTATGTGTGAGTCTGTCTATGTGTGAGTCTGTCTATGTGTATGTCTGTCTATGTGAGTCTGCCTGTGAGTCTGTCTATGTGTGAGTCTGCCTGTGAGTCTGCCTATGTGTGTCTGCCTGTGAGTCTGCCTATGTGTGAGTCTGCCTGTGAGTCTGTCTATGTGTGAGTCTGCCTGTGAGTCTGCCTATGTGTGAGTCTGTCTATGTGTGAGTCTGTCTATGTGTATGTCTGTCTATGTGTGAGTCTGTCTATGTGTGAGTCTGCCTGTGAGTGAGTCTGTCTATGTGTGAGTCTGTCTATGTGTGAGTCTGTCTATGTGTGAGTCTGCCTGTAAGTGAGTCTGTCTATGTGTGAGTCTGTCTGTGTGTGTGTCTGTCTATGTGTGAGTCTGTCTATGTGTGAGTCTGTCTATGTGTGTCTGCCTGTGAGTGAGTCTGTCTGTGTGTGAGTCTGTCTATGTGTGTGTCTGTCTATGTGTGAGTCTGTCTGTGTGTGAGTCTGTCTGTGTGTGAGTCTGCCTGTGTGTGAGTCTGCCATATTCAGTTAAACAACGATGCATGACTTAGGAAAGATGTGGCTTCACACTGATTCTGTACTCAGAACATAGAAAGAGAAAGAAGGAACTGTTAGCACACCAGAAGCTGTCCTACATATAAGGAATCGTATTGAAAGACCCCACCCCAAACACTTGCAGGCGGTTTTTAGCCTAGCAGACAAACAATTTATAACTGAGGCCTTACCTTGTTAATCCTGTTAATGTACACTACTACCAGATACTGTATTTTACGGCTAAGGGCCGGTTTGTTGGCCACGGTTTTCGTTGCTCTGCAACTTCTGTACGTTTGTGCATTCAAAAACAAATGCAATCTGCACATATCGCACAATTATGTTACTTATTTTTATTTCTGTCCATTCTCTTCTGCGGCGTTGATTTTCTGCGGGCCAGCTGTAGTAACCGAGTATAAGAAACGTAGTCGAGTCTCGCCTAGTGTAGTTGTACTCGATATATGGCGACATTTCGTGGGCATAATTATTCGAATCATAGTAGTCGAGTCTCACCTTGATTAGCTGTACTCGATACCTGAGGGATTTTGGAGTCGACAGCTCGTGGGCGTAATTGCCCGAATCAGTTGATGGACTTAGTGCACATCGTCTAAAAAAAGATGAGGGAAACAAGGACGTATAAATCAGAGGAGAGGAAACGTCGGGCCCATAGGATATGTGTGTGTGTGTGAGTGAGTGAGTGAGTGAGAGAGACAGAGAGAGTCAGAGAGACACACACAGATAGAGGCAGAGATAGAGACAGAGAGACAAACACAGAGACACAGAGATAGAGACAGAGAGAGACACAAAGAGAGACAGAGAGATAGAGACAGAGAGACAAACACAGAGACACAGAGATAGAGACAGAGAGAGACACACAAAGAGAGACAGAGAGATAGAGACAGAAAGACACACAGTGACAGAGAGATAGAGACAGAGAGACAAACACAGAGACACAGAGATAGAGACAGAGAGAGACACGCAAAGAGAGACACAGAGATAGAGACAGAAAGACACACAGTGACAGAGAGATAGAGACAGAGAGACAAACACAGAGACACAGAGATAGAGACAGAGAAACACAGAGAGAGACACACAGTGACAGAGAAAGACACGGAGATAGAGACAGAGAGACAAACACAGAGACACTAAGATAGAGACAAAGAGAGACACAGAGAGATAGAGACAGAGAGACACAGTGACAGAGAAATAGAGACAGAGAGAGACACGGAGATAGAGACAGAGAGAAACACAGAGAGACACACAGTGACAGAGAGATAGAGACAGAGAGACACGGAGATAGAGACAGAGAAACAGAGAGACACAGTGACAGAGAGATAGAGACAGAGAGACACGGAGGTAGAGACAGAGAGAGACACACAGTGACAGAGAGATAGAGAGAGACACGGATATAGAGACAGAGAGAGACACACAGTGACAGAGAGATAGAGACAGAGAGACACGGAGATAGAGACAGAGAGAAACACAGAGAGAGACACGGAGATAGAGACAGAGAGACACGGAGATAGAGACAGAGAGAGACACGGAGATAGAGACAGAGAGAGACACGGAGTTAGAGACAGAGAGACACGAAGATAGAGGCAGAGAAAGACATACAGAGAGAGACACAGAGAGATAGAGACCGAGATAGATAGAGAGAGACAGAGAGACACACAGAGACATGGAGAGAGAGGCAGAGAGACACACAGAGATAGAGAGAGAGAACGAGAGATATGTAGCGAGAGAGAAAGAGAGACAGGAGAGAGTAAGAGAGAGAGAGAGAGAGTTCATCGGTTTCTTGTGTCTCTTAGATCGCTAACGTAATGATTGTATGACATAGCCACCGGGAACAAGGAGCAAACATAAGAATGCTATCCAAAACTGGTCAAGACCCTGTCCCACTTCTCCGTTGGTGCTCATAAGGACAGGCTCACTCTAACAGGACAATGCTGGCTATGGCCCGCATGGTGGCGGAGCGTTCAAAGAAGATTTTTTTTTGGAGGGGGGAGGGTCCAGATTTTCATGCTAGCCACGAGTAATCAAACTCGGGATGATTTTCTTGTTTGAACATCTTCACAGCCTCGAAATGATGCTCATGTTTAGATATCTTCACAGCCTCGAAATGATGCTCATGTTTAGATATCTTCACAGCCTCGAGATGCTCCTGTTTAGACATCTTCACAGCCTCGAGATGATGCTCATGTTTAGACATCTTCACAGCCTCGAGATGATGCTCATGTTTAGACATCTTCACAGCCTCGAAATGATGCTCATGTTTAGACATCTTCACAGCCTCGAGATGCTCATGTTTAGACATCTTCACAGCCTCGAGATGCTCATGTTTAGACATCTTCACATGCTCGAGATGTTCGTGTTTA
Source organism: Achatina immaculata (assembly GCA_009760885.1). NCBI lineage: Eukaryota > Metazoa > Mollusca > Gastropoda > Stylommatophora > Achatinidae > Lissachatina > Lissachatina immaculata. The sequence goes on along the minus strand of CM019691.1, from coordinate 40,513,003 downwards.
GATATATTCACAGCCTCGAGATGTTCGTGTTTAGATATATTCACAGCCTCGAGATGTTCGTGTTTGGACATCTTCACAGCCTCGAGATGTTCGTGTTTAGACATCTTCACAGCCTCGAGATGTTCGTGTTTGGACATCTTCACAGGCTCGAAATAATGTTCGTGTTTAGATATATTCACAGCCTCGAAATGATGCTCATGTTTAGACATCTTCACAGCCTCGAAATTATGCTCGTGTTTAGACATCTTCACAGCCTCGAGATGCTCATGTTTAGATATCTTCACAGCCTCGAGATGCTCATGTTTAGACATCTTCACAGCCTCGAAATGATGCTCATGTTTAGACATCTTCACAGCCTCGAGATGATGCTCATGTTTAGACATCTTCACAGCCTCGAAATGATGCTCATGTTTAGACATCTTCACAGCCTCGAGATGCTCATGTTTAGACATCTTCACAGCCTCGAGATGCTCATGTTTAGACATCTTCACATGCTCGAGATGCTCATGTTTAGACATCTTCACAGCCTCGAGATGCTCATGTTTAGACATCTTCACAGCCTCGAGATGCTCATGTTTAGACATCTTCACAGCCTCGAGATGCTCATGTTTAGACATCTTCACAGCCTCGAGATGCTCATGTTTAGACATCTTCACATGCTCGAGATGCTCATGTTTAGACATCTTCACAGCCTCGAAATGATGCTCATGTTTAGACATCTTCACAGCCTCGAAATTATGCTCGTGTTTAGACATCTTCACAGCCTCGAGATGCTCATGTTTAGACATCTTCACAGCCTCGAGATGCTCGTGTTTAGACATCTTCACAGCCTCGAAATGATGCTCATATTTAGACATCTTCACAGCCTCGAAATTATGCTCATATTTAGACATCTTCACAGCCTCGAAATTATGCTCGTGTTTAGACATCTTCACAGCCTCGAAATGATGCTTGTGGTTGGACATCTTCATAACCTCGAAATGATGCTTGTGGTTGGACATCTTCATAACCTCGAAATGATGCTTGTGTTTGGACATCTTCACAGCATCGGCTACTTTATGTACTGTCCTGCTAGTCGTTCCAGGAATATCAGCCACAGTAACCTCATCAGCGTCAAAGAACCATATCAGGTCAGTTCACTCTCGTACAGTAAGGTACAACAACAACAACTTACAGTAAGACACAACAACAACAACGTACAGTAAGACACAACAACAACAACTTACAGTAAGATATAACAACAACTTACAGTAAGATACAACAACAAATTACAGTAAGATATAACAACAACAACTTACAGTAAGATACAGCTATGATGACTTAAAGTAAGATACACCAACAGTGACTTGCAGTAAGATACAACAACAACAACAACAACAACAACAACGACTTACAGTAAGATACAACAACAACAATGACTTAAGTAAGTACAACAACAACAATGACTTACACCATGATACAACAACAACAGTGACTTACAGTAAGATACAACAATGACTTACAGTAAGATACGACAGCAACAACTTACAGTAAGATACAACAACAGTGACTTACAGTAAGATACAACAATGACTTACAGTAAGATACAACAACAACAGTGACTTACAGTAAGATACAACAACAACTTACAGTAAGATATGACAAGAACAATGACTTACAGTAAGATACAACAACAATGACTTACATTAAAATACAACAACAGCAACCTACAGTAAGATAGAACAACAACTTACAGTAATATACAACAACGATGACGTACAGTAAGACACAACAACAACAGTGACTTACAGTAAGATACAACAACAGCACTGGCTTACAGTAAAATACAACAACAACGACTTACAGTAGGATAACAACAACAGTCACTAAGATACAGTAACAACAATCACATACAGTAAGATACAATAGCAATCACTTACAGTAAGATACGACAAGAAGTCACAGTAAAATCAACAACAGTCACTTATAGTAATATACAACAACAATCACAACAGTCACAGAAAAATACAACAACATTAACAGTCACTTACGGTAAGATACAACAACAATCACAACAGTCACAGAAAAATACAACAACATTAACAGTCACTTACGGTAAGATACAACAAGTCATTTACAGTAAGATATAACAACAGCAACAACAACAATCACTTACAATAAGATACAACAACAACACTTACAGTAAGATACAACAACAACAATCACTTACAGTAAGATACAGCAACAACAACAAGTCACTTACAGTAAGATACAACAACAACACCATTAACATAATTATTATCATCATGTTGAATAGCCAGGTTAAAGGAAAATCACGTAGAGCAGTTTCTTAGTTTATAGTAGTCACTGCCAACAATAATCAGGTCACAAGAAGGAATTCTGGGAAGTCTTTGATGACTTCATAGCCGACCAAGAAACTGCTTCTTCCTTGCAGCTTTGCCCGGGGGTTTGCTGTGTCACAACAGCCTTGTGGGGATCATCATGGCGCTCATGGAGGTGCGTGTTGTTTAGACTCAGTATTTGAGGAGAACTGTCTGTCTGTCCATCTAGCTCTCCGTCTGTCTGTCTGTCCATCTAGCTCTCCGTCTGTCTGTCTGTCCATCTACCTCTCCGTCTGTCTGTCTGTCCATCTAGCTCTGCGTCTGTCTGTCTGTCTTTCCATCTAGCTCTGCGTCTGTCTGTCCATCTAGCTCTGCATCTGTCTGTCTGTCTGTCCATCTAGCTCTCCGTCTGTCTGTCTGTCCATCTAGCTCTGCATCTGTCTGTCTGTCTGTCCATCTAGCTCTCCGTATGTCTGTCTGTCCATCTAGCTCTCTGTCTGTCTGTCCATCTTGCTATCCGTCTGTCTATCTGTCCATCTAGCTCTCCGTCTGTCTGGCCTGTCTGTATAAAAGGACAGAAAACAAAAACGTGGATGTACATGCCTTGCACATTTCATCAGATCTGGTCAGTGGTTCTTCGTATTTGATCATATACCTCCGCATCTAACATGTGGTGCCGGCACACTTCTGTATCCTTCCGCCACGGACAGACGGGCCAACGAACGAAAACACGCCAGACTAAAACTGCAAAAAGTACCGCCCCCGGAAAGTGTAAAAAAACAGTATTGATCGTTGTGAGACAGAATTTCGCCATTGGTTAATTTTGCTATTGTTTTTGTCTGTTCAGTATTTAGGTGCCTCCCCTTACATCCCCGTCCCCTCTCCTCCCAGTAGCCACCCACACGTAAGCACGCGCTCAGCTGCTAGACGGGAGCTTACCCGCCATTTTGACCGGCTTAACATGTCTGTAGAACAGTGGTTTTCAAACTTTTTCTCATTGTTTCTGCCTTCTCGCCAAGGCCATATGGCTAACAGCCACCTTGTGAGTACAAGATACTCCCCCTACCAAAAAAAAAAGTTTCTGGCTCATTAGTTCTAATGTCACATGTCACTCTCCTTTTCCTTGGTACTGCCATTGATCGTCCCAACGCAAAAGGAGGATGGGAGGAGGGAGCCGGTATTACCTAGTTTGAGAATCACTGCCGTGCCATACTTCCTACTTGTTCTTCTCACAGGCTTGCATTACTTGGGTTTGACTAATGTTGGGGGAAGTACAGTGATCCTTGTGTTGGTGGATCCAGGTGAGAAGTCAAGGACGATAGCTCTTGCTCACCTTTTCATACCTGGATCAGTGGTTCATAACAGAGGGTAGCGACCCAAATTAGGGTCACGTGGGATCTGAAGACCTGAGGTATGGTCATGAGGGACTTGATGTATGGTCATGAGGGACTTGATGTATGGTCATGAGGGACTTGATGTATGGTCATGAGTGATCTGAGGTATGATCATGAGGGACTTGATGTATGGTCATGAGTGACCTGAGGTATGGTCATAAGGGACCTGAGGTGGGGTCCGGGTGGGGGGAAGGGGGGGCCCTGTTCCATCCAGGCTGGGCGGCCGCGCACAGAAAAATACCACGCAAACAGAAAAATGAAACTGCTACTTCTACTTTCCAGTTTCCAGATGTTACTCCGTGCTATAATTACGATCAAGAAAAATACAATGATGGTACATGTTTTTCCTTTGCTGTTTCTTTCTTGTTGAGAAATGGCTTTCGGATGGGATGTTTCAACTGGTCTTTTATCTCGTATTTTCAGTAGTACTGTAACAGAGTCGTGACGAGGCAAGTGGGCACACAGAGAATAGAGGGCAGATGAATTTCCACTGCGTTGTGGAAAAGGAGAATGTCCTTTGAGCTACTCAGATATGCAAATTGATCTTGGTAACTAATTCCAGGCATAGTGACCACCAACATTAGAGCCATCCTGCTTTTTAATAGCAGTAGATTTACTGTCGCTGTGGACAGTACATCCAGCGTGGGGTTATGTTTCAGTGAACCCACAGTAAGTCGAATATGATATGATAAACAACTATGTAAATAAATAACTACCGTCACAGAATAAGTAAACAAAGAAATCATCATTGCAGTTAACTAAATACCAGTAACTGACAACTACAGCAGGTTTATCTTGGTATTAAATGTACAGACCTTTTCAGTGTATATGTGTGTGTGTGTTACTAAGCACGTTTGCACACACAATATTTTTTGCACATGAGCTGGACATTTTGCATACAGACCGCAAACCCTTAGAGGGGACGGGGTGGGGTGGTGGGGTCACGAGAAATGAAACTTTTTTTTAAAAGAAGAAGAAATAAAGTATATATAATTATATGAAAATCATTCTAGTCCGTGCTTTCAGACTTGGGGAGTAAAATAAAACTAAGCGCCGTCACCACAGTTCACTGAAGTTATAACTTGTAAACAGTGTCTTTATTAAGCTTTAACAAAAGTAATGTTTCCAATCTCTGATGGTCACGCTAAGACAGTAATGAGAACCGCTGACGTGGATGGTCGTCCCAAAGAGCAGCGACAGTCATCAGATCTCAGACACCACCCCCCCCCCCTTTTCCCCATAAAGTTTGCCTAGTTTGTGGAATAATAAAAACTACAACTGGCTCTTATACGATACAGTCAGTGAGCATTCCGATGGCGGTTCTTCCTTCATGAGCTACCATGTTTGTGTGTTTGTGTGTGTGTAGCTGTATCCAGGTGGTGACCTCTTGAGACGTGAACGTAAGTCAAGAACAAGGCTGCTTCAGTTTTCCTCATCTTAAAAGCGTGATGTTGCTCACTCACTCACTCACTCACTCACTCAATCAATCACTCACTCACTCACTCACTCACTCACTCAATCACCCACTCACTCACTCAATCACCCACTCAATCACTCAATCACACACTCACCCACTCACTCACTCACCCACCCACTCACTCAATCACTCACTCACTCACTCAATCACTCACCCACTCACTCACTCACCCACTCACTCACTCACTTGCCATCCCCGAGCTCTGTCTCCCATCATCTTCCTGTGTTTCTCGTCGATTCTTTCTTGTCACAGCAGCTTTTTTTTTAATGTTTGCTCTTTCTTAATCAGTTTCCCAGTTTCTCGCTGACTATTTCCCCTGTACTCATTTAGTTTTTAAAAATGTTGTTCTTTCTTCTTTCTTTTTCTTTCTTTCTTCTTCTTTCTTTCTTCCTTTCTCTCTCTCTTTCTTTAAGTTTCTCGATTTTCATAGATAGCCTCACTTCCACTTGTACCGAGTTTATTCTTCCTTGTCAGTGTTCGCTTCTACTCAGACTTGGTCTACTCACAGCTTTATCTCAGCTCACACTTGTCTCCCCAACAAGGTTCCTACTGTCTCATTTTATTGTCGTGGAAATGCCGATGTATGACTCATTTTGTGGTGACGCATCACAGTGGTTAAATAAATAAAAGTGGTGGCTATTGGGAGGGCAACGTTAGTGACTAGGTAGTTAGATGGGGAGAAAATGACGCTACCTACGACGCTGAGATTTGATCAGAGCACAGGAGTATTACAGCCTATAGCGAATTTGTTTTCCATGCGTGGTTAGTGGGATGGAGAACTTCTGGCGTCCTGCTTCAGTTATCCATGGTGTTACAGTATAATTACTGATGCATTTGTGTTAGGGAACTGCGACAGGTACGCGAAACTGTCAGTGTTTTAATACAAAAGCCAATTTTCACGTCTCTGTTTATGACAGTGTATCTTAAGTTCACATTGGCAGGCTGAAAAAGAATCAGCTAGAAACAATGTAATACAACAACAGAAGCGGTCAGAATAGTAAACAGTGCATAGGCTCTTTGAGGGATCTCAGTGAAGAAGTATAACATGACAGCAGGCCAAGGCTTTCGCCATGTACAGTTTTGAATATTTTTTTTTTGTTTCGTTTTAAATGTAAAGAAAATGAGATTTAAAATGATCTACGGAAGCGTTATCCAGCCAGGAAGCCATGCTTTACCGAATCCGGAGTAATCGGTTCGACCAAGGCTCGAGGTTATCTCACCTCCGATACGGGGCATAGACGACACGTGGAGATAATTGTACGATACAGGTCATGACGTGAGACTATACGACTGCTATGTTGTGATAATATGTGCTTTGTCTCGCAAATGGCCATGCCGTTACGTAAGATTATGTTCTATTTTGGGTTATGTTTCCTGTTTTCAGAATTTAATTTCAGTGGAATGTGTAAATACGAGTATTTTAAGGAAAGTTGGTATTATATAATATCTTTAAAACTTGATGGCGGAGAAGGGAGATAAGCCTTGACATTTATGTCATCGTGACTGAGCTGATACTTGTCATCAGGGTTGTGCTGAAACATGTCATCTGGGCTATCTGGGACATGTTACCAGGGCGGTGTTGTCATTTGTTATGTCATCATGACGTAGCTGAAACTTGTCATCACGGTTGTACTGATATATGTCATCTGGACTGAGCGGATACATGTGACCAGGGTGGTCCTAGCACCTGTCATCAGGGCGGTGCGCCTGTCATCTGGACTGTGCTGATACATGTGACCAGGGTGGTCCTAGCACCTGTCATCAGGGCGGTGCGCCTGTCATCTGGACTGTGAGCAATAGTTGGTCAAAACCCCATCTTACAGCCAAATCGGAGCCGCCAGAAAAACTTGCTGCAGATCAGTGAAAGGGGGGTGGGGGGGGGGAGGCAGAAGACAGGTAATGATTGACAAGTTGTACCTGGTGGCCAGGTAATTCGTTATCCTGTGTCTACACTGGAAGTAAATAAAAAAACACACACACAGCTGTAAACCACAGTCCTTCAATTGATGAAATATACAACATTTCTACAAATAAGTAACTTGTTGTGAAGTCTTGTTGTGAGGTCTTGTTGTGATTTCTTGTTGTGAAGTCTTGTTATGAAGTCTTGTTATGAGGTCTTGTTGTGAGGTCTTGTTGTGAAGGCTTATTGTGAGGTCTTGTTGTGAGGTCTTATTGTGAAGTCTTGTTGTGAGGTCTTGTTGTGAAGTCTTATTGTGAAGTCTTGTTGTGAGGTCTTGTTGTGAAGTCTTATTGTGAAGTATTGTTGTGAAATCTTATTGTGAAGTCTTGTTCTGAGGTCTTGTTCTGAAGTCTTGTTGTGAAGTCTTATTATGAAGTCTTGTTGTGAGATCTTGTTGTGAAGTCTTGTTGTTAGGTCTTGTTGTGAAGTCTTATTGTGAAGTCTTGTTGTGAGGTCTTGTTGTGAAGTCTTATGTGTGAATTCTTGTTCTGAAGTCTTGATGTAAAGTCTTGTTGTGATGTCTTGTTGTAAAGTCTTGCTCTAAAGTATTGTTGTGAAGTCTTGCTGTAAAGTCGTATGTGTGAAGTCTTCTTGTGAAGTCTTGATGTAAAGTCTTGTTGTGATGTCTTGCTCTGAAGTATTGTTGTGTAGTCTTGTTGTGAAGTCTTATGTGTGAAGTCTTGTTGTGAAGTCTTGTTGTGGAGTCTTGTTCTGAAGTCTTGATGTGAAGTCTTGTTTTGAAGTCTTGTTGTGAAGTCTTGATGTGAAGTCTTGATGTGAAGTCTTGTTGTGGAGTCTTGTTCTAAAGTCTTGTTCTGAAGTCTTGATGTGAAGTCTTGTTTTGAAGTCTTGTTGCGAAGAGGTGATGTTAAGTCTTGATGTGAAGTCTTGTTGTGAAATCTTGATGTGAAGTCTTGTTGTGAAGTCTCACCATGCTCACGGTCTCCGGATACTCCACAGACCTCCAGTACTTCTCACAAGACATAACCGTGTCTGTGGATACCTGGATTATAGTAATTAGGCCGGGTACATGGCTTCCTTCATCAGTGGTGACCAAGACATCGTCTCTGTGGTTTGTGATTGTTTGAAGCCTTGCGTTAATGTGGTCCTAGTTGCAGATAGTTTTGTCTTCTCTTGCACGCAGATCTTTCAGTTAAAATCAAACTATTTATTCTTTCATTCTTCGGCTCTGTCTGAAATGTCTTTCTGTGTCGGCTGTTGTGTGGTATTTCATGGCGTGTATGTCTTTCTGTGTCATCTATTGTGTGTTATTTCATAGTTTGTATGTCTTTCTGTGTCAGCCATTGTGTGTTATTTCATAGTTTGTATGTCTTTCTGTGTCAGCTATTGTGTTATTTCATAGTTTGTATGCCTTTCTGTGTCAGCTATTATGTGGTATTTCATGGTTTGTATGTGTTTCTGTGTCAGCTGTTGTGTGGTATTTCATGGTTTGTATGTCTTTCTGTGTCAGCTATTGTGTGTTATTTCATAGTTTGTATGTCTTTCTGTGTCAGCTGTTGTGTGGTATTTCATAGTTTGTATGTCTTTCTGTGTCATCTATTGTGTGGCATTTCATGGTTTGTATGTCTTTCTGTCTCAGTTATTGTGTGTATTTCATGGTTTGTATGTCTTTCTGTCTCAGTTATTGTGTGTATTTCATGGTTTATATGTCTTTCTGTGTCAGCTGTTGTGTGATATTTCATAGTTTGTATGTATTTCTGTGTGCAGATATTCAGTGGTTTGTTGTATGTTTGTGTCTTCCTGTGTGGAGATATTCAGTGGTTTGGTTTGTTATGTGTACGTCTTTCTATGTGCAGATATTCAGTGGTTTGTTGTGTGTGTGTGTGACTTTCTATGTGCAGATATTCAGTGATTTGTTGTGTGTATGTGCCTGTCTGTGTGCAGATATTCAATGGTTTGTTGTGTTTTTCTGTGTGCAGATATTCAGTGATTTGTTGATTTTACGTCTTTCTATGTACTGATATTCAGTAGTTTGTTGTTTGTACGTCTTTCTATGTGCAGATATTCAGTGGTTTGTTGTTTGTGCTCCATTCTGTGTGCAAATTTTCAGTGGTTTGTTGTTTTGTTTTTGGTTCATAGTTCAGTAGATCAGTGGTTCCACACCTGTGGTCTCCTGGTCTAGGTCCGCTGCGTAGTATCAGCTGGTCAACGGCTGTGTTATCAGTTTGGTATAAAAGGTAATATGTTGAATGAAAAGAATAAAAGATTTATGATATTAAAAGATTTATGATATCGCAACATTGTATATACTACAGTGTTCCTCAACCTATCTTTAGGTCTAAAAATGGTTCATTGGTCCTTGAACGTGAAAAGGTTGGGAACCACTCCACTAGATGAGTATCAGGGTCTTGTTGACGCCATTAGTGCTTCTCTTTATTCGCGAAACTTGATGGCACAACAGCCTGCTTATCTGAAGACCTCTCTTGGATGTATGTCGAAGTTCTGACTACCGGTAGTTCGCTATCCATGATGCCAGATGTCATCCTGTATGCATGTCATCTTTGCATCCAGTAGATGCGCTAGTGAAATTTCTGGCAGCTATAATTATACTGACCAGGAAGTCCTCATGCATAATCTGATTTGCTGTTCTGTTTGTCCTGCTAGGTGGTGGCGCCTCCTCAGATACCTGCATCAGGGATTGGCTCTAGAAAATTAAAGAGGCTGTATCCCACTCCCCATCCTCCTCAACGCTTGTATTTCATCACGACAGAATGTTAAGTCTGCATTTTTATTTATTCATCCCGCGGCCTGTTCTTGGTCAAGTCGTGCCGACTGACTGAAGTTGAGCACGCGCTGCTGCATGCACGGCCGTCCCCTGCTGATTCAGACCGCTCTTAACCAGCGCACGTGCGCCTGGACCACGCATTCAGACTGCTCACATTCTCTCTCGTGTCCATGCTTCTGTGTGAGCGCGCATGGTCTTGGACCTCAGACTTTTGTGGTTTTGTCGGGTTCAATTGATTACTGTAAGCAAACTGGCAGTCGGCCGGCACGTCATGCACAGGACTGGTGGGTCGCTCACACAGTTTAAGTACAGGCTAGCACACACAAGGTAAGACAATGTACTGGTATTGCAGGTAGATACCGCGGGTTTGACAGTCGTGGCTTATAGATTCTCTATCTTGTATTATCTGCGGGAGATTATATCCCGTGCTATCAGCAGAGCGTACATGTGAGGAGATATATTCTATCTTTGCGAGTTCGTTTCGCGCTTTGGTCGCGATCATTGCGCGGTGGCGAAAAAACGTGTGCTTGCTATAGATTTTATTGATCTTTTATTGATTACTTTCGAATATAACTATTTATGATGTCAGGGAGGGGTTGGGAAAGGAGAGTAGAGTGGTGTGCATAGCAGCAACAAACTGGATTCTCAATCGGAAACAGGCACGAATAGTTTTGTGTGTGTGTAAAACTAAACATATAACTATAGACAAAGCCAGTGCAGTAAAGTTGTGATAACAGAATGTTGAAGCTGTTTAAAACATAAGGAGGAATATATTTATTAATTAACAAGCACATAGTTGTGGTGTAAAGGTCTCAGCTTGAACAAAGAGAAGACTGAAGTGATGGTCATCTCAAAGAAAAGAATAGCACCAAAATGTAGCATTAACATCGATGGCACAAAACTGAAACAAGTTGATAGATTCTAGTCCTTAGGAGCAAATGTCACAACGAAATAAAAAGCAGACTTACTCAGGCCAAGTCAGCATTCCAGACAATGCGAACATATCTTATGCAACAGATCCGTATCAATGGAAACAAGATTTCGAGTACTTAAATGTTACATCGAGACAGTTCTGTTTTATGGATGTGAAGCATGGTCTATGAATAAGAGAGTACAGCGAGAAATGGAGACCATGGGAATGTGGTTTATAAGAAGGATGTTGAAGGTACCATGGACAGCCATGAGAACTAATGAAGAAGTCTTAAGAGATGCTGGGGTTAAAAACGGCAAATTACAGCAAAAATCAGAAGCAGGCAGTCGAGATTTTTAGGGCATTTCATGAGAAGAAGAAAATTGGAACACACTGTGGCAACTGGAAAAATTGAGGGAAGAAGAGACAGAGGAAGACAGAGAGAGAAGTTATTGGATGGGCTGTCAGTGTGGCTAGGAAGAAAGTCACCAGCGAATCTCATAATCAAGTCTAAAGACAGGGAATTGTGGAGAGAAACGATCGCCTACGCCACGCGGCACGGCACGGCACGGCACGGCACGGCACGGCACGGCACTTGATTGACACAATTGTGACATCCCCGTTTATACTTTAATCATACACAAACATACAGGACAAGGAAATAGAAAAAGAAGATAAAATATAAGTTCATATGAATGATATAAACAAATAACAATGGTGGAAAGACAGAAAAAAGGGGGAACACTTAGCTGTGACTTGTAACAAGCTGCGTCTGGGAGTGCGTGTGGTGGTGTTGTGAATGTTTAAATGAAGGCTTGGGATATGTGATAGTTTGGTGGTAAAGAGGGGCTGGAGAAGGCGGAAAGTAAAGAGAGAGGGATACAGTGGTAACAGCCCAACAAAAAAGTTTTTTTCTTGGTGCCTTGGAAGCCTGTTGTTGGGGTTATCTTGGGGCGCTGATTCAGAAAATTGCATTAGATAAACCACATCAACTCTAGTTCCTTAGATATGGTTGGCATCAGCTCTAGTTTCTTAGATATGGCAAGCATCAGCTCTAGTTTCTTAGATATGACTGGCATCAGCTCTGGTTTCTTAGATATGGCTGGCATCAGCTCTAGTTTCTTAGATATGGCTGGCATCAGCTCTGGTTTCTTAGATATGGTTGGCATCAGCTCTAGTTTCTTAGATATGGCTGGCATCAGCTCTAGTTTCTTAGATATGGTTGGCATCAGCTCTAGTTTCTTAGATATGGCTGGCATCAGCTCTAGTTTCTTAGATATGGCTGGCATCAGCTCTAGTTTCTTAGATATGGTTGAATTTATACAATTTTAGTTCGCTCTTTAACATATCTAATCTTCAGAATTGGGATGTCATAACGAGCTGTCTTATTTGAATGGAAAATTTATGTATTTTTTACCTACATTTTTTGTGTATAATGACCTTTGTTTCACAACTGCTCGTCTACTTCCTTTCCTGTAATGCACACTAGCATAAACATGTATAGCTGAAATGACAAAATCGCTTTTGTTCTGTTCTATTACATAATTATGTGCACAAAATTAAAATGGTAAATCATAGTTTTCATAGACTACATAAATTTGTATTTCAAAGGTTTCTCAACCTGATCTGTTTAAAACATTTGCGCTGTATAATAGTTATGATGGTATAGGAGGTGTGTGTGTATATATTCTCACTCATATCATTTCAATTTTGTAAATCGAACACCGTTCACCTTGTGGCTACTGCAAGTCGGAGCTGCTTGAATTATCTCGAAGTATTCTTCTTCTTCTTCGTTCGCTTCTACCACTCAGATCTCACCGTGATCCTATTGATTTTACTCCTGTGGTTCTCGCGATAGTCTCATTTAGGATGGAGGCTTAGAGCATCGTGGGGCTTTGGCCTGTATTCTCGGTGGGTCACAGAAGCGGCATTGCGTGACACTGGTTTTCGTTGCACCAGTTTAGTCTAGAGTTGGACTTTCTCACTGGAAGACCTCAACGTGATTTGGATATAATATATCCCCGCCGGGTGAGAGGTGGTTGCCTATCTAGACTGCAGTGGTCCAGTGTCTCCGACTTCAGCATTTTGTGGTCGTGGCTACTACCCTTCCTGGTGATGACCGGGACGGAGCTTTTGTCCAGGATGACGAATCTTCGCCACTAGTAAGTTTCACCCATGGGTTAAGCCGGTTTAGGCGTATTATCCCAGTATGAGTGTATATAGGATATGACCTGCCTTTAGAGCGGAGGCACTATGATATGCGTACCCATCGAGTCTCACCCCTCGTGTAAGCCGGTTTAGGCATATTTCACCAGTATGGGTGTATATAGGCCGTGGCCGGCCTTTAGAGCAGAGGTGTCGTGATTTGAATAGCACTGACCTCGAGACTACTGGTTACTTCACTTAATTTTTTGCTTCACCTTTTCCACGGCGGCGCCACGCGGCAGCTCTAATCGCATTTTTCTTCATTGGCCGGGAGGAGTTTCACCCCACGCACGGCAACTGAAGAATCTCCCCAACAGCAGGTTTTAAATCAGTTTTCCTTCTCCTAGATGAGCTACCAACCAAGACTCTCATCTACCCGAAGCGTCTGGTTTTCAGGCGCCAGATATTCGCCTTTTGCCCCTTCTCCTGTCAGTTTAAACAGCTCCACCACAAACAGGCCAGTCAGAGGCTATTTGAGACATTTAATTGGAGTGAAGAGCGTATCCCCCACCCCACCTCCTGCTATAACAGTACTTAGAACCAGTATTTTGCTCTGTTTGCTGGGAGTAGACACTGAAGGCAAGTAGGAAACCTGTTTCTAAGTTTGTAAGAAGAGCATATGTGGGTTATTGTGTGTCAAGCTTGGAGATCAAGATAGGCCATGGACTCCTCATTTTGTATGCAAAACTTGTACGGAGCATTTGCGCCAGTGGACAAATAGAAAGAGAAGGTGCCTGAAATTTGGAGTCCCAACGGTGTGGTGAGAACCGAAAAACCACTTCGATGGCTGCTGTTTTTCTATTGTTACTACCATAGGCATCAATCAAAATCATCGTGACATGTTGTCTTACCCTGACCTACCTTCAGCCAGGAGACCTGATCCGTACTCAGATCTTGTACCCGTTCCACCTTTCCTTGAACTAGCCCAGCTCTCGGAGGATGAGTCTTGCATGTCTGATATCGCACAAGGTAAAGAAAGTCGGGCCAGTGACAGGGAATTTCCAAACAACTTCACATTGTGATCGTTTTGATCAGAATGAACGGAGTGATCTGATCAGGGACTTAAATCTTTCCAAGGAGTCTTCTGAACTGCTTGCCTCCAGACTGAAGGAAAAGAATGTACTTCAGCCTGGAACGAACATGACATTTTATCGAAGGAGAGAAAAGGATTTGCTGCCATTCTTTACCACAGACAACAACTTAGTATTCTGCAATGACATCGGAAACCTTGTGAAGAAAATTAGTCTTTCAGAATATAACCCAAGTGAGTGGCGTTTTTTCATCAGCAGTTCAAAACGTAGTTTAAAATGTGTTATTTTAAATAACGGCAACAAATATGGTTCTTTTCCAACCGGTCATTCCACGAGGATGAAGGAAGAGTACAAGACCATCTCTTGATCTTGGAAAAGATAAATTACCAAGAGCATTAATGTGTAGGCTTGAAGATGGTTAATTTTCTTCTTGGTCAACAAAGTGCTTACACAAAATATCCTTGCTTTTTCTGCCTTTGAGTAGTGCCAAACATGAACATTGGGCAAGAAAAGACTGGCCTCCGAGGGAATATATGGTGGTAGCACGAGATAGAATCATACTTCCACCACTACATATAAAGTTAGGTCTCATGAAACAAGTTTGTAAAAGCTTTGAGTAAAGACATTTCGTGCATTGAATACATAGTGCATAAGTTATCTGAACTTACCATGGAAAAACTGAAAGCAGGAATTTTCGATGGTCCACAGATCAGACAACTTATAAATGACCCACATTTCATAGCATCAATGAGAGAAATCGAATCATGTGCCCGGTCTTCTTTTGTTCTTGTTGTGAAAAGCTTTCTTGGCAACAAGAAGGCAGACAACCGCACACAATTAGTACAGGATATGCTTGCTCTTTCAACAGGCTTGTCTGTAACATGAGTGTTAAAATCCATTATCAGCACAGTCACTTAGATCGCTTTCCAGAGAACCTTGGTGACTTAAGCGAAGAGCAAGGTGGAAGATTTCACCAAGACATAAAAACAATGGAAGCCAGATACTACGGAAGATGGGATGCACACACGATGGCAGACTTTTGTTGGAATCTTATGCGGGATTGTCCTGACAGATCCCTCTTTCGGAAGTCTTACAAAAGGAGCTTCTTGTGTGTCGAATGAGTGGAAGTTTGTATCATAAACTTTTGATTTTGATATAAAATAAGTAGATTTTCATGCAGTGCATTTTTCTTTTAATTTTTAATGTTTCTCAAATTAAAAAATATTAATTTAAACACTACATTAAAATATCCTGATTTGTTATGGGCGAGCAGAGTGAAGAGTAGTGTATATGGCATACGTTATGTATCTCAAACACTAGAGCTGATAGGGGGAAACTTTTTGTTGTTGTAATCAGCAGGTCAAATAAACACAGAAACATGTCTAACATTTGAGGCACCAAAATGTGTGTTGGCCAGTGTAATCTATCCGAGACAAAGGTGGACGGAATAGATAAATGTGGTTGGAGTAGAGGGTTTGTAATCTAGCTACAGTGAGAGGGTTCTGGAATGTAAGTTACAAGGAGGAGGAAAGAGTAGATCTTTGTAGAGAGGGAGTGTAAGTTACAGAGGAGGAGGAAAGATCAGAACTGTGTAGAGAGAGAACGTAAGTTATAGATGATGAGGAAAGAGTAGAACTTTGTAGAGAGGGAATGTAAGTCACAGGTGAGAATGACAGAGTGGAACTTTGTAGAGAGGGAATGTAAGTTACAGATGAGGAAGAAAGAGTAGAACTTTGTAGAGAGGGAATGTAAGTTACAGATGAGGAAGAAAGAGTAGAACTTTGTAGAGAGGGAATGTAAGTTACAGATGAGGAAGAAAGAGTAGAACTTTGTAGAGAGGCAGTGTGCGGAGTTCTAGATCTGATCTATCGTGCTGCGGTCAGCTAGCTGTTAGAATGGGTGCCTGACACTTGTGTTAGGAAAACTTACTTACGAAGCGAAGAATGTGTGTAGACAAGGCGAGACGTACTAGAATATGCCCCCAGTGTGTAGACAAGGCGAGACGTACTAGAATATGCCCCCAGTGTGTAGACAAGGCGAGACGTACTAGAATATGCCCCCAGTGTGTAGACAAGGCGAGACGTACTAGAATATGCCCCCAGTGTGTAGACAAGGCGAGACGTACTAGAATATGCCCCCAGTGTGTAGACAAGGCGAGACGTACTAGAATATGCCCCCAGTGTGTAGACAAGGCGAGACGTACTAGAATATGCCCCCAGTGTGTAGACAAGGCGAGACGTACTAGAATATGCCCCCAGTGTGTAGACAAGGCGAGACGTACTAGAATATGCCCCCAGTGTGTAGACAAGGCGAGACGTACTAGAATATGCCCCCAGTGTGTCGACAAGGCGAGACGTACTAGAATATGCCCCCAGTGTGTAGACGAATAAAGACGTATTCACTTGAAGATTAGTCACAGATGGAAGATTGGGGAATTGGTTTGGGGGGAGGGGGGTTAGATATAATTCTGCAGTTGTAAGTGTTGAAAAAATGTTGATGTGGTGAAAGATGGAATGTTGATGTGGTGAAAGATGGAAAGTTGCAGTGGAGAAAGATGGAACGTTGATGTTGAGGTGGTGAAAGATGGAATGTTGATGTGGTGAAAGATGGAATGTTGATGTGGTGAAAGATGGAATGTTGATGTTAATGTGGTGAAAGATGGAATGTTGATGTGACGAAAGATGCAGTATTAATATGGTGAAAGATGGAAAGTTGATGTGGTGAAAGATGGAAAGCTATTGTGGTGAAAGATGGAATGTTGATATGTGAAAGATAGAAAGTTAATGTAGGAAGATAGAACGTTGATGTGATGAAAGATGGAAAGTTGATGTGGTGAAAAATGGAAAGTTGATGTGGTCAAAGATGGAAAGTGATATTGATGTGACAAAAGATGAAAAGTTGATGTGATAAAGGATGGAATGTTGATGTGATGAAACATGGAATTTTGATGTGGCGAAAGATGGAATGTTAATATGGTGAAAGATAGAATGTTGATATGCTGAAATATGGAAAGTTGGTGTGGTGAAAGATAGAAGGTTGATGCTGACGTCCTGAAAGATAGAAAGTTGATGTGGTGAAAGATAGAAAGTTGATGTGGTGAAAGATAGAAAATTGATGTGATGAAAGATGGAAAGTTGATTTGATGAAAGATGGAAAGTTAATGTTGATGTGGTAAATGTGGAATGTTGATGTGATGAAAGATAGAAAGTTGATGCTGATGTGGTGAAAGATAGAAAGTTGATGTTGATGTGATGAAAGATAGAAAGTTGTTGTGGTGAAAAATGTAATGTTGATTTGGTTAAAGATGGAATTTTTATGTGGTGAAAGATGGAATGTTGATGTGGTGAAAGATGGAAAGATGATGATGTGATGAAAGATGGAAAGATGATGTTGATGTGATGAAAGATGGAAATTAATGTTGATATGAAAGATGAAAGGTTGTACAATTTCAGTTTCTGTGTTGACTGTGGCACAACAGCCCTCTCATAATAAGCATTTATTATTTCCTGTTTTACATTCTGTATCAAGCTCTGATTAGGGAGTACCTGATCTGTCACGCGGAGTTCCTTGTCTGTCATGGAGAATACCAAATCTGTCATGAAGAGTGCATTGTTTGTCATGGGGAGTGTCTAATCTGTCATGAGGAGTTCCTTATCTGTCATGGAGAGTGCCTAATCTGTCATGAGGAGTGCATTGTCTGTCATGGGGAGTGTCTAATCTGTCATGAGGAGTGCATTGTCTGTCACGGGGAATGCTTAATCTGTCATGAGGAGTGCCGTGTCTGTCATGGGGAGTGCATCGTTGTCATGGCGAGTGCCTAATCTGTCATGATGAGTGCATTGTCTGTCATGATGAGTGCCTATTCTGTCATGAGGAGTGCCCTGTCTGTCATGGGGAGTGCCTAATCTGTCACGAAGACCGTCTGATCTGTCATGGGGGAGTGTACTGTCTATCATAAATAGCATCTGATCTGTCATGAAGAGCGTCTGATCTGTCATGGGGAGTGCCTGGTCTGTCATGGAAGGCATCTGATCTGTCATGGGGGGGGGGGGTCCTGTCTCTCATGAATAGCATCTGATCTCTCATGGGAAGTGTCCTGTCTGTCATAAAGAGTGCCTGGTCTGTCAGGAAGGCTAGTGAGATTTGATGATGATGATGATGATGATAATAATAACACAGGATAGTGACAAAAGTATGACTGGTTATGTACCGTGCAAGTAGTCGTTTTCGATCAGACTTTTCTATTCTGCCAATTCCCTGGTCTTTCCGCACAGTTTGGTTGCTTTCTCCGTTACCATGACAGCGTGTCAGCACGTCCAGATCCCCCCCCCCCCTTGGTCTCCTGTTCTTTTTACCGTTGAGTTTTCCAGTGACTGTCCGGCTGTGTAATTGGTGTCTTCTCGTGGCATATCCCGAGAGTGTCCGTATTTTAGGAGAGTGAAGACGAATGTCCGATGAGGCAATCAGCGACCCATAGCTGATATGCTAGCGTCACAGTTAGCGACACATAGCTGATATGCTAGCGTCACAGTTAGCGACCCATAGCTGATATGCTAGCGTCACAATTAGCGACCCATAGCTGATATGCTAGCGTCACAGTTAGCGAACCATAGCTGATATGCTAGCGTCACAGTTAGCGACCCATAGCTGATATGCTAACGTCAAGGCTAGCGACCCATAGCTGATATGCTAGCGTCACGAATAGCGACGCATAGCTGATATGCTAGCGTCACGGTTAGCGACCCATAGCTGATATGCTAGCGTCACGGTTAGCGACCCATAGCTGATATGCTAGCGTCAGGGTTAGCGACCCTTAGCTGATATGCTAGCGTCACGGTTAGCGACCCATAGCTGATATGCTAGCGTCAGGGTTAGCGACCCTTAGCTGATATGCTAGCGTCACGGTTAGCGACTCATAGCTGATATACTAGCGTCACGGTTAGCGACTCATAGCTGATATACTAGCATCAGGGTTAGCGAACCATAGCTGACCAAGACCCAGTCCCACCTCTCCGTGGTACCCCTAAGTAACAGGCCTAGCCCGGCTAACGGGGCAGAGATCGCCAAAGTCCACATGGTGGTGGAGTCTGCTAAAGAAGCATTGCACACTCTCTGCTTTTTAGCTGTACTCTGGGACTGAAAAAGTAGCTGCCAACACGCGCTCCCACGCCGATACGATGCTGTGCCTCAACATCTCTACAGCATCGGCTGCAAAGAAGAACAGCTCGCGGTTACAGGGAGTTCGTGCTAGTACAAAATTTACTTGAGGATATTCTGCAGCTTCTTCTGGCACTTCCTTTCTATTCTGAATGACCAGGGTAAGTGTTTCGTTCTTACAAGTATCTCTTACAAATGATGGTGATGATGATGTTGTTGTTGATGATGATGATGATAGCAACTGTTTTATAATATAAGCGAATCAGGTCGATATTGGCTGTTTGTGGGAGCTGCCGAAGCCGCCATTTTGTTGGGCTGATTTTCTTAAAGCTGATTGTGAAAAGATGAAATTATATCAGGCTGGAAAGATTGAGGCGTGAGCACAGACAAGTGTGAGAGCAACAGACCTATGATTAGCCTTTGACAAAAATTGTAGGCAAAGCACTTCAGACGTGAGAAGAAAAAAAAAAACAGGAGGGGGGAGGGGAAGGGTAACAACAGGAGAATGAGTGTGGGCCCCGCTGATATGCCTACAACGTTTCGATGCTTACACACTCTGACATTTTACAGACTTGAAAGCCACTTGCACCCACTCGATACATGTAGCCCAGGGTATCTCTTATGTGTGTTGTCAAATTAATTTCTGCGGTTGCAAGAACTTTTCTGGTTATTTAGAAACATTTCTGCCAGCAGTGGTTGCTGATTCTCCAGCCATCCAGGTCGACATCGTCCAGCTGAGCTGATGACTTGAGATGTTTATTGACCGCACAGGCGAAGGCAGTAGTGCTGCCCGGTTATAGAAGGGGGCTTTTGTGACACCGGGGGGGGGGGGGAACCCAAGCCTTCATGAACTCTGCTACAGTCTACCTGGTTGTTGCGGGGGTAGGGGGGTGCGGAGAAGATAGAACATTGTTCTTCACTTAAAGGTGGTCTGGGTGTCTGAGTGGCGAAGTGGTTAGTGCACTGGTCTCTCATGGCGAAGGTCGGGGGTTCGAATCCGGCCGGCGGCACCCCAGTCACCCAGCTGTAGAAATAGGTACCCGACTTCTTCTGGAGTTGGGCAAGGAAAGGCGGCCAGGCGTGATACTGACCATATCACCCTCTAGTGTGCTGACAGGTCAAGGAAAATATGGGCACTAACACCATATCCCTATGTGCCTCTAAGGCATGACAGGGTTACCCCTAAAGGTGGTCTGGAGGTATATAGTGCAAGTTTTACAGCAAAGACATAGTATAAAGTAAAGGGTTAAGTAGGAATGGCCAGTGAGATGAGCAAGTAGAAGTGTAAAACAGATAGTAACGAATCAATATTTCAGCGGTATGCCTTTGTCGAGGGAGAAGGAAATAACGAAACGAGAAATAAACACACAAAACAAAACGTACATAGCACAGATCCTCGTGTTGTGGACGTCAAGCAAGTAATGTAAAAGAATGTATTATTCAGTAATAATAATAATAATAATCAGAGTTGCGAGGTAGTGTTCGAGTCCGGCCAGAGCCGTCCTAGTAGACATTGCTAGCTTAATCTGGAGCTGGGGAAGGAGAGACAGCCAATCGTGATGCTGCCTTCTAGTGCGCCGACAGTGAAGGAAAATACTGGTACTGACGCCATATTTCCATGGTACCTCAGTGGTACAGCAGCCTTACCTTTACTCTTTATTTCATGAATAAATATATAAACACTTAACTTTTCAGTAGGAGGTTTTCTACAGAAGAAGCCGGGCCGCCTAGCATCATTTTACAGAACGTTATCACATACGCCGGGCCGCCTAGCATCATTTTACAGAACGTTATCACATACGCCGGGCCGCCTAGCATCATTTTACAGAACGTTATCACATACGCCGGGCCGCCTAGCATCGTTTTACAGAACGTTATCACATACGCCGGGCCGCCTAGCATCATTTTACAGAACGCTATCACATACGCCGGGCCGCCTAGCATCATTTTACAGAACGTTGTCACATACGCCGGGCCGCCTAACATCATTTTACAGAACGTTATCACATACGCCGGGCCGCCTAGCATCATTTTACAGAACGCTATCACATACGCCGGGGCGCCTAGCATCATTTTACAGAACGTTATCACATACGCCGGGCCGCCTAGCATCATTTTACAGAACGTTATCACATACGCCGGGCCGCCTAGCATCATTTTACAGAACGTTGTCACATACGCCGGGCCGCCTAGCATCATTTTACAGAACGTTATCACATACGCCGGGCCGCTAGCATCATTTTACAGAACGTTATCACATACGCCGGGCCGCCTAGCATCATTTTACAGAACGTTATCACATACGCCGGGGCGCCTAGCATCATTTTACAGAACGTTATCACATACGCCGGGCCGCCTAGCATCATTTTACAGAACGTTCTCACATACGCCGGGCCGCCTAGCATCATTTTACAGGACGTTATCACATACGCCGGGCCGCCTAGCATCATTTTACAGGACGTTATCACATACGCCGGGCCGCCTAGCATCATTTTACAGAACGTTATCACATACGCCGGGCCGCCTAGCATCATTTTACAGAACGTTGTCACATACGCCGGGCCGCCTAGCATCGTTTAGAAAGAGAGAAAATGAAAATGCACATTAAAACATCTATGTTCCATGTATGGATGTTGTAGCCAGAACCAACAAGAAAACAAAAAGAAGTAACAGAACAATAGAAAGTGAAAAACAGATGTCATAGAACAATAGAAAGTGAAAATAATGTAATAGAACAATAAAAAGGAAAAGATATGTTATAGAACAGTAGAAAGTGAAAAAAGAAGTAAATTGAAAAGAGCGTAAAAGAAAGAAGAAAGGGAACAATAGGAAGTTTTAAAAAGAGCAATGGAACATATGAAAGAGAGAGAGAGAGAGAGTGTTTGGATGAAAGGAATGTATTAAAAGTATTGTGAAAACCAGGAAAACTTGAGAGCAAAAGTATAAGAGGATGACAGCGTTTTATAGGAAGAAATGAACGGACAATTCTAACTAGGAACAGCTTTCCCAGATGTAGAGTCGTGAGAAGAGTCGGCCGCGAGCTGGAGACATCATTTGAGTACTGGGCTCAGGATGATGACCTGTGTAAGTAGAGACATAGGGTATGTATTCATAGTCATAGATGCAGATATGGGCGTTAATGTCTGAGGCTTTCTTTACATCGTCCTGCGATTAACCTAACTATGTTGTCTGGTTACTTTGAGCGTTGTGTGCGTCCACGAGTATAGTATATGTGTGTGTTGTATGTTGTCAGTCGGTCGGCCATAAATGTTCGCTCATGCGTGCAGGCTGACAAAATGCATGCCTGGAATGTCGACACACGAAATGGGAGCATTTTTTTTTTTTTGGTCCTGTAAAAATGGTCCTCACTTGTTCAACACATCCGGGAAGGTGGTTGTTTGTGTGTTGGTGGTAGTGCAGGGCGTTGTGGGTGGGTAGACTGGCTGTCTGGGGGGAGAGTAAGACTACTAAACATGCGGAGGAGTGAGAGAAATAGTTGTATGCCCGTGCCCCATCTCTCTGTTGGTGCCCCAGGTAACAGGCCAAGCCTGGGTGACGGAGCAGGGATCGCCATAATCACAGTCGTGGTGGAGTCTGCTAAAGAAGTATTCTCACCTGCTGCTTTTTTTAGCACCGCTACTCAGGACTGAAACAAAAACTGCCGTACTCCACTTCCAAGCCGATACGATGTTATAACACAACCTCTTCACTGTTTCGACTGTAAAGAACGCCAGCTCCCAGTTACAGGGAGATATCAGAAGAATACATTCTTAAGATGACTGGACATTTACCACTTGTGGCACACAGGAAACTCCCTGGTGGTTTTTTAGGTAAGTAGGACATCCAGACATTATCTTCTTCTTCTTCTGCTTCGCCTTTCGGCCACAGTCATCCTACTTTAGAAAGTTTTCCTCACAACTCTATGCTATCAGTGTCAGACTAACAGCCAAATACAAAAGAAAAATCATCACGACAGAAATGAGATGTTTAAGGAGAATACTAAATGTGACAAGAAGAGACCAAGTAAGAAATGACACCATCAGGGCAAAGGCTGGAGTAACACCATTATTACATGACATCCAGAAACAGCAAGTCACGTGGTTTGGCCATGTTACATGACTACCACCAGACAGTATATCACAGAAAACATTCACACTAAGATTTGTAGGTAACAGAGGAAGAGGCCGCCCACGCAGGCGATGGATAGAGGAAATTACAGCAGAAATTAAATATCCCATTATATGAAGCAGATCGTCGAGCCCTATCAAGACGTCTGTTTGTCCTCTCACACCGAAAGGTACACGAGGAAGACAAGAGTTTTCAGAAGCAAGATTACCTTCTCCTTTATCATTCGGTCAGAGAAGGGTCCGTCTTCATGGGCACCACTGGGAGATGAAGCAGGGTTTTGGTCAGCTACGAACATCTCCAGCTACGAACATCTCCAGCTGTGAATATCTCAAGTTAAGAACATTTCCAGCTACGAACATCTCCAGCTACGAACATATCCAGCTACGAACATATCCAGCTATGAACATCTCCAGCTGTGAACATCTCCAGCTACGAACATATCCAGCTATGAACATCTCCAGCTGTGAACATCTCCAGCTACGAACGTCTCCAGCTGTGAACATCTCCAGCTGTGAACGTCTCCAGCTATGAACATCTCTAGCTGTGAACATCTCCAGCTACGAACATCGCCAGCTATGAACGTCTCCAGCTGTGAACATTTCCAGCTGTGAACGTCTCCAGCTGTGAACATCTCCAGCTATGAACATCTCCATCTTTCACTGTGTCTGTCCTTGGTGATTTTGATTCAGCGTATCTTGTCTTCGTGTAGCCTTCTAGACGTGGGTAATCTAATAGTATACTTTCCTAGGTTTGTCAGTCTGTAACGTTCATTATGCCACAGGGCTGAAGTAAAGTGTTGATGTGACGACGTAAGTTTTGTGGCAAGAGTCACTTCGTACAATATTTTACATGTACAGTACATTATTTCGCGTCACTGCCGAGGCGTATAGAGTTATTTATAGAAAAGTTGTAGTTGTAGTGGGCATGTGACAGAGTTTCCCTGGCGTTTTCTCGCTGTTGCACAGCTCTGAAAGTTCTTAAGATTGTTATTAAGGGATGGCAGAATTTAACTGGGAAAAGTTTTGAAAAAAATTATTATCATATTTTCGTTTCATCTGCCGTCATTTTGTGATGGATTACAGCTTGTTCATGACGTTATAAGAGGACGGAGCTGATTGGGGCAGGGATAGGCAGAGCTCAGGTCATGTTCACCTGCACCGTAAGACAGTAGTTGGCACTTCCAGGGGCTGGAAAACCCACAGCCATGTGGATAGCTCGGGGAGGGTCAAAGGTTAAGGGTGTCATTCTGGCCGAAAATAGTGACCCCAGTTGTGTGGGCCGGTTGTTGTCGAACTGGTCGAATCAAGACAAAAGTCGAACAGGGACAGACAAACCAGTTCCTCCAGGCCGCTTACCCAGGTGAAGTATTGTAACCTGTCTTACTCATCCCTTACTGTAAGGTGACCAGCCGTCCCGTATTATGCAAGATAGTCCAGTATTTTAAGTGTTTATCCCGGAAATTGTATTTGTTTAGTCAAGACTCATAATTAAAAGCATATGTCCTGCGTTGTCCCGTTTTTTTCATGATCTCCACCATGTTCGGAAATAGCCAGAATTTTGACAAGTTATCTTAGGGGACAATGTTGCTCTGTTGAAGAAAGTTACGAGGAGCATTCAGAAAGTAATGCACCACATCGTTTTTCTCAGGAGCTTGTTATTAGAAAAGCATGAAATTTATACACAATATACATGGATATGTCTTGTAAACATCGGCATTATTCAACATAATCCCCATCAACTTGTACGACTTTACGCGAGGGCGAAATAAGCGCATGTATTCCTAGCCCGTACCAGATTTTCTCTTGATTATGTAGCCATTTCTTCGCTGCATGAATCACTCCTTCATCTTCAATCGTGCATCTTTAAGTGGACCAAACAGATGGGAATCAGAGGGTGCCAAATTTGGATTGTAGGGTGGGTGGGCTAGTACAGTCCAACTCAGTTTGGTAATTGCTTCCCGTGTTGCCAGACTTGTGTGAGGGCGCACATTGTCGTGAAAGAGAAGGAGGTCTGCTGGAATCTTGTGCGGCCGGATTCTGCGAAAACGTTGATTGAGTTTTTTTTTCAGTGTCTTAATGTAAGCTTGCGAATTTATTGTCTCTCCTCTTGGCATAACATCCACAAGAATCACACCTTCAGTGTCCCATAAGACAATGATCATGACCTATCCAGCTGAAGGAGTTGTTTTGAATTTCTTTCTTCGTGGTGATTGCGGATGATTCCACCCCATTGAGTGTCTTTTTGTCTCAGGTTCAAAATGATGTGCCCAGGTTTCGTCACCTTTTATGATCTTAGCCAGAAAGTTCTCTCCCTCAGCATTGAAAAACTCCAACAATTCAGAAAAAATTGCTTTCCTTTGCAACCGATGGTCATATTTGAGACTTCGAGGAACCCATCTTGCGCAAACCTTACAAAATCCGAGAGCTAGCATAGCCTCATTTGCATTACCATTGCTGACTGACAGTTTTAAGGCCAATTGTAAGAATAATGCCCTCACCGCATCTCAACATTTCTGTCTTGGTGGCTGTGGCAGGATGTCCACAGCGCGGCCGATCATGCAACTCCTTATCTCCACTTGTTGATTGTTTGATTCTCAGAACCCAGCGACTGACTGCAAAACGTCCTTACACATCACATAGATGCTTGTTAATGTTCACAGCAGTTTCCTTCTCTGCAAGGAGAAATTCTGTCACAATTCGCTGCTTATACTGCAAGTTGTTAACACGCTCCATTTCAGCGGTCAGGGCGGCCATATTCTTTGTTCGGTTGCGGTGCAATATGGCTCACACTATCGATATACGTGCCATATTTAAAGTGTGCAAGATTTCATGCTTCTATCTTCATACTTTTTGTGAACGCCCCTCGTATGTCTGCAGAGAACTAGAACAAGCAGGGCCTTACTCTTCGAAGGTACATTTGTAAATAAAGTTATAAACCTGGCTTTACTGATTGACATTTTGAGCCATAATTTAAATGTAGTTTGACTGTTTGGTATCTGAAATTAGAAAAGAAGGTCAGGTAATGTTGTATACTACAAGTCAGAAAGTTGCTGCTTAGCAAAACGACATTTGGTTTAACTTTACTGTAAAAAGTTGGAGAGAGAGAGAGAGAGAGAGAGAGAGAGAAGCTTGTATTAGTGGAGTTTACAAACTAGATGAACTACGAGGAAAACTGCTTCCATGACTACCAGCAGGTCGTGATTACTTATATTCCAAGGCTGAACAGCAACAACAAAGACGGGCAAGTTTTTCACCGTGGCATTAAACGCCTAGTTCAGGAAAGCTGTGTAAGTAGACCAACACCAGGCCATCGCCGACTGCTTCAATAGTGTACAAATCTACATCTGAGAAGAAGAAGAAGATCATAGCATCAGCTGTCAATATATGTTATATAACGATACAAGATCTACCATCAACAGTGATGAAGTTGGCCTGCATCATCATCATCATCATCATCGTGCCATGCGGGCAGGTGTTCTCTGCGTATCTCGCTTCTTAATGTTTACCATCAGCTCAGTTGATGTTTTTTTAATCCCATGACGTTGGACTGTCCATGATTTTAAAAAAAATCTTGCCCTGCATCTCTTCCCATTTATCTTTCCTGCTGTTCTGATGTTTTCAGGGCACCCCT
Organism: Achatina immaculata; assembly: GCA_009760885.1. Taxonomy (NCBI): domain Eukaryota; kingdom Metazoa; phylum Mollusca; class Gastropoda; order Stylommatophora; family Achatinidae; genus Lissachatina; species Lissachatina immaculata. The sequence continues at coordinate 40,486,044 of CM019691.1, read as the reverse complement.
CCACCTCATGTGTCCACAGAACGATGACCTATAGATTCAGTTATGTTTCTGTCTACATTTCCTTGTGCTAGGCATTCCCCGTTTGTCATCTTAGCTGCCCGTATTACTTCTAACATGCTTCTGATGAACCACATCTCTGTTGCCTCTAATGATCTTTCTATCGAAGTTTAAATGTAGCCTGAATGTTTCGTATTTGAAAGTAGAAAAGATGTTTGAACTTGTGCTTTGCTGCATAGATCAACAATCCTTTCATTGGGATGAGCGTTAGGGAAACGACACAAAACGGGCTGTGAAGGGAGCACCTAAAAGCTATTATCACCTGAAAGTCTTCAGATTGGTTAGTCTGGTACTATCTATATATATCTTCCAGTGGCAGCCATGATGTGTACAGCATAAACAGACAGACAGACAGGTTGCGCAACTTAAGACAGCATGCTGTGAGCAATTAACAGAGTGAGGGAATTACAGCACAGACAGATCCACTGTTTATTAGACGGCGCAAACAATCCCACGTCTCCAAGTGACGATCTGGAGACAGCCAAACATGCACAGACCAGGATCTGGCTTGTCCTGTAGGCTGGGCCGGAGCACACACACCGGCTTGGCTGGCGGGCGTGCGTGCTGGAGGTCACAGTGTACGTGCATTACGTGTGTCGTGGGGGTGTGTGTGTGTGTGTGTGTGTCGCGTGCGACGCGGTGACATTGTAAAACTAGACGTGTTTATGATCTTGTGTGTAAGGATGTCGTACCTTTTTTTCACCTTTTATCACTGTCCTGTATTCTTAGACAACACTTTTCTGTCTCCTCCACTTTGTGAGTTCAACTCTTCTTCTGCCAGTCCTCCTCCTCCTCTCTCTCTCTCTTTCTTTCTTTCTCTCTCTCTCTCTCTTTCTTTCTCTCTCTCTCTCCCTCCGTGTAATTGTGTTGTTTGTTTGTAAGGATACGAGTAATTTATGTGTTTGCATATTTGTATGTAAGGATACATATAGTTGTGTGTGTTTGTATGTAAGGACACGACCAGTTCTGTTGAAGATGACCTTACACTGTCCATGCTCCTCTGTTGGTAGCGAGCATACTTGTTTCTGTACTTGTCTTTCACCGGTCTGCCATTTCTGTTCTCGCAAGTGTTTACGTCACACCGTCAGTGTTTCCCAGGCTTGTTCGGGCTTCCGCCCCCTCTTCTCCCAGGCCACATCTCCAAGACCCCCCACCCATCCCCAACACACACACACTCTTCTGAGATTGATCTTGCAGATTGTGGCAGGTTGTTACCCTCTGTACCGCAGCAGTAGGTGGTTTGTATGGTCTTGGTTCAAATAAGTATTTTCACTGACATTAAGTATCAACATGACCAGAGCATATGACATATTTTAACTGACAGTAAGTATCAACGTGACCAGAACATATGACAGATTTAACTGACATTAAGTATCAATATGACCAGAGCATGTGACATATTTTAACTGACAGTAAGTGTGAACATGACCAGAGCATATGACATATTTTAACTGACAGTAAGTATGAACATGACCAGAGCATATGACAGATTTTCAACAATGCTGTGGTTCTTGAGCATGACAAAGTCATCACGACCAGCTTAACTTTCAAGGTAGCCGAGTAAACAGTTTCAGCCATCTTGGATCTATAGTCTGACCACCTTCTTTCATGCCAAGTGAGCACACAAGATGAGAAGACAGCCGTCGCGTTTGACAGCATATCGAACAAGAACAGAAGCTGAATACTGAAGACAGGAGCTGTAATTTATGAAACCTGCGTGGTTTGTTTGTCTCATGTGTGGACTGGTAACAACAACACACTGAAGACATATTAGAAGAAAAGTGTTTCATCTTCGCTGCTTTCTCACAACAGTGAACATCACATGATATAGTTAGAGATACCAACTCTGAGATTGTCCAGCCTACTAAGGTTCCATCCATGATGGCAACCCTCAGCAGTGGAAGTATTCTTGATGGCTACATCGTGTTGCAGGAAAGAACCTCAGCCGCATCAAGCAAATATAATTAGTTTCTGTGAAGTCAGCCACCTGACTTTTAAAGTCACCCATCTAACTTTACATCATTATCTCCCCCATGTAGTCAACCATCGTAGGTTCTGGTCTTACCCCCCCCCCTTGTCAACCATCGTAGGTTCTGGTCTTACCCCCCCCCCCCTTGTCAACCATCGTAGGTTCTGGTCTTACCCCCCCCTCCCCTTGTCAACCATCGTAGGTTCTGGTCTTACCCCCCCCCTTGTCAACCATCGTAGGTTCTGGTCTTACCACCCCCCTTTGTCAACCATCGTAGGTTCTGGTCTTACCCCCCCCCCCCCCCTTGTCAATCATTGTATGTTCTGGTCTTCCCCCCCCTTGTCAACCATCGTAGGTTCTGGTCTTACACCCCCCCCCCCCTTGTCAATCATTGTATGTTCTGGTCTTACCCCCCCCCCCCTTGTCAACCATCGTAGGTTCTGGTCTTAACCCCCCCCCCCCTGTCAACTATCGTAGGTTCTGGTCTTACCCCCCCCCCCCTTGTCAACCATCGTAGGTTCTGGTCTTACCCCCTCCCCTTGTCAATCATTGTATGTTCTGGTCTTACCCCCCCCCCCCTTGTCAATCATTGTATGTTCTGGTCTTACCCCCCCCCCCCTTGTCAACCATCGTAGGTTCTGGTCTTACCCCCCCCCCCCTTGTCAACCATCGTAGGTTCTGGTCTTACCCCCCCCCCCCTTGTCAACTATCGTAGGTTCTGGGTTCTGGTCTTACCCCCACCCCCCCCCCCCTTGTCAACCATCGTAGGTTCTGCCTCTTACTGTAAAATATTATAGGTTTCAGTGGTAGTAATATATACGCGGAGTTGGGGTTTGGTGCTTTGAACTTGTATATGTGACTATCCGATGTTTCCTTCTCATAATTAAGTACAATTGTAAATGAGACCCCAAATGCACCCCTTCCAAATATCTCATCCCAGGTTTTAGCCCTTTCATCTGTGCCCAGCTAAGAATTTTAATTAATATGAAGAAACATTAACACAGGACACTTTGTCATACATAAGTAACAACTCGTAAACCACATAATGATCAAGGCAAATAATAATCAGTTTCGATCACAAAAACAAGAAAACATGCCACATAAGACAAACGACAACTGAGGACAACTCAACGTGGCTGAGTAAACAGATCCAGCTATCTTGGGTCTGTAGTCTGACCACCTTTTCTCATGACAAAATCATCATTATGCATTCACTATATGCGTCACGAACAATTACATACAACCAGAAAGGTGAGACACTTCTTGAAACCATCACATGACAAAATATCTGTCACTATATGTGACTCTCATTTTAATCATACTTCTGCTCTAATCTAGCCCTTCTTCACACAGAAGGTCTCACTATACTGTCTTGTGCAGTTGCACTAATGTTCAGTAAATCTATTTTTTTATCAACACAAAACTACATCAACAACTCTTGAGTTAGCATCAAAATACATAACAGCACATATTATATCCAAACTAACTCATGAAATATCAAATATGCTCAGTGCTCATGACTGCACATTACTGCCAGAAAATGACTCTCAAATGAAATATCAAATATATGAAATACGACAATATGAATGAAAAATTATGACATTGTGTATGTATGACAGATAAACACTGACAGAGTATAAGAGCGCACATCTTCAAGGAACATTCACATACATACCCCATATTACATATATAATGTGCACATAACACATAATACAACAAATGACAGTGTCAGTGCAAATGCAATCAATCAAATATATCAAGTGGTGGTTTTCTTGATACGCTTAATTGGTTCTATATGACACTGAACGCATATAACAGTTCACCACAAACTACGACTTCATTACATAAAACAACGAGCAGTACTTCTTCTGACAACACTCACATTTAAATACTCATAAACCAACATTAGACATACGACAACTCACACGACCTTGAGGATGGCACATGAGGAGATCATGACAGGAAACGCTACAACCACACTGATCCATAAGAAAATAACGATAACATGCTCCCTTGCTATAATCCTGGCCGTACCTTCCCACAAACAGGGGACGACTGGCTGGTCAATTACACTTTCTAACTGGACGACACCCAAGCCAGTAACATGCCCCAAAATCACGAGGTGCTACTTTGACCTTTCCAGTCGGCCGCGCCACTCCCTTCTAATTACCCATGTTAAGTTCTGTATCTTACCACTCCTTTCTAATTACCCATGTTAAGTTCTGTATCTTACCACTCCTTTCTAATTACCCATGTTAAGTTCTGTATCTTACCACTCCTTTCTAATTACCCATGTTAAGTTCTGTATCTTACCACTCCTTTCTAATTACCCATGTTAAGTTCTGTATCTTACCACTCCTTTCTAATTACCCATGTTAAGTTCTGTATCTTACCACTCCTTTCTAATTACCCATGTTAAGTTCTGTATCTTACCAGTCTCTTCTAGTCAGCCATCTTAGGTTCTGTATCTTACCTCCCCCTTGTAATTAGCCATCTTAGGTTCTGTATCTTACCTCCCCCTTGTAATTAGCCATCTTAGGTTCTGTGCCTTACCTCCCCCTTGTAATTAGCCATATTAGGTTCTGTATCTTACCTCCCCCTTGTAATTAGCCATCTTAGGTTATGTGCCTTACCTTCCCCCTTTTAATTAGCCATCTTAGGTTCTGTATCTTACCTCCCCCTTGTAATTAGCCATCTTAGGTTCTGTATCTTACCTCCCCCTTGTAATTAGCCATCTTAGGTTCTGTATCTTACCTCCCCCTTGTAATTAGCCATCTTAGATTCTGTGTCTTACCTCCCCCTTGTAATTAGCCATCTTAGGTTCTGTCTTACCTCCCCCTTGTAAATAGCCATCTTAGGTTCTGTGTCTTACCTCCCCTTTGTAATTAGCCATCTTAGATTCTGTCTTACCTCCCCCTTCTAATTAACAATCCTAGGTTGTGTCTTACCTCCCCTTGCATTCTCTTTCTCTTGCTCACGATTCAAAGCCTCTTTCTTGTCAGCTGACCAGTCACGTGGGTTGAGCAGCCGTCTTAGAGGTCAAAGGGTATGATATTGTAACACGGTAGCATTTTGAGAATGTGAAATATCAACATAATCACTCATTTGAGAAAACGTTGAGTGTAAGGGAAAGATCATGCTTAGAAACTGCCAGAAATCTACCATCTTCAGACGCCATCGCTGAGCTGAGAATAGCCATGATGTTTTATACGTTCTGTTTGTACGCATTCCAACTTTTTTTTCCTTTCTTTTATATACGTTTGTTTATGTTCACTTTGACACAGCTTTAGTCATGTCCAGTTCAGATTTTAATATGGTTTTCCTGTAGTATTTCATAACTTCCTTCAGCTCTCCGCGTCCCCAAAGTTGCATGTCTTGGTTTCCCTCCGTCAGTAGTTGGCGGCTGTCGTGTTGTAGGTCAACACATGACAAGAGTATGTGATAAAGGATCGTACAGTATGTTTGACAAGCCATGTAGTTTGTGTGTGCGCTCGGTTTTTTTTCTTCTTGTTTTGTTTTGTTTAGTTTTGTAATCGCCGTGTACTCATTTGTTATCAGTTAAGTCGTGTAGACCTCAAGGTCACTCACCTGAACACGAGAGCCAAGTACCTGGCGGTACTTACGTGACATGAAAGCTGAGAGCATGACCTGTGTTGCTGCCGATGTTATTCTTTATTTCACGAGGAGAATCAAATGTTTGCTCAAGAAAACTTTCTGTTCTTGCTTGCTGTAACAGTGGATAAACAAATAGTGGCTTTTTGTGAATTGGGTGAATTGGGGGGAAAAGTAGTCAGTAAATAATTCTCTCTCTTTCTCTCTCTCTCTCTCTCTCTCTCTCTCTCTCTCTCTCTCTCTGGTCCATGCCAGTCAGGCGTTGGCAGTCACTGATTTCCACAACCATCTGTCCTTTGCTGTTTCTGTATGATGTGTGCTGGACTGTGCTCTGTGCCAGTCTTTTACTCCACCAAGTATCGTGCTTCCTTGTCTTCTTTTGTTGTAGCCAGAATCCACCAATCTGCCAAAATCTGGCCATGAACGTTCATGATCAGCAGTTTCTGAAGTTGACACTGAAGAAGCTCTTTCGGATCTTGCTGCCTGTGTCGAAATCTCCAAACTGAAAGTTAACCCGGCACTTCTCTACAGTTGAGTATGACGGGCACCTGTCACTCAGTGTTGGCAACAGACACTCCTGGATTTTCTTTGAAGTTTTCTCCTGTAGGAACAGGAACATCGTGACAGCCGAGAATTCCACGCTTGAAGACTCCACACATTTCGTTGACGTGGTTCTGTCACTCTTCTAGCCCTGTGACACTTCATAAAATAACACACTTTCTAGCCACAGTGGCAAGACTGCGTTCAAATTTTAGGACGTGGGTCGGGCTTGATAACTTTTCATCACCCCTTGGTTTGTTTCCTCATTGGTGTATGTTAAGCTTTCTTATGAGACGCTGGAGCTCTCTGCAGAAGACAAGTGTTTCAGCAGCACTGAGTGAGCTTTTAGAAGTCATTCTCTGCTCATTCTCTAGGTGGCGGTGACCTTTATTCTGCTGTTAGATTATTTGATTTGATCAAAGTGATCATTCCCACTGCTGTGATTATGTTAGTCGGACAAAATCTTTGACGTGGCCTGTAACATCAGAGTCTGGTGTAAGCGTGAAGATGAGATATCCCACCTCTCTTACCTGTTCTTATGTCAGTCACGATCATCTCTCTCTCTCTCTGGTCCATGCCAGTCAGGCGTTGGCAGTCACTGATTTCCACAACCATCTGTCCTTTGCTGTTTCTGTATGATGTGTGCTGGACTGTGCTCTGTGCCAGTCTTTTACTCCACCAAGTATCGTGCTTCCTTGTCTTCTTTTGTTGTAGCCAGAATCCACCAATCTGCCAAAATCTGGCCATGAACGTTCGTGATCAGCAGTTTCTGAAGTTGACACTGAAGAAGCTCTTTCGGATCTTGCTGCCTGTGTCGAAATCTCCAAACTGAAAGTTAACCCGGCACTTCTCTACAGTTGAGTATGACGGGCACCTGTCACTCAGTGTTGGCAACAGACACTCCTGGATTTTCTTTGAAGTTTTCTCCTGTAGGAACAGGAACATCGTGACAGCCGAGAATTCCACGCTTGAAGACTCCACACATTTCGTTGACGTGGTTCTGTCACTCTTCTAGCCCTGTGACACTTCATAAAATAACACACTTTCTAGCCACAGTGGCAAGACTGCGTTCAAATTTTAGGACGTGGGTCGGGCTTGATAACTTTTCATCACCCCTTGGTTTGTTTCCTCATTGGTGTATGTTAAGCTTTCTTATGAGACGCTGGAGCTCTCTGCAGAAGACAAGTGTTTCAGCAGCACTGAGTGAGCTTTTAGAAGTCATTCTCTGCTCATTCTCTAGGTGGCGGTGACCTTTATTCTGCTGTTAGATTATTTGATTTGATCAAAGTGATCATTCCCACTGTGCTGTGATTATGTTAGTCGGACAAAATCTTTGACGTGGCCTGTAACATCAGAGTCTGGTGTAAGCGTGAAGATGAGATATCCCACCTCTCTTACCTGTTCTTATGTCAGTCACGATCATCTATCTGTCTGTCTGCCTGCCTGTCTACACAAGACCGACGCGGTTATTTTAATGTGACAGAATTGTCTAAACCTCGGCTGATATCTCGAGCAGTGAGAGTAAATGTACTGAAGTACCTACAGGAACCTGGAAACAGTACATGAAAGAACCGGAGCTCACCTGTGTGAAGCACCTTTTGTCGGTCATCAGTTGCAATTGTTCACACCTGGAGCACAGAACCAAGAGTTGTATGGGCAAGTGAGACAGACTTACTTGAAGTTTTGGTTCAGAACATAAGAACCGAGAGTTGTATGGGCAAGTGAGACAGACTTACTTGAATTTTTGGTTCAGAACATAAGAACCGAGAGTTGTATGGGCAAGTGAGACAGACTTACTTGAATTTTTGGTTCAGAACATAAGAACCGAGAGTTGTATGGGCAAGTGAGACAGACTTACTTGAAGTTTTGGTTCAGAACATAAGAACCGAGAGTTGTATGGGCAAGTGAGACAGACTTACTTGAAGTTTTGGTTCAGAACATAAGAACCGAGAGTTGTATGGGGAAGTGAGACAGACTTACTTGAAGTTTAGGTTCAGAACATATCCAAGACTTTCGGCCAGAAAGAACTTTAAAAAAAAAAAAAAATCTTCACTATCGTTCGATAGTTCCTCGAGTGAGGAAAGTGGGAAGACACAAGAATGACAGAAAGAGTGAGGACAGAAAGAATGAGGAAAGTGGGCAGAAACAAGAATGACAGAAAGAGTGAGGAAAGTGGGCAGAAACAAGAATGACAGAAAGAGTGAGGACAGAAAGAGTGAGGAAAGTGGACAGACACAAGAATGACAGAAAGAATGAGGAAAGTGGACAGACACAAGAATGACAGAAAGAGTGAGGACAGAAATATTGAGGAAAGTGAACAGACACAAGAATAACAGAAAGAGTGAGGACAGAAAGAGTGAGGAAAGTGGGCAGACACAAGAATGACAGAAAGAGTGAAGACAGAAAGAGTGAGGAAAGTGGGCAGAAACAAGAATGATAGAAAGATTGAGGACAAAAAGAGTGAGGAAAGTGGGCAGAAACAAGAATGACAGAAAGAGTGAGGACAGAAAGAGTGAGGAAAGTGGGCAGACACAAGAATGACAGAAAGAGTGAGGAAAGTGGACAGAAACAAGAATGACAGAAAGAGTGAGGAAAGTGGACAGAAACAAGAATGATAGAAAGAGTGAGGAAAGTGGACAGAAACAATAATGACAGAAAGAATGAGGAAAGTGGACAGAAACAAGAATGACAGAAAGAGTGAGGAAAGTTGGCAGACACAAGAATGGCAGAAAGAGTGAGGACAGAAAGAGTGAGGAAAGTGGGAAGAAACAAGAATGACAGAAAGAGTGAGGAAAGTGGGCAGAAACAAGAATGACAGAAAGAGTGAGGAAAGTGGGCAGAAACAATAATGACAGAAAGAGTGAGGAAAGTGGGCAGAAACAATAATGACAAAAAGAGTGAGGAAAGTGGGAAGAAACAAGAATGACAGAAAGAGTGAGGAAAGTGGGAAGAAACAAGAATGACAGAAAGAGTGAGGAAAGTGGGCAGAAACAAGAATGACAGAAAGAGTGATTAAAGTGGGCAGAAACAATAATGACAGAAAGAGCGAGGAAAGTGGGAAGAAACAATAATGACAGAAAGAGTGAGGAAAGTGGGCAGAAACAATAATGACAGAAAGAGTGAGGAAAGTGGGAAGAAACAAGAATGACAGAAAGAGTGAGGAAAGTGAGAAGAAACAAGAATGACAGAAAGAGTGAGGAAAGTGGGAAGAAACAATAATGACAGAAAGAGTGAGGAAAGTGAGAAGAAACAATAATGACAGAAAGAGTGAGGAAAGTGGGAAGAAACAATAATGACAGAAAGAGTGAGGAAAGTGGGAAGAAACAATAATGACAGAAAGAGTGAGGAAAGTGGGAAGAAACAATAATGACAGAAAGAGTGAGGAAAGTGGGAAGAAACAATAATGACAGAAAGAGTGAGGAAAGTGGGAAGAAACAATAATGACAGAAAGAGTGAGGAAAGTGGGAAGAAACAATAATGACAGAAAGATTGAGGAAAGTGGGAAGAAACAATAATGACAGAAAGAGTGAGGAAAGTTGGCAGAAACAATAATGACAGAAAGAGTGAGGAAAGTGGAAAGAAACAAGAATGACAGAACGAGTGAGGAAAGTGGGCAGACACAAGAATGACAGAAAGAGTGAGGAAAGTGGGCAGACACAATAATGACGGAAAGAGTGAGGAAAGTGGGCAGACACAAGAATGACGGAAAGAGTGAGGAAAGTGGGCAGAAACAGAATGACAGAAAGAGTGAGGAAAGTGGGAAAAACAATAATGACAGAAAGTGAGGAAAGTGGGCAGAAACAAGAATGACAGAAAGAGATAGGAAAGTGGGCAGAAACAAGAATGACAGAAAGAGTGAGAAAGTGGACAGAACAAGAATGACAGAAAGATGAGGACAGAAAGAGTGAGGAAAGTGGGCAGAAACAGAATGACAGAAAGAGTGAGGAAAGTGGGCAGAAACAGAATGACAGAAAGAGTGAGGAAAGTGGGCAGAAACAAGAATGACAGAAAGAGTGAGGACAGAAAGAGTGAGGAAAGTGGGCAGAAACAAGAATGACAGAAAGAGTGATTAAAGTGGGCAGAAACAATAATGACAGAAAGAGTGAGGAAAGTGGGCAGAAACAAGAATGACAGAAAGAGATAGGAAAGTGGGCAGAAACAAGAATGACAGAACGAGTGAGGAAAGTGGACAGAAACAAGAATGACAGAACGAGTGAGGACAGAAAGAGTGAGGAAAGTGGGCAGAAACAAGAATGACAGAAAGAGTGAGGAAAGTGGGCAGAAACAAGAATGACAGAAAGAGTGAGGAAAGTGGGCAGAAACAAGAATGACAGAAAGAGTGAGGACAGAAAGAGTGAGGAAAGTGGGTGGAAACAAGAATGACAGAAAGAGTGAGGAAAGTGGGCAGAAACAAGAATGACAGAAAGTGAGGAAAGTGGCAGAAACAAGAATGACAGAAAGAGTGAGGAAAGTGCGCAGAAACAAGAATGACAGAAAGAGTGAGGAAAGTGGGCAGAAACAAGAATGACAGAAAGAGTGAGGACAGAAAGAGTGAGGAAAGTGGGCAGACACAAGAATGACAGAAAGAATGAGGAAAGTGGACAGACACAAGAATGACAGAAAGAGTGAGGACAGAAATATTGAGGAAAGTGAACAGACACAAGAATAACAGAAAGAGTGAGGACAGAAAGAGTGAGGAAAGTGGGCAGACACAAGAATGACAGAAAGAGTGAAGACAGAAAGAGTGAGGAAAGTGGGCAGAAACAAGAATGACAGAAAGAGTGAGGACAAAAAGAGTGAGGAAAGTGGGCAGAAACAAGAATGACAGAAAGAGTGAGGAAAGTGCGCAGAAACAAGAATGACAGAAAGAGTGATTAAAGTGGGCAGAAACAAGAATGACAGAAAGAGTGAGGAAGTGGGCAGAAACAATAATGACAAAAAGAGTGAGGAAAGTGGCAGAAACAAGAATGACAGAAAGAGTGAGGACAGAAAGAGTGAGGAAGTGGGCAGAAACAAGAATTACAGAAAGAGATAGGAAAGTGGGCGGAAACAAGAATGACAGAAAGAAAGATGAGGACATAAATGAAGAATATACAACAATCCAATATTTCGACAACAGCTTTCTTTTTTCAAGGATCACGTACAAAAGCAACACAACAGATACAAACACGAAAAATGAACCTTAATTTATTGGTCTCCTCCTTGTAGGAATGACTGGCACAAAATGCACTCTGACAGACGTAGGTGAGCGTGTAATTGGGTGCTTTTTTCATGTCTTGAAAATGATGTTCATGTTCCGAATTCATAGAAATGAAAGTACTAAGTACGAAAGTCTGAGATATCACACCTTGGCTCAAGCATGTCGGCGGTGGATCACCAGCCCTGGCTCAAGAATGTTGGCCATGGCTCACCAAACCTGGCTCAAGAATGTCGGCCATGGCTCACCAGCCCTGGCTCAAGAATGTCAGCCATGGCTCACCAGCCCTGGCTGAAGAATGTTGGCCATGGCTCACCAAACCTGGCTCAAGAATGTTGGCCATGGCTCACCAGCCCTGGCTCAAGAATGTCGGCCATGGCTCACCAGCCCTGGCTGAAGCATGTCGGCCATGGCTCACCAACCCTGGCTGAAGCATGTCGGCTGTGGGTCACCAACCCTGGCTCAAGAATGTCGGCCATGGCTCACCACACCTGGCTCAAGAATGTCGGCCATGGCTCACCAGCCCTGGCTGAAGCATGTCGGCTGTGGGTCACCAACCCTGGCTGAAGCATGTCGGCTGTGGGTCACCAGCCCTGGCTGAAGCATGTCGGCTGTGGGTCACTAACCCTGGCTGAAGCATGTCGGCTGTGGGTCACTAACCCTGGCTGAAGCATGTCGGCTGTGGGTCACTAACCCTGGCTGAAGCATGTCGGCTGTGGGTCACTAACCCTGGCTGAAGCATGTCGGCTGTGGCTCACCAACCCTGGCTCAAGCATGTCGGCCATGGCTCACCAACCCTGGCTGAAGCATGTCGGCTGTGGGTCACTAACCCTGGCTGAAGCATGTCGGCTGTGGGTCACTAACCCTGGCTGAAGCATGTCGGCTGTGGGTCACTAACCCTGGCTGAAGCATGTCGGCTGTGGGTCACTAACCCTGGCTCAAGCATTCCTCAGAATTACTAGCGGTGAACTCTCATTGTCGTCTGTCGTTAATTTCATTATCATCAGTGGAAGAATTATCCCTTATTATACGGGACGATCAAAACAGCTGATACGCACACCTGGTCCGTAAGCTTAGATGGAGACGGTCCACAAAACAGTGAAACTGTGACATCTTGTTCTAGGCTTGCCCGTCTCCTCTCACGTTCACCTTGAAGTGATCATGACCTCTTTTTCCAGGTAACTCTGCAGGTAAATCTCACCACTCAACAGGTAGAAAGATGGCTTGTTTGTCGCGATCTTACGCTCACCTGGCGGAGACCAGGCTTTCCCCTCACCCATTCATCACACGCCAACCATTTACCTCCTCCTTAAGTGTTGTGTGTGTGTGTGTATGTGTGTAAAGGGAGGGGTTGGGCGAGGGGGGGGGGATAATACCATCCTTTTGCTCAGGTGGCGTATTAAGCAAACTTAACAGGTCGACACACATGAGTGACCACATAGCCTGACTCACGTGACTGGCTCGAGGTAGGAGAAGCTGAGTGAACACAGCTACGGACACACGGCCGTGACCCACCTGCTGAGTGAACACAGCCACGGACACACGGCCGTGACTCACCTGCTGAGTGAACACAGCTACGGACACACGGCCGTGACTCACCTGCTGAGTGAACACAGCTACGGACACACGGCCGTGACTCACCTGCTGAGTGAACACAGCTACGGACACACGGCCGTGACTCACCTGCTGAGTGAACACAGCTACGGACACACGGCCGTGACTCACCTGCTGGGTGAACACAGCTACGGACACACGGCCGTGACTCACCTGCTGAGTGAACACATTCCTTGCTGTTTGGAGTGCTAAGCTTTTCTCCTCTACCTGTTGATGAAGACCATAGCGATGATAGATAACAGTAATTGACTTTCTTCTTCTTCGCCCTCAAAGAAGGCCTTGTTTGGGTTGTGTCGCAGTTACGCGTCTTTCTGTCTAGCACATCCGACTTCGGCTCGGGTATTTATGGGGCCGAGTTCGTCTTCCATTTGCGATCTCTATTCACTTGCCAGATCTGCTGTTTTCAGGAGGCCACTGGATGATAGAATAGGGTCCTGGCCAGCCGTTGTTCGCCAGACTGAACAGGTAGTCAGCTTTAAGTTGGTTACCTGTCATTCACCTTAGAAACTGCGTCATCGGCGCACCCCTTCCCCCCTTTTTCTCTCAAACCACCCCCCTCCCCCGGGCCGGACGTAAATAAAACCAGGCAAAAATTTTACCCAAGAATTGCAGTGTCAGACTTCTAAGTGAGCTCCACCAAACTGGTTCATGTCATATTTTCCAGGATACTGTGAGAGACCTCCGGGTAAACAAGTTCCTTGACTGAGGATGTTTGCAAACAGGGAAACGATAGAGCGTGGTCAAATTCAGCTTTATATTCTCCCGGGCAGTTTAATAGCTTTGCTATGTCTCTTGCTGGTCTCTCTGTTGTTGTGTTGTATGTATCCTTTATATGTGTGTTGAGTGAGGAAAGTGGACAGAAACAAGAATGACAGAACGAGTGAGGACAGAAAGAGTGAGGAAAGTGGGCAGAAACAAGAATGACAGAAAGAGTGAGGAAAGTGGGCAGAAACAAGAATGACAGAAAGAGTGAGGAAAGGGGCAGAAACAAGAATGACAGAAAGAGTGAGGAAGTGGGCAGACACAAGAATGACGGAAAGAGTGAGGAAGTGGGCAGAAACAGAATGACAGAAAGAGTGAGGACAGAAAGTGAGGAAAGTGGGCAGAAACAAGAATGACAGAAAGAGTGAGGAAAGTGGGCAGAAACAAGAATGACAGAAAGAGTGAGAAAGTGGGCAGAAACAGAATGACAGAAAGAGTGAGTAAAGTGGGCAGAAACAAGAATGACAGAAAGAGTGAGGAAAGTGCGCAGAAACAAGAATGACAGAAAGAGTGAGGAAAGTGGGCAGAAACAAGAATGACAGAAAGAGTGAGGACAGAAAGAGTGAGGAAAGTGGGCGGAAACAAGAATTACAGAAAGAGATAGGAAAGTGGGCGGAAACAAGAGGACATAAATGAAGAATATACAACAATCCAATATTTCGACAACAGCTTTCTTTTTTCAAGGATCACGTACAAAAGCAACACAACAGATACAAACACGAAAAATGAACCTTAATTTATTGGTCTCCTCCTTGTAGGAATGACTGGCACAAAATGCACTCTGACAGACGTAGGTGAGCGTGTAATTGGGTGCTTTTTTTCATGTCTTGAAAATGATGTTCATGTTCCGAATTCATAGAAATGAAAGTACTAAGTACGAAAGTCTGAGATATCACACCTTGGCTCAAGCATGTCGGCGGTGGATCACCAGCCCTGGCTCAAGAATGTTGGCCATGGCTCACCAAACCTGGCTCAAGAATGTCGGCCATGGCTCACCACACCTGGCTCAAGAATGTCGGCCATGGCTCACCAAACCTGGCTCAAGAATGTCGGCCATGGCTCACCAGCCCTGGCTGAAGCATGTCGGCTGTGGGTCACCAACCCTGGCTCAAGCATTCCTGAGAATTACTAGCGGTGAACTCTCATTGTCGTCTGTCGTTAATTTCATTATCATCAGTGGAAGAATTATCCCTTATTATACGGGACGATCAAAACAGCTGATACGCACACCTGGTCCGTAAGCTTAGATGGAGACGGTCCACAAAACAGTGAAACTGTGACATCTTGTTCTAGGCTTGCCCGTCTCCTCTCACGTTCACCTTGAAGTGATCATGACCTCTTTTTCCAGGTAACTCTCCAGGTAAATCTCACCACTCAACAGGTAGAAAGATGGCTTGTTTGTCGCGATCTTACGCTCACCTGGCGGAGACCAGGCTTTCCCCTCACCCATTCATCACACGCCAACCATTTACCTCCTCCTTAAGTGTTGTGTGTGTGTGTGTATGTGTGTAAAGGGAGGGGTTGGGCGAGGGGGGGGGGATAATACCATCCTTTTGCTCAGGTGGCGTATTAAGCAAACTTAACAGGTCGACACACATGAGTGACCACATAGCCTGACTCACGTGACTGGCTCGAGGTAGGAGAAGCTGAGTGAACACAGCTACGGACACACGGCCGTGACTCACCTGCTGAGTGAACACAGCTACGGACACACGGCCGTGACCCACCTGCTGAGTGAACACAGCTACGGACACACGGCCGTGACTCACCTGCTGAGTGAACACAGCTACGGACACACGGCCGTGACTCACCTGCTGAGTGAACACAGCCACGGACACACGGCCGTGACTCACCTGCTGAGTGAACACAGCTACGGACACACGGCCGTGACTCACCTGCTGAGTGAACACAGCTACGGACACACGGCCGTGACTCACCTGCTGAGTGAACACAGCTACGGACACACGGCCGTGACTCACCTGCTGAGTGAACACAGCTACGGACACACGGCCGTGACTCACCTGCTGGGTGAACACAGCTACGGACACACGGCCGTGACTCACCTGCTGAGTGAACACATTCCTTGCTGTTTGGAGTGCTAAGCTTTTCTCCTCTACCTGTTGATGAAGACCATAGCGATGATAGATAACAGTAATTGACTTTCTTCTTCTTCGCCCTCAAAGAAGGCCTTGTTTGGGTTGTGTCGCAGTTACGCGTCTTTCTGTCTAGCACATCCGACTTCGGCTCGGGTATTTATGGGGCCGAGTTCGTCTTCCATTTGCGATCTCTATTCACTTGCCAGATCTGCTGTTTTCAGGGAGGCCACTGGATGATAGAATAGGGTCCTGGCCAGCCGTTGTTCGCCAGACTGAACAGGTAGTCAGCTTTAAGTTGGTTACCTGTCATTCACCTTAGAAACTGCGTCATCGGCGCACCCCTTCCCCCCTTTTTCTCTCAAACCACCCCCTCCCCCGGGCCGGACGTAAATAAAACAATAATGACAGAAAGAGTGAGGAAAGTGGGAAGAAACAATAATGACAGAAAGAGTGAGGAAAGTGGGAAGAAACAATAATGACAGAAAGAGTGAGGAAAGTGGGAAGAAACAATAATGACAGAAAGATTGAGGAAAGTGGGAAGAAACAATAATGACAGAAAGAGTGAGGAAAGTTGGCAGAAACAATAATGACAGAAAGAGTGAGGAAAGTGGAAAGAAACAAGAATGACAGAAAGAGTGAGGAAAGTGGGCAGACACAAGAATGACAGAAAGAGTGAGGAAAGTGGGCAGACACAATAATGACGGAAAGAGTGAGGAAAGTGGGCAGACACAAGAATGACGGAAAGAGTGAGGAAAGTGGACAGAAACAAGAATGACAGAACGAGTGAGGACAGAAAGAGTGAGGAAAGTGGGCAGAAACAAGAATGACAGAAAGAGTGAGGAAAGTGGGCAGAAACAAGAATGACAGAAAGAGTGAGGAAAGTGGGCAGAAACAAGAATGACAGAAAGAGTGAGGACAGAAAGAGTGAGGAAAGTGGGTGGAAACAAGAATGACAGAAAGAGTGAGGAAAGTGGGCAGAAACAAGAATGACAGAAAGAGTGAGGAAAGTGGGCAGAAACAAGAATGACAGAAAGAGTGAGGAAAGTGCGCAGAAACAAGAATGACAGAAAGAGTGAGTAAAGTGGGCAGAAACAAGAATGACAGAAAGAGTGAGGAAAGTGCGCAGAAACAAGAATGACAGAAAGAGTGAGGAAAGTGGGCAGAAACAAGAATGACAGAAAGAGTGAGGACAGAAAGAGTGAGGAAAGTGGGCGGAAACAAGAATTACAGAAAGAGATAGGAAAGTGGGCGGAAACAAGAGGACATAAATGAAGAATATACAACAATCCAATATTTCGACAACAGCTTTCTTTTTTCAAGGATCACGTACAAAAGCAACACAACAGATACAAACACGAAAAATGAACCTTAATTTATTGGTCTCCTCCTTGTAGGAATGACTGGCACAAAATGCACTCTGACAGACGTAGGTGAGCGTGTAATTGGGTGCTTTTTTTCATGTCTTGAAAATGATGTTCATGTTCCGAATTCATAGAAATGAAAGTACTAAGTACGAAAGTCTGAGATATCACACCTTGGCTCAAGCATGTCGGCGGTGGATCACCAGCCCTGGCTCAAGAATGTTGGCCATGGCTCACCAAACCTGGCTCAAGAATGTCGGCCATGGCTCACCACACCTGGCTCAAGAATGTCGGCCATGGCTCACCAAACCTGGCTCAAGAATGTCGGCCATGGCTCACCAGCCCTGGCTGAAGCATGTCGGCTGTGGGTCACCAACCCTGGCTCAAGCATTCCTGAGAATTACTAGCGGTGAACTCTCATTGTCGTCTGTCGTTAATTTCATTATCATCAGTGGAAGAATTATCCCTTATTATACGGGACGATCAAAACAGCTGATACGCACACCTGGTCCGTAAGCTTAGATGGAGACGGTCCACAAAACAGTGAAACTGTGACATCTTGTTCTAGGCTTGCCCGTCTCCTCTCACGTTCACCTTGAAGTGATCATGACCTCTTTTTCCAGGTAACTCTCCAGGTAAATCTCACCACTCAACAGGTAGAAAGATGGCTTGTTTGTCGCGATCTTACGCTCACCTGGCGGAGACCAGGCTTTCCCCTCACCCATTCATCACACGCCAACCATTTACCTCCTCCTTAAGTGTTGTGTGTGTGTGTGTATATGTGTGTAAAGGGAGGGGTTGGGCGAGGGGGGGGATAATACCATCCTTTTGCTCAGGTGGCGTATTAAGCAAACTTAACAGGTCGACACACATGAGTGACCACATAGCCTGACTCACGTGACTGGCTCGAGGTAGGAGAAGCTGAGTGAACACAGCTACGGACACACGGCCGTGACTCACTTGCTGAGTGAACACAGCTACGGACACACGGCCGTGACTCACCTGCTGAGTGAACACAGCTACGGACACACGGCCGTGACTCACCTGCTGAGTGAACACAGCTACGGACACACGGCCGTGACTCACCTGCTGAGTGAACACAGCCACGGACACACGGCCGTGACTCACCTGCTGGGTGAACACAGCTACGGACACACGGCCGTGACTCACCTGCTGAGTGAACACATTCCTTGCTGTTTGGAGTGCTAAGTTTTTCTCCTCTACCTGTTGATGAAGACCATAGCGATGATAGATAACAGTAATTGACTTTCTTCTTCTTCGCCCTCAAAGAAGGCCTTGTTTGGGTTGTGTCGCAGTTACGCGTCTTTCTGTCTAGCACATCCGACTTCGGCTCGGGTATTTATGGGGCCGAGTTCGTCTTCCATTTGCGATCTCTATTCACTTGCCAGATCTGCTGTTTTCAGGGAGGCCACTGGATGATAGAATAGGGTCCTGGCCAGCCGTTGTTCGCCAGACTGAACAGGTAGTCAGCTTTAAGTTGGTTACCTGTCATTCACCTTAGAAACTGCGTCATCGGCGCACCCCTTCCCCCCTTTTTCTCTCAAACCACCCCCCTCCCCCGGGCCGGACGTAAATAAAACCCTGCAAAAATTTTACCCAAGAATTGCAGTGTCAGACTTCTAAGTGAGCTCCACCAAACTGGTTCATGTCATATTTTCCAGGATACTGTGAGAGACCTCCGGGTAAACAAGTTCCTTGACTGAGGATGTTTGCAAACAGGGAAACGATAGAGCGTGGTCAAATTCAGTTTTATATTCTCCCGGGCAGTTTAATAGCTTTGCTATGTCTCTTGCTGGTCTCTCTGTTGTTGTGTTGTATGTGTCCTTTATATGTGTGTGTTGTGTAAATAATATTCCAATTTTCAATACAGACAGGGCTGTGAATATTGACTTTCTGACAGCATGTCATTCCTGCAAATGTTACCAGCCGAAGTGATACTTTCTGTTGTAGGGTACTCCTTTACTTTCTGTTGTAGGGTACTCCTTTACTTTCTGTTGTAGGTACTCCTTTACTTTCTGTTGTAGGTACTCCTTTACTTTCTGTTGTAGGGTACTCCTTTACTTTCTGTTGTAGGGTACTCCTTTACTTTCTGTTGTAGGGTACTCCTTTACTTTCTGTTGTAGGGTACTCCTTTACTTTCTGTTGTAGGGTACTCCTTTACTTTCTGTTGTAGGGTACTCCTTTACTTTCTGTTGTAGGGTACTCCTTTACTTTCTGTTGTAGGTACTCCTTTACTTTCTGTTGTAGGTACTCCTTTACTTTCTGTTGTAGGGTACTCCTTTACTTTCTGTTGTAGGTACTCCTTTACTTTCTGTTGTAGGTACTCCTTTACTTTCTGTTGTAGGTACTCCTTTACTTTCTGTTGTAGGTACTCCTTTACTTTCTGTTGTAGGGTACTCCTTTACTTTCTGTTGTAGGTACTCCTTTGTATTACTCTGCCATTTTAATGCCGTTGATTCTCTTTGATACACTTCTTACTAATTTTGTTGTTTGAGAACTACGCCTCTAACGACAGTTGTAACTGTTTGGTAGAGTTTTTGTTGTGTTAGTTCTTATGGCGTCGGTCAGCCATGTTTTATGTTGAAGCACAGGAAGTTAGAAAGCGGTCTCTTGCCAAGATGGCAACTAGTTTATGCTTTCCAGCGGGAGTTCCTGTTCTTCTTTGTTTGTTGTGTAGTTAAAAATGTAGTCTTTATACCATCATGGTTAGAGTTTACTGTTTCTGTCTAGTGGAAGCAGCCAACGCCACTTTGAGATCGTACACCGGAGGAGAAGAACAATACTGTTTCTGTGCATTTTTGTCCGCGCTACGGAGTACGTGCACTTGTATTAACGATTTTTTTATGTGTCGTTCAGCCTGCAGACATTGGGTGTATTAAGAGCACTAAAACAGTTGTAAAGCAACATACAGACGCCATATTGAGAGCACTAAAACAGTTGTAAAGCAACATACATACGCTATGTTGAGAGCACTAAAACAGTTGTAAAGTATTATACAGACGCCATATTAAGAGCACTAGAACAATTGTAAAGCAATATACAGACGCCATATTAAGAGCATTAAAACAATTGTAAAGCAACATACAGACGCCATATTAAGAGCATTAAAACAATTGTAAAGCAACATACAGACGCCATATTGAGAGCACTAAAACAGTTGTAAAGCAACATACAGACGCTATGTTGAGAGCACTAAAACAGTTGTAAAGTATCATACAGACATCATATTAAGAGCACTAGAACAGTTGTAAAGTATCATACAGACACCATATTAAGAGCACTAGAACAGTTGTAAAGCAATATACGGTTATGCTAGGCTGAACAAGAGAATGATGCAAACTTGGGCCTCCCAGAGTGAAGTAATTATAGCCCTAACTGGACACTGTACCCCCTCATTGGACTGAAGTAACTGGACACTGTACCCCCTCCTTGGAGTGCACAGCGAGTAGAAGAGCAGAAGATTTGAGAATATCCTGGGATAATTCTTCGAAACATTCGTACAAGACAACCGAAGCAGAAGCAGACAAGGAGCCTGCTCGAAGTCAGAACGTGTGTACAGGCCATAGGGAGCGGACAACAAGGAACTGGGGTTGTACCCCTGGCGTCCCTGTTTTACGTGTATGAGTACGTATATGAAAGATGCTTTCCGCATTTGGATAGGAGGACCCATACTAACATAACCTCATGGCTCCACCAGACTATACATGGCCCAGCATACATATTTTTCCATGGCGTGGATCACATAGGAGAAAGGATCAAACCTAGGGCCTTGACAGTTCGAGAGAGCAGCTCTACCTGGCAGATAGTCAAGACACGGTTGAAGGGAGGGTTTTTCTCTGCCATTTGTGTAAAATGACCAACAGTCCCGTATAATACAGTCCCGTATTTTAAGGATTTGTCCCGAGAATTGTATTACTTCCGTTGGGTCGCCAAAATGCCTCCCAGTTTGAAACACATATCCCATATTTTCCCGTATCGTTTTTGATCGCGGCGTGTGCTTGAAAGAGGAGGAATTTCAGTGTCTGGAAAACTGATAAGGAAATTTGTGTCTCTCTCTCTCTCACCACACATACACATGATTGAGTGTCCCGTACATACAGGTCAGTTTATGCCCTGCGCAGCTCATGATGATGATAAAAACTACGTGTGCGAGATTTGACATTATAACAAACATCAGTTTCCAACAGTGAGTTAACAATTTGATGTTTCAGTCAGGAACTTGGTGCCAGGCAACTTCCTGAAACGGCAAAAATCTAGCGGCTGTCGGCCCGTCGTGGGGCTGATACAGGGGCGGCGGTGTGTGTGTGTGGGGGGGGGGGAGCGACTGTCAGACATTGGAATGTGGGGCACGGGGATCTATGACAGTGACCTCGCAGGCTGAACTCCTTCCCTTGCTCTTGTCACACACGCACAGGCCCTAAGTGTGTTGCCATTCTTCGCACGTGAGACACTTTCTCTTGCCAGGCGGCGGAGGGCTGTGACACTGATGGAAAAGTGACCCTCTACGTCTCCAGCAACTCGTCCTCCGGCACTCCCTTCACGCTCCTCTCTTGGTAAAGAAAAATCTGGCGTTCCTGTGGAAAGTCTTATTCATCCCGTAATGGGCTGCCCCAGTATACGTGAAAAGTTTTATTGTAACATGGCCTGTAAATATTTTCACTGACTTTTAGACACCCTCCCCTTTCCCAGACACACACACACATTTATACATTCTCTCACACTCACATCTAACTTCCCACACTCACATCTAGTCCCCCAGACGCCATATTAAGAGCATTAAAACAATTGTAAAGCAACATACAGACGCCATATTAAGAGCATTAAAACAATTGTAAAGCAACATACAGACGCCATATTGAGAGCACTAAAACAGTTGTAAAGCAACATACAGACGCTATGTTGAGAGCACTAAAACAGTTGTAAAGTATCATACAGACATCATATTAAGAGCACTAGAACAGTTGTAAAGTATCATACAGACACCATATTAAGAGCACTAGAACAGTTGTAAAGCAATATACGGTTATGCTAGGCTGAACAAGAGAATGATGCAAACTTGGGCCTCCCAGAGTGAAGTAATTATAGCCCTAACTGGACACTGTACCCCCTCATTGGACTGAAGTAACTGGACACTGTACCCCCTCCTTGGAGTGCACAGCGAGTAGAAGAGCAGAAGATTTGAGAATATCCTGGGATAATTCTTCGAAACATTCGTACAAGACAACCGAAGCAGAAGCAGACAAGGAGCCTGCTCGAAGTCAGAACGTGTGTACAGGCCATAGGGAGCGGACAACAAGGGAACTGGGGTTGTACCCCTGGCGTCCCTGTTTTACGTGTATGAGTACGTATATGAAAGATGCTTTCCGCATTTGGATAGGAGGACCCATACTAACATAACCTCATGGCTCCACCAGACTATACATGGCCCAGCATACATATTTTTCCATGGCGTGGATCACATAGGAGAAAGGATCAAACCTAGGGCCTTGACAGTTCGAGAGAGCAGCTCTACCTGGCAGATAGTCAAGACACGGTTGAAGGGAGGGTTTTTCTCTGCCATTTGTGTAAAATGACCAACAGTCCCGTATAATACAGTCCCGTATTTTAAGGATTTGTCCCGAGAATTGTATTACTTCCGTTGGGTCGCCAAAATGCCTCCCAGTTTGAAACACATATCCCATATTTTCCCGTATCGTTTTTGATCGCGGCGTGAGCTTGAAAGAGGGGGAATTTCAGTGTCTGGAAAACTGATAAGGAAATTTGTGTCTCTCTCTCTCACCACACATACACATGATTGAGTGTCCCGTACATACAGGTCAGTTTATGCCCTGCGCAGCTCATGATGATGATAAAAACTACGTGTGCGAGATTTGACATTATAACAAACATCAGTTTCCAACAGTGAGTTAACAATTTGATGTTTCAGTCAGGAACTTGGTGCCAGGCAACTTCCTGAAACGGCAAAAATCTAGCGGCTGTCGGCCCGTCGTGGGGCTGATACAGGGGCGGCGGTGTGTGTGTGTGTGTGTGGGGGGGGGGGGGGCAGCGACTGTCAGACATTGGAATGTGGGGCACAGGGATCTATGACAGTGACCTCGCAGGCTGAACTCCTTCCCTTGCTCTTGTCACACACGCACAGGCCCTAAGTGTGTTGCCATTCTTCGCACGTGAGACACTTTCTCTTGCCAGGCGGCGGAGGGCTGTGACACTGATGGAAAAGTGACCCTCTGCGTCTCCAGCAACTCGTCCTCCGGCACTCCCTTCTCGCTCCTCTCTTGGTAAAGAAAAATCTGGCGTTCCTGTGGAAAGTCTTATTCATCCCGTAATGGGCTGCCCCAGTATACGTGAAAAGTTTTATTGTAACATGGCCTGTAACTATTTTCACTGACTTTTAGACACCCTCCCCTTTCCCAGACACACACACATTTATACATTCTCTCACACTCACATCTAACTTCCCACACTCACATCTAGTCCCCCACACACATCTATTTTCCCACACTCACATCTAACCTCTCACCTCCCACACTCACATATATTCTCCCACACTCAGATATAGCCTCCCACACTCACATCTATTCTCCCATACTCACATCTATTCTCCCATACTCACATATGTTCTCCCACACACATCTATTCTCCCACACTCACATCTAGTCTCCCACACTAGCATCTATTCGTCCACACTCACATATATTCTCCCACACTCACATCTAGTCTCCTGCACTCACATCTAATCTCCCACACTCACATCTAGTCTCCTACACTAGCATCTATTCTCCCACAATCACATCTAGTCTCCCGCATTGACATTTAGTCCCACACACTCACATCTAGTGTCCCACACATCTGTTCTCCCACACTCACATTTAGTCTCCTACACTCATCTGTTCTCCCAAACTCATCACATCTAATCTCCCACACTCACATCTAGTCTCCCACACTCACATCTAGTCTCCCACACTCACATCTAGTCTCTAACATTCACATCTAGTCTCCCACATTCACAGTTAGTCTCCCGCACTCACATCTAGTCTCTAACATTCACATCTAGTCTCCCACACTCACATTTAGTCTCTAACATCCCCATCTAGTCTCCCGCACTCACATCTAGTCTCTAACATTCACATCTAGTCTCCCGCACTCACATCTAGTCTCCTATACAGACGCCATATTAAGAGCATTAAAACAATTGTAAAGCAACATACAGACGCCATATTAAGAGCATTAAAACAATTGTAAAGCAACATACAGACGCCATATTGAGAGCACTAAAACAGTTGTAAAGCAACATACAGACGCTATGTTGAGAGCACTAAAACAGTTGTAAAGTATCATACAGACATCATATTAAGAGCACTAGAACAGTTGTAAAGTATCATACAGACACCATATTAAGAGCACTAGAACAGTTGTAAAGCAATATACGGTTATGCTAGGCTGAACAAGAGAATGATGCAAACTTGGGCCTCCCAGAGTGAAGTAATTATAGCCCTAACTGGACACTGTACCCCCTCATTGGACTGAAGTACTGGACACTGTACCCCCTCCTTGGAGTGCACAGCGAGTAGAAGAGCAGAAGATTTGAGAATATCCT
Source organism: Achatina immaculata (assembly GCA_009760885.1). Lineage (NCBI taxonomy): Eukaryota > Metazoa > Mollusca > Gastropoda > Stylommatophora > Achatinidae > Lissachatina > Lissachatina immaculata. The sequence goes on along the minus strand of CM019691.1, from coordinate 40,461,218 downwards.
GGGATAATTCTTCGAAACATTCGTACAAGACAACCGAAGCAGAAGCAGACAAGGAGCCTGCTCGAAGTCAGAACGTGTGTACAGGCCATAGGGAGCGGACAACAAGGGAACTGGGGTTGTACCCCTGGCGTCCCTGTTTTACGTGTATGAGTACGTATATGAAAGATGCTTTCCGCATTTGGATAGGAGGACCCATACTAACATAACCTCATGGCTCCACCAGACTATACATGGCCCAGCATACATATTTTTCCATGGCGTGGATCACATAGGAGAAAGGATCAAACCTAGGGCCTTGACAGTTCGAGAGAGCAGCTCTACCTGGCAGATAGTCAAGACACGGTTGAAGGGAGGGTTTTTCTCTGCCATTTGTGTAAAATGACCAACAGTCCCGTATAATACAGTCCCGTATTTTAAGGATTTGTCCCGAGAATTGTATTACTTCCGTTGGGTCGCCAAAATGCCTCCCAGTTTGAAACACATATCCCATATTTTCCCGTATCGTTTTTGATCGCGGCGTGAGCTTGAAAGAGGGGGAATTTCAGTGTCTGGAAAACTGATAAGGAAATTTGTGTCTCTCTCTCTCTCACCACACATACACATGATTGAGTGTCCCGTACATACAGGTCAGTTTATGCCCTGCGCAGCTCATGATGATGATAAAAACTACGTGTGCGAGATTTGACATTATAACAAACATCAGTTTCCAACAGTGAGTTAACAATTTGATGTTTCAGTCAGGAACTTGGTGCCAGGCAACTTCCTGAAACGGCAAAAATCTAGCGGCTGTCGGCCCGTCGTGGGGCTGATACAGGGGCGGCGGTGTGTGTGTGTGTGTGTGGGGGGGGGGGGGGCAGCGACTGTCAGACATTGGAATGTGGGGCACGGGGATCTATGACAGTGACCTCGCAGGCTGAACTCCTTCCCTTGCTCTTGTCACACACGCACAGGCCCTAAGTGTGTTGCCATTCTTCGCACGTGAGACACTTTCTCTTGCCAGGCGGCGGAGGGCTGTGACACTGATGGAAAAGTGACCCTCTACGTCTCCAGCAACTCGTCCTCCGGCACTCCCTTCACGCTCCTCTCTTGGTAAAGAAAATCTGGCGTTCCTGTGGAAAGTCTTATTCATCCCGTAATGGGCTGCCCCAGTATACGTGAAAAGTTTTATTGTAACATGGCCTGTAAATATTTTCACTGACTTTTAGACACCCTCCCCTTTCCCAGACACACACACACATTTATACATTCTCTCACACTCACATCTAACTTCCCACACTCACATCTAGTCCCCCACACACATCTATTTTCCCACACTCACATCTAACCTCCCACCTCCCACACTCACATATATTCTCCCACACTCAGATATAGCCTCCCACACTCACATCTATTCTCCCATACTCACATCTATTCTCCCATACTCACATATGTTCTCCCACACACATCTATTCTCCCACACTCACATCTAGTCTCCCACACTAGCATCTATTCGTCCACACTCACATATATTCTCCCACACTCACATCTAGTCTCCTACACTCACATCTAATCTCCCACACTCACATCTAGTCTCCTACACTAGCATCTATTCTCCCACAATCACATCTAGTCTCCCGCATTGACATTTAGTCCCACACACTCACATCTAGTGTCCCACACATCTGTTCTCCCACACTCACATTTAGTCTCCTACACTCATCTGTTCTCCCAAACTCATCACATCTAATCTCCCACACTCACATCTAGTCTCCCACACTCACATCTAGTCTCCCACACTCACATCTAGTCTCTAACATTCACATCTAGTCTCCCACATTCACATCTAGTCTCCCGCACTCACATCTAGTCTCTAACATTCACATCTAGTCTCCCACACTCACATCTAGTCTCTAACATTCACATCTAGTCTCCCGCACTCACATCTAGTCTCTAACATTCACATCTAGTCTCCCGCACTCACATCTAGTCTCCCACATTCACATCTAGTCTCCCGCACTCACATCTAGTCTCTAACATTCACATCTAGTCTCCCACATTGACATTTAGTCCCCCACACTCACATATAGTCTCCCACAGTCATCTATCCTCCCACACTCACATCTAGTCTCCCACACTCACATCTAGATCCCCACACTCACATCTACTCTTCTACACTCACATATATTCTCCCACACTCACATCTAGTCCCCCACATTGACATTTAGTCCCCCCCACACTCACATCTAGTCCCCTACACTCATGTCTAGTCCCCCACATTGACATTTAGTCCCCCGCACTCACATCTATCCTCCCACACTAGCATCTATTCTTCCACACTCACATATATTCCCCCACACTCACATCTAGTCTCCCACACTCACATCTAGTCCCCCACACTCACATCTAGTCCCCCACACTCACTTCTAGTCCCCTACACTCACATCTTGTCCCCCACGCTCACATCTAGTCCCCCACACTCACATCTAGTCCCCCACACTCACATCTATCCTCCCACACTCATATCTATCCTCCCACGCTCACATCTAGCCCCCCCCCCCCACACTCGCATCTAGTCTCCCACTCTCACATCTAGTCCCACACCTCACATCTAGTCCCCAACACTCTCATCTAGTCCCCCACACTCACATCTAGTCCCCCACACTCACATCTTGTCCCCCACACTCACACCTAGTCCCGCACACTCACATCTAGCCCGCACACTCACATCTAGTCCCGCACACTCACATCTAGTCCCCCACACTCACATCTAGTCCCCCACGCTCACATCTAGTCCCCCACACTCACATCTAGTCCTCCACACTCACACCTAGTCCCCCACGCTCACATCTAGACCCCCACGCTCACATCTAGTCCCCCACACTCACATCTAGTCCACCACACTCACATATATCCTCCCACTAGCATCTATTCTTCCACACTCACATATATTCTCCCACACTCACATCTGTTCTCCCATACTCACATATATCCTCCCACACTAGCATCTATTCTTCCACACTCACATATATTCCCCCACACTCACATCTAGTCCCCTACACTCACATCTATCCTCCCACACTAGCATCTATTCTTCCACACTCACATATATTCCCCCACACTCATCTGTTCTCCCATACTCACATCTAGTCTCCCACATTGACATCTAGTCCCCCACACTCTTCCATAGTTCTATATAAACACATGGATCCCTATCCAGTTGCCCATGCTAAAGCAGCAGCGAGCCGCTCTATAGAATTGTCTACAGACTTTATGTACACAAGGTAGAGAACTGGACACGCAGGCCACTTAGATCTTTCTTTTTTCTCATTACTTTTATGAACTTGTGAGACTCTGAGAGTGTGAGTGCAAGAGAGAGAGAATATGTGAGAGAATTAGAGAGTGTGAGAGAATGAGAGAGTGTGAGTACGAGAGAGTGAGAGATTGTGAGTACGAGAGAGAGTGTGAGAGAATGAGAGAATGTGAATACGAGAGAGAGAGTGTGAGAGAATGTGAGTACGAGAGAGAGTGTGAGAGAATGAGAGTGTGAGTGCAAGAGAGAGAAAATATATGAGAGAATTAGAGTGTGAGAGAATGAGATAGTGGGAATACGAGAGAGAGTGAGAGATTGTGAGTACGAGAGAGAGTGTGTGAGAGAGAATGAGAGAGAGAGTGTGAGAGAATGAGAGAATGTGAGTACGACAGAGAGTGTGAGAATGAGAGTGTGAGTGCGAGAGAGAGAGAGTGTGTGAGAGAATGAGAGTGTGAGTGCGAGAGAGAGTGTGAGAGAGTGTGAGAGAATGTGAGTACGAGAGAAAGTGTGAGTGAATGAGAGAATGTGAATACGAGAGAGAGAGAGCGTGTGAGAATGAGTGCGAGAGAGAGTGTGTGAGAGAATGAGAGTGTGAGTGCGAGAGATAGTGTAGATCCCCACACTCACATCTACTCTTCTACACTCACATATATTCTCCCACACTCACATCTAGTCCCCCACATTGACATTTAGTCCCCCCCACACTCACATCTAGTCCCCCCTACACTCATGTCTAGTCCCCCACATTGACATTTAGTCCCCCGCACTCACATCTATCCTCCCACACTAGCATCTATTCTTCCACACTCACATATATTCCACCACACTCACATCTAGTCCCCCACACTCACATCTAGTCCCACACACTCACATCTAGTCCCCCACACTCACATCTAGTCCCCTACACTCACATCTAGTCCCACACACTCACATCTAGTCCCCCACACTCACATCTAGTCCCCCACGCTCACATCTATCCTCCCACACTCACATCTATCCTCCCACGCTCACATCTAGCCCCCCACACTCGCATCTAGTCTCCCACTCTCACATCTAGTCCCCACACTCACATCTAGTCCCCAACACTCTCATCTAGTCCCCCACACTCACATCTAGTCCCCCACACTCACATCTTGTCCCCCACACTCACACCTAGTCCCGCACACTCACATCTAGCCCGCACACTCACATCTAGTCCCGCACACTCACATCTAGTCCCCCACACTCACATCTAGTCCCCCACGCTCACATCTAGTCCCCCACACTCACATCTAGTCCTCCACACTCACACCTAGTCCCCCACGCTCACATCTAGACCCCCACGCTCACATCTAGTCCCCCACACTCACATCTAGTCCACCACACTCACATATATCCTCCCACACTAGCATCTATTCTTCCACACTCACATATATTCCCCCACACTCACATCTGTTCTCCCATACTCACATATATCCTCCCACACTAGCATCTATTCTTCCACACTCACATATATTCCCCCACACTCACATCTGTTCTCCCATACTCACATATATCCTCCCACACTAGCATCTATTCTTCCACACTCACATATATTCCCCCACACTCACATCTGTTCTCCCATACTCACATCTAGTCTCCCACATTGACATCTAGTCCCCCACACTCTTCCATAGTTCTATATAAACACATGGATCCCTATCCAGTTGCCCATGCTAAAGCAGCAGCGAGCCGCTCTATAGAATTGTCTACAGACTTTATGTACACAAGGTAGAGAACTGGACACGCAGGCCACTTAGATCTTTCTTTTTTCTCATTACTTTTATGAACTTGTGAGACTCTGAGAGTGTGAGTGCAAGAGAGAGAGAATATGTGAGAGAATTAGAGAGTGTGAGAGAATGAGAGAGTGTGAGTACGAGAGAGAGTGAGAGATTGTGAGTACGAGAGAGAGTGTGAGAGAATGAGAGAATGTGAATACGAGAGAGAGAGTGTGAGAGAATGTGAGTACGAGAGAGAGTGTGAGAGAATGAGAGTGTGAGTGCAAGAGAGAGAAAATATATGAGAGAATTAGAGTGTGAGAGAATGAGATAGTGGGAATACGAGAGAGAGTGAGAGATTGTGAGTACGAGAGAGTGTGAGAGAATGAGAGAGAGAGTGTGAGAGAATGAGAGAATGTGAGTACGACAGAGAGTGTGAGAGAATGAGAGTGTGAGTGCGAGAGAGAGAGAGTGTGTGAGAGAATGAGAGTGTGAGTGCGAGAGAGAGTGTGAGAGAATGAGAGAATGTGAGTACGAGAGAAAGTGTGAGTGAATGAGAGAATGTGAATACGAGAGAGAGAGAGCGTGTGAGAATGAGTGCGAGAGAGAGTGTGTGAGAGAATGAGAGTGTGAGTGCGAGAGATAGTGTGTGTGAGAGAATGAGAGTGTGAGTGCGAGAGATAGTGTGTGAGAGAATGAGAGTGTGAGTGCGAGAGATAGTGTGTGAGAGAATGAGAGTGTGAGTGCGAGAGAGAGTGTGAGAGAATGAGAGTGTGAGTGCGAGAGATAGTGTGTGAGAGAATGAGAGTGTGAGTACGAGAGAGAGAGTGTGTGTGAGAGAGTGTGTGTGAGAGAGTGTGTGTGAGAGAGTGAGAGAATGAGAGTGTGAGTGCGAGAAAGAGTGTGTGTGAGAGAATGAGAGTATGAGTGCGAGAGAGAGAGTGTGTGTGAGAGAATGAGAGTGTGAGTGCGAGAGAGAGAGTGTGTGTGAGAGAATGAGAGTGTGAGTGCGAGAGAGTGTGAGAGAGTGTGAGAGAATGAGAGAGTGTGAGAGATTGAGAGAGTGTGGGTATGAGAGTGTGATGCGAGAGAGAATGAGAGTGTTTATTTCGAGAGAGAGAGAGTGTGTGAGAGAATGAGAGAATGTGAGTGCGAGAGAGAATGAGAGTGTTTATTTCGAGAGAGAGTGTGTGAGAGAATGTGAGTCCAGAGAGAATGAGAGTGTTTATTTCGAGAGAGAGTGTGTGAGAGAATGTACTCACATCTAGTCCCCCACGCTCACATCTAGTCCCCCACACTCACATCTAGTCCCCCACGCTCACATCTATCCTCCCACGCTCACATCTATCCTCCCACGCTCACATCTAGGCCCCCACACTCGCATCTAGTCTCCCACTCTCACATCTAGTCCCACACACTCACATCTAGTCCCCAACACTCTCATCTAGTCCCCCACACTCACATCTAGTCCCCCACACTCACATCTTGTCCCCCACACTCACACCTAGTCCCGCACACTCACATCTAGCCCGCACACTCACATCTAGTCCCGCACACTCACATCTAGTCCCCCACACTCACATCTAGTCCCCCACGCTCACATCTAGTCCCCCACACTCACATCTAGTCCTCCACACTCACACCTAGTCCCCCACGCTCACATCTAGACCCCCACGCTCACATCTAGTCCCCCACTCACATCTAGTCCACCACACTCACATATATCCTCCCACACTAGCATCTATTCTTCCACACTCACATATATTCCCCCACACTCACATCTGTTCTCCCATACTCACATATATCCTCCCACACTAGCATCTATTCTTCCACACTCACATATATTCCCCCACACTCACATCTGTTCTCCCATACTCACATATATCCTCCCACACTAGCATCTATTCTTCCACACTCACATATATTCCCCCACACTCACATCTGTTCTCCCATACTCACATCTAGTCTCCCACATTGACATCTAGTCCCCCACACTCTTCCATAGTTCTATATAAACACATGGATCCCTATCCAGTTGCCCATGCTAAAGCAGCAGCGAGCCGCTCTATAGAATTGTCTACAGACTTTATGTACACAAGGTAGAGAACTGGACACGCAGGCCACTTAGATCTTTCTTTTTTCTCATTACTTTTATGAACTTGTGAGACTCTGAGAGTGTGAGTGCAAGAGAGAGAATATGTGAGAGAATTAGAGAGTGTGAGAGAATGAGAGAGTGTGAGTACGAGAGAGAGTGAGAGATTGTGAGTACGAGAGAGTGTGAGAGAATGAGAGAATGTGAATACGAGAGAGAGTGTGAGAGAATGTGAGTACGAGAGAGAGTGTGAGAGAATGAGAGTGTGAGTGCAAGAGAGAGAAAATATATGAGAGAATTAGAGTGTGAGAGAATGAGATAGTGGGAATACGAGAGAGAGTGAGAGATTGTGAGTACGAGAGAGTGTGAGAGAATGAGAGAGAGAGTGTGAGAGAATGAGAGAATGTGAGTACGACAGAGAGTGTGAGAGAATGAGAGTGTGAGTGCGAGAGAGAGAGAGTGTGTGAGAGAATGAGAGTGTGAGTGCGAGAGAGAGTGTGAGAGAAGAGAGAATGTGAGTACGAGAGAAGTGTGAGTGAATGAGAGAATGTGAATACGAGAGAGAGAGAGCGTGTGAGAATGAGTGCGAGAGAGAGTGTGTGAGAGAATGAGAGTGTGAGTGCGAGAGAGAGAGTGTGTGAAGAATGAGAGTGTGAGTGCGAGAGATAGTGTGTGAGAGAGAATGAGAGTGTGAGTGCGAGAGATAGTGTGTGAGAGAATGAGAGTGTGAGTGCGAGAGAGAGTGTGAGAGAATGAGTGTGAGTGCGAGAGAGAGTGTGAGAGAATGAGAGTGTGAGTACGAGAGAGAGAGTGTGTGTGAGAGAGTGTGTGTGAGAGAGTGTGTGTGAGAGAGTGAGAGAATGAGAGTGTGAGTGCGAGAAAGAGTGTGTGTGAGAGAATGAGAGTATGAGTGCGAGAGAGAGAGTGTGTGTGAGAATGAGAGTGTGAGTGCGAGAGAGAGAGTGTGTGTGAGAGAATGAGAGTGTGAGTGCGAGAGAGTGTGAGAGAGTGTGAGAGAATGAGAGAGTGTGAGAGATTGAGAGAGTGTGGGTATGAGAGTGTGAGTGCGAGAGAGAATGAGAGTGTTTATTTCGAGAGAGAGAGAGTGTGTGAGAGAATGAGAGAATGTGAGTGCGAGAGAGAATGAGAGTGTTTATTTCGAGAGAGAGTGTGTGAGAGAATGTGAGTCCAGAGAGAATGAGAGTGTTTATTTCGAGAGAGAGTGTGTGAGAGAATGTGAGTGCGAGAGAGAATGAGAGTGTTTATTTCGAGAGAGAGAGAGAGAGTGTGTGAGAAAATGTGAGTACGAGAGAGAGTATGAGAGAATAAGAGAATGTGAGTACGAGAGAGAGAGTGTGAGAGAATGAGAGTATGAGTGCGAGAGAGAGTGTGAGAGAATGAGAGAGTGTGAGAGAATGAAGAGTGTGAGAGATTGAGAGAGATTGAGAGAGTGTGAGAGAATGTGAGTACGAGAGAGAGAGTGTGAGAGAATGTGAGTACGAGAGAGAGTGTGAGAGAATGAGAGTGTGAGTGCGAGAGAGAATGAGAGAATGAGAATGTGAGAGAATGAGAGTGTGAGAGAATGAGATAGTGGGAATACGAGAGAGAGTGAGAGATTGTGAGTACGAGAGAGTGTGAGAGAATGAGAGAGAGAGAGTGTGAGAGAATGAGAGAATGTGAGTACGACAGAGAGTGTGAGAGAATGAGAGTGTGAGTGCGAGAGAGAGAGAGTGTGTGTGAGAGAATGAGAGTGTGAGTGCGAGAGAGAGTGTGAGATAATGAGAGAATGTGAGTACGAGAGAAAGTGTGAGTGAATGAGAGAATGTGAATACGAGAGAGAGAGAGCGTGTGAGAATGAGTGCGAGAGAGAGAGTGTGTGAGAGAATGAGAGTGTGAGTGCTAGAGATAGTGTGTGTGAGAGAATGAGAGTGTGAGTGCGAGAGATAGTGTGTGAGAGAATGAGAGTGTGAGTGCGAGAGAGAGTGTGAGAGAATGAGAGTGTGAGTGCGAGAGATAGTGTGTGAGAGAATGAGAGTGTGAGTACGAGAGAGAGAGTGTGTGTGAGAGAATGAGAGTGTGAGTGCGAGAGAGAGAGTGTGTGTGAGAGAATGAGAGTGTGAGTGCGAGAGAGAGAGAGTGTGTGTGAGAGAATGAGAGTATGAGTGCGAGAGAGAGTGTGTGTGAGAGAATGAGAGTGTGAGTGCGAGAGAGAGAGTGTGTGTGAGAGAATGAGAGTGCGAGAGAGAGAGTGTGTGTGAGAGAATGAGAGTGTGAGTGCGAGAGAGAGAGTGTGAGAGAATGAGAGAGTGTGAGAGAATGAGATAGTGTGAGAGGTTGAGAGAGTGTGAGAGAATGTGAGTACGAGAGAGAGAGAGTATGAGAGAATGTGAGTACGAGAGAGAGTGTGAGAGAATGAGTGCGAGAGAGAGTGTGTGTGAGAGAATGAGAGAATGTGAGTAAATGAGTGCGAGAGAGAGTGTGTGAGAGAATGAGAGTGTGTGAGTACGAGAGAGAGAGAGAGAGTGTGAGAGAATGAGAGCGAGAGAGAATGTGCGAGAATGAGTGCGATAGAGAGTGTGCGAGAATGAGAGAGTGTCAGAGAATGAGAGTGTGAATGCGAGAGAGAGAGTGTGTGAGAGAGAATGAGAGTGTTTATTTCGAGAGAGAGAGTGTGTGAGAGAATGTGAGTGCGAGAGAGTGTGAGAGAATGAGAGAGTGTGAGAGAATGTGAGTGTGAGAGAGTGTGAGAGAATGTGAGTGCGAGAGAGAGAATGAGAGAATGTGAGAGAAGAATGTGAGTGCGAGAGAGTGTGAGAGAATGTGAGTGCGAGAGAGAGAATGAGAGATTGTGAGAGAATGAGAGAGTGTGAGTGCGAGAGAATGTGAGTGCGAGAGTGTGAGACAATGAGAGAATGTGAGTGCGAGAGTGTGAGACAATGAGAGAGTGTGAGAGAATGAGAGAGAGTGTGTGAGAGAATGAGAGAATGTTAGTGAGAGAGAGAGTGTGAGTGAATGAGAGAATGTGAGTGCGAGAGAGAGAATGAGAGAGTGTGAGAGAATAAGAGAGAGTGTGTGAGAGAATGAGAGAGTGTGAGAGAATGAGAGAATGTTAGTGCGAGAGAGAGAGAGAGAGTGTGAGAGAATGAGAGAATGTGAGTGCGAGAGAGAGAGAGTGTGAGTGAATGAGAGAGTGTGAATGCGAGAGAGAGTTTGAGAGAATGAGAGAGTGTGAGAGAATGAGAGAGTGTGTGAGAGAGTGTGAGAGAATGGGAGAATGTTAGTGCGAGAGAGAGAGAGTGTGTGAGAGAGTGTGAGAGAATGAGAGAATGTTAGTGCGAGAGAGAGAGAGAGTGTGTGTGAGAGAATGAGAGAATGTGAGTGCGAGAGAGAGAGTGTGTGAGTGAATGAGAGAGTGTGAGTGCGAGAGAGAGTTTGAGAGAATGAGAGAGTGTGAGAGAATGAGAGAGATAGAGTGTGAGAGAATGAGAGAGTGTGAGTACGAGAGAGAGTGTGAGAGAATGAGAGAATATGAGTGCGAGAGAGAGTATGAGAGAATGAGAGAATGTGAATGCGAGAGAGAGAGAGTTTGTGAGAATGAGAGAGTGTGAGTGAGAGAGAGAATGAGAGTGTTTGTGTGTATGTGAGAGAGAAGGAAACATTAAGACACCTTTCTTTCTGCCTTCTCTCTTTTTCTATTGAGTTTTTAAGTGATTGTCTAACTTCTGTCTTCTTATAACATGCCCAGAGAATTGTGAGTATTAAGATGGTGTTGTACGGAATGTTTTCCTGTTATTGGCCAGTTTTGCAAGCCATGTTCTGCTCACAGCTTTTTGTGTGGCTTGAAGACGAAGCTAACAGATAAGAATGTACATCTAGGAGCCAGGAAGGGAGTATTACAGTGCTGTATAGAAGCAGTATTGCTGTATGGTTGTGTATGAGTTCTGTACAGTGATGTATAGAAGCAGTATTGCTGTATGGTTGTGTATGAGTTCTGTACAGTGATGTATAGAAGCAGTATTGCTGTATGGTTGTGTATGAGTTCTGTACAGTGATGTATAGAAGCAGTATTGCTGTATGATTGTGTGCTGACCAAATCGCCCTCTAGTATGCTAGCCACATCGCCCTCTAGTATGCTGACCACATCATTCTCTAGTATGCTGGCCACACCATTCTCTAGTATGGTGACCACATCATTCTCTAGTATGGTGACCACATCATTCTCTAGTATGCTGGCCATATCGCCCTCTAGTATGCTGACCACATCATTCTCTAGTATGCTGACCACATCACCCTCTAGTATGCTTGTCACATCATTCTCTAGTATGCTGGCCACATCGCCCTCTAGTATGCTAACAACATCATTCTCTAGTATGCTGGCCACATCATTCTCTAGTATGCTGGCCACATCATTCTCTAGTATGCTAAAAACATCATTCTCTAGTATGCTGGCCACATCATTCTCTAGTATGCTAACAACATCATTCTCTAGTATGCTGACCACATCATTCTCTAGTATGCTGGCCACATCGCCCTCTAGTATGCTGACCACATCATTCTCTAGTATGCTGACCACATCGCCCTCTAGTGTGCTGACCATATCACCCTCTAGTATGCTGGCCACATCATTCTCTAGTGTTGCTGACCACATCATTCTCTAGTGTTGCTGACCACATCATTCTCTAGTGTTGCTGACCACATCATTCTCTAGTGTTGCTGACCACATCATTCTCTAGTGTTGCTGATCACATCATTCTCTAGTGTTGCTGATCACATCATTCTCTAGTGTTGCTGACCACATCATTCTCTAGTGTTGCTGACCACATCACCCTCTAGCGTTAGTGACAACATCACCATCTAGCGTGCTGATCACATCACCCTCTAGCGTGCTGATCACATCACCCTCTAGCGTGCTGACCACATCACCCTCTAGTGTTGCTGACCACATCACCCTCTTGTGTGCTGACCACATCATTCTCTAGTGTGTTGACCACATCATTCTCTAGTGTGCTGACCACATCACTCTCTAGTGTGCTGACCACATCATTCTCTAGTGTGCTGACCACATCACTCTCTAGTGTACTGACCACATCACCCTCTAGTGTGCTGACCACATCACCCTCTAGTGTGCTGACCACATCACCCTCTAGTGTGCTGACAGGTCAAGGAAAATATAGACAGTAACACCACTCCCCTCCTCCCCCCCCCCGGTGCCTTCATGGCCCTATATTAGGGCCCCTCTTACCTGCTAACATTCACTGATCATCATGAAAGGTGACAGGAACTAAGCTTCCGCCACCAGTTCTGTTTCTGCCACTTTGCTTCCTCTAGTTTCCTGTGCCACTTGGGCAGCCTAGTTACTTTTCTCTCTCTGCCTTCCTCTTTCTTTTTCCAGGGAGTTTTCACGTGATTGTCTAGCTTCTGTCTTCTCGTAACAAGTGCAACAGACTGCGGTTTTTAACTGCTGGTGTCAAGAATCTTTGTTTAGTGTTTGTGCAGACATGTTGATAACAGTACAGAACACGTCGTATAGCAGCTTCTAGTGAAATAGTTCTCATATGTTCTCCACAGTTTCTTATATCTGTTTCCTCCTCCCCACTCATATATCTGTGTTCTCCACACCTCCCTATATGTGTTATCCTCTTCCCCCGCCCCAGTCATATATCTATGTTCTCCACACCTCCCTATATGTGTTATCCTCTTCCCCACTCATATATCTATGTTCTCCACACCTCCCTATATGTGTTATCCTCTTATCCCCCCACTCATATATCTATGTTCTCCACACCTCCCTATATGTGTTATCCTGTTATCCCCCCAGTCATATATCTATGTTCTCCACACCTCCCTATATGTGTTATCCTGTTATCCCCCCAGTCATATATCTATGTTCTCCACACCTCCCTATATGTGTTATCCTGTTATCCCCCCACTCATATATCTATGTTCTCCACACCTCCCTATATGAGTTATCCTCTTATACCCCCACTCATATATCTGTGTTCTCCACACCTCCCTATATATGTTATCCTCTTCCCCCGCCCCAGTCATATATCTGTGTTCTCCACAGTTCCCTATATATGCTGTCCTCTTCTCCCGCCCCACCCAAGTATCTATGTTCTCCACAGCTCCCTATATCTGTTATCTTCATCCCCCGCCCCACCCAAGTATCTATGTTCTCCACAGAGTCTGATGTCAGTTATCCTCTTCCCCCCCCCCCCCTCCGCCCCACTCATACATCTATGTTCTCCAGAACTCGTTATATCTGATATCCTCTGGCCGGCCACATTTTTTCCCACGTGCTTGGAAGTTGGGGGGAGGGAGAGATTTGTTACTCCTTCCGCAACCCAAATCTACATTGTTATCAGAGTTATGCGTGTGACCTTCCCAACAGTGTCAAGCCGAAAGGCTGCTTGCGCGCGCGCGCACACACACACACCTGTAGAATGCCTGGAGGCGTCTATTTTTGGCCGACTCCTCACGACTAGGCCGGCAGAGTGACTGTCACACAATCCCCACCCCCCAGCTACAGTTTAACTTTCTGAACAAAACTCTCTCCCTCTCTCCCTCCTCGAATTGCTTGTCCACGTCCATGGCCCTCCAGCCCCCGTGGAAGAAACGAGCGATCAACAGTTGAACATATTTCACCAACTTCAGCGGCATGGAAGTCCGCCCAACGTAGCAGTCGCAGAACTGCATTCCAGCGCACATGCGGTAGTGGAGCACTGAAATCTGGTGTGGGGACAACACTGTTATACTGCAGGCCAGGCCACTTTGCCCCTTAAGTCCCTCGCAATCGGGCCCTGGAGAGGGATATGCTAGCACGGTTGTTTCTGCGAATCACAAGAGTTACACACGCAGGCTGGGTGACACACCCACCCACACACGCACGCACGCACGCTGTCGCAGATCGCGGTCCACGACGGCCACCGCCAAACGCCTCACCTTTCATATCCGCGTTGAGGCTGCCCCCAAACACGGTGCACCGCAGCCGCGGTGAGGTGTGGGCCAGGTGAGCTGGTGGTAAATAACTTCGTTCAACCAGGACCTTGTTCACTGACTTAAGTGTTATCGCCAGCTACACGCGCATGTACAGTGTTATGTCTTCCGTGGCCAGGTTTAGCAAAGGTAGGTTGACAGTTTTTTGTCTGTCTGTCTGTCTGTCTGTCTGTGTTAGTAAAGTCAGAAAAGTGTGTCCCGTTGTGAAGTGTGTGTGTGTGTTTGATGAAAGTGAATGTTTGTCTGTCTCTGCCTGTCTGTCTAATAGGAAGATAACTATGTCTCATGTATTTAGTTAAATAATGTCGAGTATGCGTACGATTGAAGGTGAACTTGTGTCATATTCTGCTGTACTTGAACGTTTTTATATGTTCGGTGCACATGTACTAAACTAATGTTGAATGTTTGGAACAGAATGAAAGAAGGGAAGAATGTGGGACGGGCCGGGTGTTCCAAGAGTTCTCGACCTGACATCCTCCCTCCCTCTCTCTTTCTCTCCCTCTCTCTCTCTTTCTCCCTCTCCTATCTCTTTCTCTCACTGAGAGTGAATTATATGTGCGTCTAATGTTGAGTTATAAAGGATATAATGTGTACATAGACCATCCATCCATCCACGTCCGCCCGCCCGCCCGCCCGTCAAAGAGTGAGGTGATTTCAACCGCAGGCGACTACGAGAAAGTGGTATTAGCTAACATGATGTGTTGTTAGTTGTATATTTGTGAATGTGAGGATACTTAGTTGTTGTATATTTGTGAATGTGAGGATACTTAGTTGTTGTATATTTGTGAATGTGAGGATACTTAGTTGTTGTATATTTGTGAATGTGAGGATACTTAGTTGTTGTATATTTGTGAATGTGAGGATACTTAGTTGTTGTATATTTGTGAATGTGAGGATACTTAGTTGT
Source organism: Achatina immaculata (assembly GCA_009760885.1). NCBI lineage: Eukaryota > Metazoa > Mollusca > Gastropoda > Stylommatophora > Achatinidae > Lissachatina > Lissachatina immaculata. The sequence goes on along the minus strand of CM019691.1, from coordinate 40,446,198 downwards.
TGTATATTTGTGAATGTGAGGATACGTGTTTTGTTAAATGACATTTTATTCTTGTTTCTTGTATTCTTATATACTTGAATTAGACTGAAAGATTGGGAAGAGTGAAAGATGCGAGACACAACACAAGGGCAGAATGTGTGACGGGCCTGCGTACCCAAATCTTCACCCTTTGCAGATAAAGCTGAATCACTCCCTCTCTCTCCCTTTCTTTCTTTCTCTCTCTCTCCTCTCTCTCCCCCTCTCTCTCTCCTCACATGTTATTCTAATAAATATGTCTGCGAATAAATGGCCGTCAGTCATGTGGACATTACTGTCTGGACATTACTGTCTGGATATTACTGTCTGGACATTACTGTCTGGATATTACTGTCTGGACATTACTGTCTGGATATTACTGTCTGGACATTACTGCTTATTATCCACTTATATTCTTGTCTTTTCAAAGAAAAAGTGTTAGTGTTTGATGGTGGAGTGGTTTCTATGGGGCTTTCTTACAGACATCTCACTTTTTATATACAAGCAGAAAAAAATATACAAAGAAGGATCATCACAGATCTTAGTACAGATAGGAACAGACAGAACTATAAGACATACAGGGAAGGGTCGTCATAGATCTTAATACAGACAGTTAGGAACAGGCAGAACAAATATAAGACATACAAGGAAGGATCGTCATAGATCTTAATACAGACAGTTAGGAACAGGCAGAACAAATATAAGACATACAAGGAAAGATCGTCATAGATCTTAATACAGACAGTTAGGAACATGCATAACAAATATAAGACATACAAGGAAAGATCATCATAGATCTTAATACAGACAGTTAGGAACAGTTATAACTTGATTCAGCAAGCACATGGTTGGCACTACAAGACATAAATGTCTGGTGAGCGCATCTGCTACATTTTTCAAAATAATTCAGTCATCTTATCGAGAACTTCCAGGTCTTGGGTACAGGGCCGTAGAGACCCAGGGCGGGCTCCGGGGGAGGGGGTCTGTTACTGTTGCTTTCCCCCTCCATCTCCATCCCATCCCTAAACCAAAGAGGGAAAATTTTGTCTGTAGCAAGAAAAGAGGGCAAGACAGGGCCCTAAAGCCCCGGGTCCAGAGTGTATAGGCCTCTCCCTTTCTCTAGTCGGGGCTGGTGTCACTTACATGGCGCTGACTCGAGGCCAGTCGCTCAGTACTGGAGCTACTTTGAAGAGTCGACTCGACACAGCAACTGGAAATTGTCTCACGAGCTGGAGAAAATAACGTTCAGCTCGACTCGATACTTCATCTGAGTGACCTGGATGTAGCATTCAGCACGTGACCTGGATGTAGCACTCAACACGTGACCTGGATGTAGCACTCACCACGTGACCTGGATGTAGCACTCAGCACGTGACCTGAATGTAGCACTCAGCACGTGACCTGGATGTAGCACTCAGCACGTGTAGTGTTCTGTTACGACTTACCAGGAACTGGCAAGCCCCTCACATGATTATGGTCCATTTGGTGGGTCATAGTCCAGTTCTGTCTGCGTGTACGCTCATGACACGCTGGCATAGACAGCGGTTCTCAAGCTTTGTGCATTCAGAGACCACTTTTCCAGCAACAGTAAAGCGGCAGACCATTGGCTTACATGTAACGTCGCAGGGCCAAAAGTGCTTCATTGCTTTTGTTTCAGTAGATGACACTTAATAGCAACATCGATAACGCAACCGTGGGCCACCTGATAATACGGACCACAGGGTGGGATCCACTGATACATCAGAAAGTCCGTCTTTATTCAACATAGTCACTAGGATCGGTCCTGATGGGCCTCGAACCTTCAGTTTTTGGTTTCAGAGTCAAATACTTTATCCGTTAGGCCACTTAGAAGGAAACTGATAAAGAGTTGTTCTTTCTCTCTCCCCTCTCTGTTTTCGCTCCCTTTATCTGTCTGTCTCTCTCACTCTCTTTCTCTCTCCCAACCCTCCCTCACCATCTCTCCCCCAACCTTCCCTCACTGTCTCTCTCTCCTTTTCTCTTTATCCTCTCACTCCCTGTCCCCTCATTCCCTCACTCCCTCTTTTGTGTCCGTCACTCTCTCTCCCTCTGTCTCCATCTATCTCCCACTCTCTCTCTCTCTCTCGTTTCTGTCTCTCTCTCCACCTCCTCTCTCTCTCCCTCTCTCTCTCTCTCTCTCTCGTTTCTGTCTCTCTCTCCACCTCCTCTCTCTTCCTTTACATTAAGCAAGAGAAGCGATTACTCATAAAGAGGCACACAAATGTTGAATCAGTCCACCTCTAAAATAGCCCTTCTCAAAAATGAACATTAAAAAAAATTGCAGTCAAGTTCTCTCACGGAACACATGATGAGAAACACTGTTCTGGTGTAATTACCATGCATACTCTTTTAACTTTAACAACAAAAAGTTTATATTGGCCACGCCTCTTGTATCAAGGAAGACATCACAATGCGAGTTCAGGGAGTGAAACATCCAGCGTCTGTATGAGCACTTGGTATGTACCTTTGCTGACTGATAGCTGAACATAATCAGTCGTTGAAGAGATTTGAACCTGGACAAATGTAGCAAGTAAAGCTGTATTCTTGCCCACGGTAGCAGAAACGTTGTCTGAGGGCCGGTCTGATCTACTCAAACTGTGATACTCATGAGTCACTTTTAACGTTTTCATCTTATTGTGTGATACTTGTATCATCTTTTCCTTAATGTAGTATTTATAGCATCTTGTTCTTAATGTGATACTTGTATCATCTTTTCCTTAACGTAGTATTTATAGCATCTTGTTCTTAATGTGATACTTGTATCATCTTTTCCTTAATGTAGTATTTATATCATCTTGTTCTTAATGTGATACTTGTATCATCTTTTCCTTAACGTAGTATTTATAGCATCTTGTTCTTAATGTGATACTTGTATCATCTTTTCCTTAATGTAGTATTTATAGCATCTTGTTCTTAATGTGATACTTGTATCGCCTTTTCCTTAATGTAGTATTTATAGCATCTTGTTCTTAATGTGATACTTGTATCGCCTTTTCCTTCATGTAGTATTTATAACATCTTGTTCTTAATGTGATACTTGTATCATCTTTTCCTTAATGTAGTATTTATAACATCTTGTTCTTAATGTGATACTTGTATCATCTTTTCCTTAATGTAGTATTTATATCATCTGGTTCTTAATGTGATACTTGTATCGCCTTTTCCTTAATGTAGTATTTATAACATCTTGTTCTTAATGTGATACTTGTATCATCTTTTCCTTAATGTAGTATTTATAGCATCTTGTTCTTAATGTGATACTTGTATCATCTTTTCCTTAATGTAGTATTTATATCATCTGGTTCTTAATGTGATACTTGTATCGCCTTTTCCTTCATGTAGTATTTATAACATCTTGTTCTTAATGTGATACTTGTATCATCTTTTCCATAATGTAGTATTTATAGCATCTTGTTCTTAATGTGATACTTGTATCATCTTTTCCTTAATGTAGTATTTATAGCATCTTGTTCTTAATGTGATACTTGTATCGCCTTTTCCTTAATGTAGTATTTATAGCATCTTATTCTTACTGTGATACAGCATTTTGTTGTTTAGATATCTTTAGCATCCTTTTCTCATGTGATACTTTTAGAATCATATTTTAACTGTGATATTTTAAAATCGTCTTTATATTACAAATTCTCCTTTCCGAATACATTTACTGGGTTTCCGTCACGATAGACGTCTCTATACCATCTTCAGCATTTGTTAGTTTCAACTGTTTGGTCAGCAAAGATGTACTTTTGTTTGTTTGTTAGTTTCAACTGTTTGGTCAGCAAAGATGTACTTTTGTTTGTTTGTTAGTTTCAACTGTTTGGTTAGCAAAGATGTACTTTTGTTCATGTGTTAGTTTCAACTGTTTGGTCAGCAAAGATATACTTTTGTTCATGTGTTAGTTTCAACTGTTTGGTCAGCAAAGATGTACTTTTGTTTGTTTGTTAGTTTCAACTGTTTGGTCAGCAAAGATGTACTTTTGTTTGTTTGTTAGTTTCAACTGTTTGGTCAGCAAAGATGTACTTTTGTTTGTTTGTTAGTTTCAACTGTTTGGTCAGCAAAGATGTACTTTTGTTCATGTGTTAGTTTCAACTGTTCGATCAGCAAAGATGTACTTTTGTTCATGTGTTAGTTTCAACTGTTTGATCAGCAAAGATGTACTTTTGTGTAATTTTACGTGGAAAATGCTTCCAGTCAGCTTTGAGACATGGGATTCCCTTAGTTTGTATTCTTGGCATGTTTTCTTTCATCTTTGTTGTTGTTGTTGTTGTTGATGTTTATATTGACAATAGCTTTTATTTAACGTCCAGTGTTGTGCAAGTTAATACTATTCAATTCAAATGTAATATCCACCTTCATTGACGCATGTGAAAGCTGGAAAACAACTAAAGAAATAGAAAAAGAAATTAGACTCTTTTGAAAACAAATGCCTAAGGAAAATACTCGGCATCAAGTGGAGCGAATTCAAGAACAATGCAGAGATAAGACAGGTGAGTGAACAACAACCAGTCTCATGGGTGATCAGGAAAAGGAGATGGACATATGTTGGTCACTTGATGAGAAGAAATGATCAGAGAATCCCAAAGCAAGCTATCAAGTGGAACACAACAGGCCAAAGAAAAAGGGGCAGACTGCGTGAAACTTTGAAGAGAACATTGTTAAGAGAGGCCAAATTAATAGGCATAAAATCCCTTGATGAGGTTGAAAGACTCGCCGAAGACAGGAAAAATTGGCGAACTACCTTGCGAGCCCTATGTGACGTTTAGCGTCACGGGAAGGATATAAGATATATAAGTTGTGTAAGATATATGTAAGCACAGGAGGGTATATATTTGTTGTTAAATGATATCTGTATCTGACTTGAAGATGTTTTTCCTGGAGCCGTCCATTATCAGTTTGTACAAGATTGTCTTAGACATACGAACGTCCTGGCACACGGTGTGTAATCATCATCTGGTGCTGTTTCCCTGAGAACTTGTAGCTGGTTTCCAGCGTGAGATTCTATATCTCTGTCCACGCCTAGGTGAGTGTATCATGACTAGGTTATCTTGATATTCTATATCTCTGTCTACGCCTAGGTGAGTGTATCATGACCGGGTTATCTTGATATTACAAATTCTCCTTTCCGAATACATTTACTGGGTTTCCGTCACGATAGACGTCTCTATACCATCTTCAGCATTTGTTAGTTTCAACTGTTTGGTCAGCAAAGATGTACTTTTGTTTGTTTGTTAGTTTCAACTGTTTGGTCAGCAAAGATGTACTTTTGTTTGTTTGTTAGTTTCAACTGTTTGGTTAGCGAAGATGTACTTTTGTTCATGTGTTAGTTTCAACTGTTTGGTCAGCAAAGATGTACTTTTGTTCATGTGTTAGTTTCAACTGTTTGGTCAGCAAAGATGTACTTTTGTTCATGTGTTAGTTTCAACTGTTTGGTCAGCAAAGATATACTTTTGTTCATGTGTTAGTTTCAACTGTTTGGTCAGCAAAGATGTACTTTTGTTTGTTTGTTAGTTTCAACTGTTTGATCAGCAAAGATGTACTTTTGTTTGTTTGTTAGTTTCAACTGTTTGGTCAGCAAAGATGTACTTTTGTTTGTTTGTTAGTTTCAACTGTTTGGTCAGCAAAGATGTACTTTTGTTCATGTGTTAGTTTCAACTGTTCGATCAGCAAAGATGTACTTTTGTTCATGTGTTAGTTTCAACTGTTTGATCAGCAAAGATGTACTTTTGTGTAATTTTACGTGGAAAATGCTTCCAGTCAGCTTTGAGACATGGGATTCCCTTAGTTTGTATTCTTGGCATGTTTTCTTTCATCTTTGTTGTTGTTGTTGTTGATGTTTATATTGACAATAGCTTTTATTTAACGTCCAGTGTTGTGCAAGTTAATACTATTCAATTCAAATGTAATATCCACCTTCATTGACGCATGTGAAAGCTGGAAAACAACTAAAGAAATAGAAAAAGAAATTAGACTCTTTTGAAAACAAATGCCTAAGGAAAATACTCGGCATCAAGTGGAGCGAATTCAAGAACAATGCAGAGATAAGACAGGTGAGTGAACAACAACCAGTCTCATGGGTGATCAGGAAAAGGAGATGGACATATGTTGGTCACTTGATGAGAAGAAATGATCAGAGAATCCCAAAGCAAGCTATCAAGTGGAACACAACAGGCCAAAGAAAAAGGGGCAGACTGCGTGAAACTTTGAAGAGAACATTGTTAAGAGAGGCCAAATTAATAGGCATAAAATCCCTTGATGAGGTTGAAAGACTCGCCGAAGACAGGAAAAATTGGCGAACTACCTTGCGAGCCCTATGTGACGTTTAGCGTCACGGGAAGGATATAAGATATAAGATATATAATTGTGTAAGATATATGTAAGAACAGGAGGGTATATATTTGTTGTTAAATGATATCTGTATCTGACTTGAAGATGTTTTTCCTGGAGCCGTCCATTATCAGTTTGTACAAGATTGTCTTAGACATACGAACGTCCTGGCACACGGTGTGTAATCATCATCTGGTGCTGTTTCCCTGAGAACTTGTAGCTGGTTTCCAGCGTGAGATTCTATATCTCTGTCCACGCCTAGGTGAGTGTATCATGACCGGGTTATCTTGATATTCTATATCTCTGTCTACGCCTAGGTGAGTGTATCATGACCGGGTTATCTTGATATTCTATATCTCTGTCTACGCCTAGGTGAGTGTATCATGACCGGGTTATCTTGATATTCTATATCTCTGTCTACGCCTAGGTGAGTGTATCATGACCGGGTTATCTTGATATTCTATATCTCTGTCTACGCCTAGGTGAGTGTATCAGGACCGGGTTATCTTGATATTCTATATCTCTGTCTACGCCTAGGTGAGTGTATCATGACCGGGTTATCTTGATATTCTATATCTCTGTCTACGCCTAGGTGAGTGTATCATGACCGGGTTATCTTGAGATTCTATATCTCTGCCTACGCCTAGGTGAGTGTATCATGACCGGGTTATCTTGATATTCTATATCTATGTCTACGCCTAGGTGAGTGTATCATGACCGGGTTATCTTGAGATCCTATATCTCTGTCCACGCCTAGGTGAGTGTATCATGACCGGGTTATCTTGAGATTCTATATCTCTGTCCACGCCTAGGTGAGTGTATCATGACCGGGTTATCTTGAGATCCTATATCTCTGTCCACGCCTAGGTGAGTGTATCATGACCGGGTTATCTTGAGATCCTATATCTCTGTCCACGCCTAGGTGAGTGTATCATGACCGGGTTATCTTGAGATTCTTTCTACAAAGTTTTGCAGTCAGAAATACAGATTTTCGTATTAAATAATTGATTGGCTTAAGTTCCCTTCCAACCCCCCCCCCCCCTAAGCAATTCTGATTTCTAAGCCCCGTAGCATCTTTGTTTCCCTAGGGAGACCCCAGGTAGGGATGTCAGAACCTGTCCTCGCTGTATTTGTTTCCCTAGGGTTTACGGGTTTACCCCGGTGCCGGTCGGTCTGAAAAAATTCCGCCCGAGTGCAAAATCGAACCAAGGGACCTTCTGATCGGTAGGCAAGTGCGCTAACCACTAGGCCACAGCGGCAAATGTAGTTTATTGAAATTTTAATAACTATAATCTAACATTGTATGATGATTGTAGAGGATTTAGTTGCTGTGTTTTCGATTTACGCGTTTTCTTTCAGTGTACAGCACTCGCGAAGATGAGAGCGATGAGGTTGTTGTATTTTCTACTGACTATGTAGGTTTATTTTCTACTGACAGTGTAGGTTTATTTTCCACAGGCTGTGTAGGTTTATTTTCTACAGGCTGTGTAGGGTTGCTAGTTTTATGCACCCTAAAGCATGGCGCTTGTTGAAGGAACTGTGATGATTGTGCGGTTTTGCAGGTTTACCTCGAATTACGGAGTTTGGGTCTTAACGGACATTTTGACTAGTTACGGCCGGTTAATGGTGGGCGGGGTCTGTGGTTATTTTGTTTACAAATATGGTTCAGGCTGGGTCTGTCTTGTTAGTGTGTTAGTATTGTGATGAAGAGAAGCTTGAACTGTTTATAACTGAAGTCTACGAGTCGATGCAGTGTGTGTGTGTGTGTGTGTGTGTGCGTGCGTGCGTGCGTGCGAATATGTTATGTGTGCGTGAGTGACAGTTAGCATTTTCTAGTTACGGCAAAAGTTAGGAACTTTAGATGAGAAACATATACCACTTGTAGCTTGTCCGGCATACCACTTGTAGCTTGTCCAGCATACCACTTGTAGCTTGTCCGGCAAACATATACCACTTGTAGCTTGTCTGGCAAACATATACCACTTGTAGCTTGTCTGGCAAACATATACCACTTGTAGCTTGTCTGGCAAACATATACCACTTGTAGCTTGTCTGGCAAACATATACCACTTGTAGCTTGTCCGACAAACATATACCACTTGTAGCTTGTCCGGCAAACATATACCACTTGTAGCTTGTCTGGCAAACATATACCACTTGTAGCTTGTCCGACAAACATATACCACTTGTAGCTTGTCCAGCATACCACTTGTAGCTTGTCCGGCAAACATATACCACTTGTAGCTTGTCCGACAAACATATACCACTTGTAGCTTGTCCGACAAACATATACCACTTGTAGCTTGTCCAGCATACCACTTGTAGCTTGTCCAGCATACCACTTGTAGCTTGTCCAGCATACCACTTGTAGCTTGTCCAGCATACCACTTGTAGCTTGTCCGACAAACATATACCACTTGTAGCTTGTCCAGCATACCACTTGTAGCTTGTCCAGCATACCACTTGTAGCTTGTCCAGCATACCACTTGTAGCTTGTCCGACAAACATATACCACTTGTAGCTTGTCCAGCATACCACTTGTAGCTTGTCCAGCATACCACTTGTAGCTTGTCCGCAAACATATACCACTTGTAGCTTGTCCGGCAAACATATACCACTTGTAGCTTGTCCGACAAACATATACCACTTGTAGCTTGTCCGACAAACATATACCACTTGTAGCTTGTCCGGCAAACATATACCACTTGTAGCTTGTCCGACAAACATATACCACTTGTAGCTTGTCCGACAAACATATACCACTTGTAGCTTGTCCAGCATACCACTTGTAGCTTGTCCGGCAAACATATACCACTTGTAGCTTGTCTGGCAAACATATACCACTTGTAGCTTGTCCGACAAACTATACCACTTGTAGCTTGTCCGGCAAACATATACCACTTGTAGCTTGTCTGGCAAACATATACCACTTGTAACTTATTGGCAAACATATACCACTTGTAGCTTGTCTGGCAAACTATACCACTTGTAGCTTGTCTGGCAAACATATACCACTTGTAGCTTGTCTGGCAAACATATACCACTTGTAGCTTGTCCGACAAACATATACCACTTGTAGCTTGTCCGGCAAACATATACCACTTGTAGCTTGTCTGGCAAACATATACCACTTGTAGCTTGTCCGACAAACATATACCACTTGTAGCTTGTCCAGCATACCACTTGTAGCTTGTCCGGCAAACATATACCACTTGTAGCTTGTCCGACAAACATATACCACTTGTAGCTTGTCCGACAAACATATACCACTTGTAGCTTGTCCAGCATACCACTTGTAGCTTGTCCAGCATACCACTTGTAGCTTGTCCAGCATACCACTTGTAGCTTGTCCAGCATACCACTTGTAGCTTGTCCGACAAACATATACCACTTGTAGCTTGTCCAGCATACCACTTGTAGCTTGTCCAGCATACCACTTGTAGCTTGTCCAGCATACCACTTGTAGCTTGTCCGGCAAACATACCACTTGTAGCTTGTCCAGCATACCACTTGTAGCTTGTCCAGCATACCACTTGTAGCTTGTCCGACAAACATATACCACTTGTAGCTTGTCCGGCAAACATATACCACTTGTAGCTTGTCCGACAAACATATACCACTTGTAGCTTGTCCGACAAACATATACCACTTGTAGCTTGTCCGGCAAACATATACCACTTGTAGCTTGTCCGACAAACATATACCACTTGTAGCTTGTCCGACAAACATATACCACTTGTAGCTTGTCCAGCATACCACTTGTAGCTTGTCCGGCAAACATATACCACTTGTAGCTTGTCTGGCAAACATATACCACTTGTAGCTTGTCCGACAAACATATACCACTTGTAGCTTGTCCGGCAAACATATACCACTTGTAGCTTGTCTGGCAAACATACCACTTGTAACTTATTTGGCAAACATATACCACTTGTAACTTATTTGGCAAACATATACCACTTGTAACTTGTTTGGCAAACATATACCACTTGTAGCTTGTCTGGCAAACATATACCACTTGTAGCTTGTCTGGCAAACATATACCACTTGTAGCTTATTTGGCAAACATATACCACTTGTAGCTTGTCTGGCAAACATATACCACTTGTAGCTTGTCCGACAAACATATACCACTTGTAGCTTGTCCGACAAACATATACCACTTGTAGCTTGTCTGGCAAACATATACCACTTGTAGCTTGTCTGGCAAACATATACCACTTGTAGCTTGTCTGGCAAACATATACCACTTGTAGCTTGTCTGGCAAACATATACCACTTGTAGCTTGTCCGACAAACATATACCACTTGTAGCTTGTCTGGCAAACATATACCACTTGTAGCTTGTCTGGCAAACATATACCACTTGTAGCTTGTCTGGCAAACATATACCACTTGTAGCTTGTCCGACAAACATATACCACTTGTAGCTTGTCTGGCAAACATATACCACTTGTAGCTTGTCTGGCAAACATATACCACTTGTAGCTTGTCTGGCAAACATATACCACTTGTAGCTTGTCCGACAAACATATACCACTTGTAGCTTGTCTGGCAAACATATACCACTTGTAGCTTGTCTGGCAAACATATACCACTTGTAGCTTGTCTGACAAACATATACCACTTGTAGCTTGTCCGACAAACATATACCACTTGTAGTTTGTCTCATAGATATATGGCACTCCCATCACTAACCTTCAAACTCCTGTGTTTTGTTTCTGTTGGCGTGGCTGTTATGTTAAGGACGCGAGTGTTAAAAACTGCTGGTGTCACCATCTGCTTCATGGGTGTCCCCTGAATATAAAGTCATACAGTTGTGATTACGATATGTGTGTGCCTGTACGTGTGTTTGTATGCGTGTGTTGGGGTGGGAAGAAGAATGGATGTGTATTGTATGCGACAAGTTGTGACAGTCAGAAGATAACGCTTCCACATTTATCTGCAGTCCCACAAGTCCCAGAGTGGGACCTTTCGAGTGCGTGCCTGGCTGGGTCACGACTGCTCGTGCGTCCCGTGAGAGCTTGAGGGCCCTAGGCTTGCCCTGGTGTGTGTGTGCGCGCGCGCGCGTTCTCTGTCTGGTTGTGTGAGTGTGTAAGTGTTACAGAATGAGGTTTGTGTTAAATGGTGTGTGTGTGTATGTTCTCTGTCTGATTGTGGAGTGTGTAGGTGTTACAGAACGAGGTTTGTGTGAAATGGTGTGTGTGTGTGTGTGACACAGTGAGGTTTGGGTGATTATGTGTGTGTGAGTGACACAGTGAGGTTTGTGTGAATGTGTGTGTGTGTCCAACAGTGAGGTTTGTGTGAATGTGTGTGTGTGTCCAACAGTGAGGTTTGTGTGAATGTGTTTGTGAGCGTGTGTCTGACAATGAGGTTTGTGTGAATGTGTGTGTGTGAGTGACACAGTGAGGTTTGTGTGTGTGTGAGTGCGGGCAGGTTATAAAAATAACCGCAGATACCGATAACACAGGAGATAGAGAGACTAAACTACAGAAGCATTAAATATCCCGTTATATGAAGCAGAATCAAGAAAAAATTACTGAACACCAAATCACAACGGCTTAAAGAACGAGTTTTAAGTAATTATGCACAAAAAGACAAAGAAGTGAAGGAATCATGCCGTCAAGATAAACGTCAATATTATGACAACTTAGCAGAAACAGCAGAGAAAGCAGCATATACAAATGACATGAAAACCATATATAAAATCACAAAGCAGATGACAGGTAACTTCAACACAAGATGTGAAAGTGCAGTAAGAACACAAAATGGACAACTGGTCAGTGGAGAAAGAGAAAAAATTGAAAGATGGAGGGAACACTTTAACACCCTACTAAACAGAACACAAGCAGCACAAACAATAGACATACCTGAAGCAAAAGCGGAACTAAACATCAATACAGGACCAATAACAATAAATGAAGTAAAGGAAGCGATAAAGAAGCTAAAATCAGACAGGGCACCAGGTGAAGATGAAGTGACTGCGGAGATGTTGAAAGCAGAAGAAACAGAAACACCAAAACAACTTTGCCGGATATTACAACAAATTTGGGATTTAGAAAAAGCCCCAGAGGAGTGGAAAACTGGTCTTATAGTAAAACTACCAAAGAAGGGTGACCTCAGAGATTGCGGGAACTGGAGAGGCATTACCCTACTGCCTCTCACCAGTAAAGTATTTTGCAGAATAATCATCAACAGAATTGTACCAACACTTGAGGAAAAACTTCGGAAAGAGCAGGCAGGATTTAGGAAAGGAAGATCATGCATAGACCACATATTTGTACTTAGACAAATATTAGAACAGGCAAATGAGTGGCATAGCACAACATATGCATTATTCATAGATTTTGAGAAAGCCTTTGACAGTGTCAACAGAGATGCACTGTGGAAAATCCTAAGATGGCATGGCCTCCCCCGTAAAATAGTTAATGTAATCAAAGCCTTATATGAGGGTTTTCAGTGCAAAGTGATCTGTGGAGAACATACCTCCAGCAGCTTTAGGGTACAAACAGGAGTGAAACAGGGATGTGTACTATCACCAACATTATTTATCTTGGCAGTAGACTGGTTAATGAAGGAGGCAACATCAGACAAACGCAGAGGATTACAATGGACCCTTGACACAGTGGTGGAGGACCTTGACTTTGCGGACGACATTTGTCTATTATCAAGCAGTCACAAAGATATGCAAGATAAAATAAACAAGCTAACTCAGAATGCAAACAACATAGGACTAAAGATCAACGTAGGAAAGACAAAGTTAATGAAGCAAAATGTGAACAACAGAAATGTACTCAGAGTAGATAGCAAGTTAGTGGAGGAGGTAAACGAATTTGTATACCTTGGCAGCAGAGTAGTAGAAAATGGAGACAGCACAGAGGACATCAACAGCAGACTTACTAGAGCAAACCAGGCTTTTGCAATGCTGCAGAATATATGGAAATCAAAAAAACTAAGCATAAATATGAAAATCAGGATATTTAAGAGTAATGTTCTAAGTGTACTACTCTATGGAAGTGAATGCTGGAAAATCACCAAAACCATAGAAAACAAGTTGAATTCTTTCCAGACTAAATGTTTACGAAGAATTAGAAAAATATTTTGGCCAAACACTATAAGAAATAACATCTTATTAGCAGAAATACAGATGAAACCACTGACAACAATTATTGAGGAAAGACGCTGGCAATGGTTGGGACATGTGCTCCGAATGACTGACAACTCACTACCAAAAATAGCACTAAGATGGACACCACAGGGGAGCAGAAGTAAGGGTAGACCAAAAGAGACATGGAGAAGAACAACAGAAAGGATGTTGAGCAATAGAGGGCTCACCTGGGCAAGAGCAGAAAAAAAGGCGAAGGACAGGCATTTGTGGAAAACCCTTGCGGAAGCCCCATGTGCCCTGGGCACTTAAGGTTCAGAGAGAGAGAGAGATATGAAGCAGATCGTCGAGCCCTATCAAGACGTCTGTCTGTCCCCTCAACACCGAAAGGTACATGAGAAGGAAGACAAGACAAGACCGATGTTTTTAGAACTGGGCCCAAGTGTAAAGATCATGTGCGGGTTTTTGGTGTATCCCATTACAAGACGATGATGATGATGATAATGATGATTATGATGGGTCGTGGGTTTTGCCATGTGGTTAAAAGTGTGGTTACCTGTTACGGTTATTGTAGTGCCATGTTGTGGTTAGCGTGGTATCGTGCCCTGCCTGTTTGTGATGGCCTATCATGGTTATTGTGATATTTTTTCATGGTTTTTGTGATGAATTGTCGTGGTTATTGTGATGTGTCTTGTCATAATGGTAGGTCAGACCTTCCAATCTTTCATTGATTTATGTTGGTGGTAGGTCAGACCTTCCAATCTTTCATTGATTTATGTTGGTGGTAGGTCAGACTTTCCAATCTTTCATTGACTTATGTTTGTTGGTAGGTCAGACCTTCCAATCTTTCATTGACTTATGTTTGTTGGTAGGTCAGACCTTCCAATCTTTCATTGACTTATGTTGATGGTAGGTCAGACCTTCCAATCTTTCATTGACTTATATTGTCGGTAGGTCAGACCTTCTAATCTTTCATTGACTTAAGTTTGTTGGTAGGTCAGACCTTCCAATCTTTCACTCAGTTATTTTTTTAGGTAGGTCAGACCTTACAATCGTTTACTCATTTATGTTTGTTGGTAGATCAGACCTTCCAATCTTTCACTCAGTTATGTTTGATGGTAAGTCAGATCTTCCAATCTTTCACCCAGTTATGTTTGTTGGTTGATCAGACCTTCTAATCTTTCACTCAGTTATTTTTGTAGATAGGTCAGACCTTCCAATCTTTTACTCAGTTATTTTTGTAGGTAGGTCAGACCTTCCAATCTTTTACTCATTTATGTTTGTTGGTAGATCAGACCTTCCAATCTTTCACTCAGTTATGTTTGATGGTAAGTCAGATCTTCCAATCTTTCACTCAGTTATGTTTGTTGGTAGATCAGTCCTTCTAATCTTTCACTCAGTTATGTTTGGTGGTAAGTCAGACCTTCCAATCTTTCACCCAATTATGTTTGTTGGTAGGTCAGACCTTCCAATCTTTCACTCAGTTTTGTTTGTTGGTAGGTCAGACCTTCTGATCTCCAACTTGTGTGTTTTTTATGTCGGACTCCTTTGTTGTTATGTTTTGTTTTTTTTTTCAACTTCAGTGACTAAAATCTTTCCTGACCCTTCAATGACTCCCTTCTTTGACTTCTGATTTTCAGGCATCTGACTCTCCTGACTCAGACTTCTGGTTCTCCTGACAGACTTCTGACTCTCCTGATTCAGACTTCTGACTCTCCTCACTCAGACTTCTGACTCAGACATATGATTCTCTGACTGACTTAGACTTCTGGCTCTTCTCAGACTTGTGACCTTCTGACTCTGACTTGGATCTTTGAATCCTGACTCAGACTTCTGACTCTCAAGCTTCAGACTCTTAGACTCTTAAATATCCCACTACACATCCTGGAGTGACTTGGATTTCTCTCATAATCTTGTACTTGTTGTGACAGCTTTTAAGCATGTCTCCTTATCTTGCACTTGTTGCGACAGCTTATAAGCATGTCTCCTTATCTTGTACTTGTTGTGACAGCTTGTAAGTATGTCCCCTTATCTTGTACTTGTTGTGACAGCTTGTAAGTATGTCCCCTTATCTTGTACTTGTTGCGACAGCTTATAAGCATGTCCCATTATCTTGTACTTGTTATGACAGCTTGTAAGTATGTGTCCTTGTCTTGTACTTGTTGTGACAGCATGTATGTACGTCCCCTTATCTTGCTACATCTCACAAGGCTATCATACAAAGAATGAGCTGCACGCACAGTCCAAGTCTTAGATTATGAGCCTTGTCAGGGCTGAGAAAAGTTGGGCCTGAACTTGGACCCCCCGAATTATGGGATGCCATTTTTATGTTTCAAGTGTGTGTGTGTGCGTGCGTGCATGCGTGTGTATGTGTGTGTGTGTGTGTTGGGGGGGGGGGAGACTTCTTTTTCATGTAGAGTGGAATTATTTGCACTTCACAATTTTCAAGGCGAACCGTATTCGTCCTCTTCTCTCTCTCTTCCCCCCCCCCCCCCTCTGTCCCCGTCCCCCAAGCATCTGCCCTCTCGTCATCTTTGACCTGGTGTATGCCCGTGAAGCGAAATCAGGGAGGGGTGTTTAGTTTAGAAACAGAACCAGTCTGTGGGGGTTTCTTTTTTTCGTGTAGTTCTTGGTCTCCATGCCCTGCTTGAGCTTCTTTCCTTTCTTCCTATCTGTGGACGTGGCCAGGTCGGCAGAGCTTGGCCTGCTAGACCAGAGTATAGACGTTTGACACTCCCATCTTCCCACGAAATTTTAAGAATATTTAGATCAGAGGGTAGTTTCACAACACCTCCCCATGTAGCAATATTTCAGTACTGCATTTGGTCACTATAGGTTTTTTACTATCTAAGGGATGTAATCCAAAATAAAACTAGTACTTAGTCTATACATTTTAAAGCCTTTACTTAATTATGACATAGATAGTTCAAGGTTATGTTGATTACGATTTGTAAATCTCACTGATACTTGGAAAAAATTGGAAGTGTCAAATGTGGAATGTCTGGGTCGACATGACCAGACGAAAGGAGTAGCAGAAACTTGGAATGTTTTTTTGTTTGTTTGTTTGTTTACTCAAGGTCAGTTTTGACATGTTAACTTCACAAGAATTATTAATATATTTGGTGGGCCTTTATATTAAGCAACAAAGTTAAATTTGGAAATGTTTGACACCTGATTACTCAAGGTCAGTAGACAGACAATTTCACTAGGGTCAGACGTCTTGTGAACTTTTAGAAAAAGTGTAGTTCCTGGTCTCCATGCTCTGCCTGAGCTTCTCTTCTTTCTTCGTATCTGTGGACGTGGCCAGGTCGGCAGAGTCTGGCCTGCTGGACCAGAGCGTAGAAGTTTGACACTTTTAGAAAAAGTTCAAGGTAAAATTTGTAGGGAATATTTAAGCTTGAGCACTTTTTGTCAGATCGGATTTTGTGTAGAATGTTTTGCTGAGTAGTCATTTTCCCAGTGTAGTAGTTGCAAGCCAGTTTTAGTAATGTGTTAGTTTTAGCTCATCATATTGTCTTTTAGGACAGTGTTCTTTTACCTTGTACTGAGATGTAGATGTTAGGAGTGTTGTCCTTGTCAGGACAAATTTGTGTGTTCGGGAGATGTGTTAGAAGTTCACTATACTGTAAGTATGCTGTCCAAAAAAAGAAACCCATAACTACTGATGGCTCAATTTTAGCCATACATTTGATATTCTATAGCTTTAAAATTGAATGAATACAATTTTCAAATTGCACACAATAATACCTAAGGGTTTAAACATTCACTTGACAATTTCTTGCACATGTGTGACGAGAATTTGTTAGTCCCAGGGGTTCTCAAGTTAGTATGGTGTATGGCCTCCGCTTGCATCGATCAGCGACTGGCATCTCCTGGGCGTATATGCAGTCAGATGTCTGATGTGCGCCTGTGGGATGGCTGCCCACTCTTCCAGGAGTGCCTGCCACAGATCACGACCATTGCTGGAGAAACGTTTCGGTGACAAACACGTCTTTGGAGCTCATCCAATAGGTGCTCGATCAGATTCATGTCTGGAGACAGGGATGATCAGGGAAGGATGAGAATGTTGTTGGCAGTCAGGAACTGTGTGGTGAACCGTGTAGAATGGGGTCTGGCATTGTCCTGTTGAAACAAAGACCACTGCGCAGCCAAAAATGGAAGGACATGGGGTCGAAGAATTTCATTGACGTATCGTTGCGCATTCAAGCCTCCTTCAGTCTGCACCACTGGACTCCTTGCGTTGAAATTGATTATTCCCCATACCATTACACCTCCACCACCATGCGGCGGAGCTTCATCAACGCAATTTTGGGCAAAACGTTCATTTGGCCTGCGGTAGACCCTTCTCCGCATATCATGGCGGTGCAACAAAAAGGAAGATTCGTCACTAAACCAGACACGTCTTCATTGATTGTCAGTTGTCCAGGGCCGATGCTGGTTGGCCCAAACAAGTCGATTTTGGCGATGGCGTCTCGTTAAGACAGGACCTCGGTGAGGTCGTCGTGCCACCAGTCCAGCTTCATTCAGTCTATTCCGGACAGTTGATCAGACACACGACGTCCTGCAAGCAATGACTGGGCACTTGAGGAAGCTGTTGTAAACCTGTTTCTGAGGTGAACCAGAATAAAGCGATCATCAACTGCTGTTGTCACCCTGGATCGTCCATTGGGTGCCGGTCTTCAACTGAGCCAGTGGCTTAGAAACAGTGCCAAATTCGACTGATGGTACTCTGCTGCACGTTTAAATGCCTGGCAACCTGACTTTGACTTTCGCCTGCTTTCCAACATTTGTGCTTGTGCGACCAATAGCAATGTTTCGTAACTTTTGCGATAGACGCGCCATAATTGTCTGCTTGAAAATAACTGAATTTGTTTGTATGATCCCATCCTTTTATAGGTTTTCATTTGCTTTGGAAGTCAGTTTTGCTCACCACAAAAATCACGACTTTTCCATAAACGCAACGTGAGTTATGATTTTAAAAAATGCTATTGCGTTCTGACTATACACGAAAATAGCAAAATTCACACTAAATCATGGACCTGATATCTTGGGGACAATTTTTGGTTTGGTTTGAGATACCCGGGAAAAAAATGTTTGTCATAACATATAGAAAATGGTTATACAGGGTCTGGCATAAAGCATAACTGGATTTTTAAAATGGAAAATAAATAAGCGCTATACACATTTTTTTTAAAAAAATGAAATGAAACTCAGAAAAGTGCGTATTTTTATTATTACTGACAATCATATTTAGGTTTTGAAAATTACGCCGGTTAGATGACCACCATTACATTTGATACACTCAGCCAGGCGTCTGGAAAATTCCAGCATAACACCATTTAACATGTTCAAAGAGATATTTTGAATGCAGTGTCGGATTCGATCTTGTAGGTCTGCAAATGACTGTGGTCGAGTAGCATACGCCGCGTTCTTGAGATACCCCCACAAAAAGAAGTCTGCGGCCGATAAATCCGGTGACCTTGCCGGCCAATGAATATCCCCAAATCTGGAAATAAGACGATTGGGAAATGCTTGTCGCTGCATGGCCATGGACTGACGGGCTGTGTGGGCAGTTGCTCCATCTTGTTGAAACCATATTAGTCTCTTATTTCTAGTGGTCAAGTCCGGAATGAAGTATTCAGTTAGCATCTGCACATAAAGATCACTATTAACAGTAAGAGGATGCCAGGTGCCAAAGCGTACCTAACAGCTGATCGCCGAGGACTACTCAGCAATGCGTTGCGGACTTCTTGAATTCATTCAGGTGTCTGCTGAGTTCTTGGATGACCAGTAGACTTGTTATTAAGGCAATTAGCGGTTTCCTTAAAATTTTTACCCACCTCAAAATTGTTTTGTCCTCTGATCGGGAACAAACATTATCACGGGGATGCTACTCAGAATGGCGACGAAACCTTCGTTGTACAGTAATAGACGATTCTCCACTTTAAAAATAAGTTTCAACAGTGAATGCGCGATGTTGTGTTTGCCAAGAAGCCATTGTTAAAAATGACCGCTTATCTGCTACATCTCTGACGTCATGGTTCTTTTTCACAAGTATACAGTTTCTGCGCACTACGTCAGTTAAATCCAGCCATGCTTTATGCTGGACCCCGTATAAACTAAGCATTTTGTTTTTTTGGACAGTATAGTTGTTGTTACTTGCTTGTTGTTGTCAGGCTTTTCTTCCCCATAGCGTCGACTACGCGCCCGGGAAGCTCTTATATTGCTTGTTAAATCACACTGCCATGTTGGCAGTTCGTTTCCGTCCTTGTCTTCATCTTCCACCATTAATTTTTTCATTCAATAAATGTTTGATCTGTATCTTGCAACTTAGTCTATTTATTACCTACATGGTTCTAAGGACTGTTATAGTCGGAGGTGGGGTGGAGGATACGCTCTCCATCCCAGTTAAATGTCTCCAAGGCGTAGGTCTCAAATAGCCTCTGATAGTCACGTCCTGCTCATGGCCTTCTCGTGGCGGAACTGTTCAAACTGACAGGAGAAGGGGCGAAGGCGAATAGCTGACGCCTGAAAACCAGACGCTTCTGGTAGATGAGAGTCATGTTTGGTAGCTCATCTACCGCTGTTGGCGAGATTATTCAGCTGCCGTGCGTGGAGGACTGCTCCAATCATGGAACCTCTGGTCTGGAGGTCGGCCACGTCCTGTGTGCACTCATATCGGGTGAATTGACTGAACCGGCTTAACCCAGGGGTTAAGACAGTGCTGGCGAGATTCTTCAGATGCCGCACGTGGAGTGAAACTCCTCCCGGCAATTGAAGAAAATGCGAAAAAGAAATTAGGGTTGCCGTGCGGCGCCGATGAAAAGGTGATGGAAAGGATAAAGTGAAGCTTAATCGGTATGTCGAGTAGTCTCGCGGTGAAAGCTACTCATACCACGACACCTCTGCTCTAGAATACGGCCCCCATACTGGTGAAATATGCCTAAACCGGCTTAAACCAGGGGTGAAACTTGATGAATACTCATGTCACGGTACCTCCGCTCTTGAGGTCGGTCACGTCTTAAACACGCCCATACTGGGATAATATGCCTAAACCGGCTCAACCCAGGAGTGAAACTTACTAGTGGCGAGAATTCGTCCTCCTGGACAAAAGCTCCGTCCTGGTCACAACTAGGAAGGATAGCGGCCACGACCACAAAATGCTGAAGT
The DNA here is from genome assembly GCA_009760885.1 of Achatina immaculata. Lineage (NCBI taxonomy): Eukaryota > Metazoa > Mollusca > Gastropoda > Stylommatophora > Achatinidae > Lissachatina > Lissachatina immaculata. The sequence goes on along the minus strand of CM019691.1, from coordinate 40,425,566 downwards.
CGGAAACACTAGACCAGGGCAGTCTAGATAGGCAACCACCTCTCACCCGGCGGGAATGTATGCGTATCTTAATCACGCTGAGGTTTTCCGATGAGAAAGTCAAACTCTGGACTGGATGGGCAACCACCTCTCACCCGGCGGGGATACACGAGTATCCCAAAACACGTCGAAGGTTTCCGGTGAGAAAGTCCAACTCTAGGCTGGATGGGCAACCACCTCTCACCCAGCGGGGATATACTGATATCCAAAACACGCCGAGGTTTTGCAGTGAGAAAGTCCAACTCTAGATCAAACTGGTGCAACGAAAACCACGGTGTCACGCAATCCCGCTTCTGTGACCCACCGAGAATACAGGCTCAAGCCGTGCGATACTATGTGGTCCTCTCGTGGATCTCGTGTGGTCCTTTCGGGGACCACAGGAGGACCACGGGACCTATCGAGGACCACAGGAGTAAATTCAGGAGGATCGCGGGGCGGTCTTGGTGGTAGAAGCGAACGAAGAAGAAGAAGATTACCTACATAGAGTTCTTATCTGTTAGTCCTGTTGAGTGAGTGAGAAGTCCTGTACAAGTTGTCATTACGTGACATTGTTGTTTCTGTTGTGGCATTTGCGAACCTGACGTTGTTGTTGTGTCACTCGGGGTGTACCATAGTGACAAGTTTGTCTTTTTGGTAAAGTAGTGTTACCAATTCTTACAGGCAGCAACAACATGTAAGTCTTTCTAATACAGTTAAAGTCCACAAAAAGTCAATATGGGGGGGGGGGGGAAGGAGATACAACGGCGAAAGGGGCGGTGGAAAGATTCAGAGGCGAGGGAAGTTACAGGGACGAGTGAGGGGGTGCGAACTCCTTTGACAGTTCTTATATGAGGCATACAAGTCCAAGCGTTGTCCATGCTCTTGGCTGACGTAAACTTTAACTGAGAGAATAGAGTAACAAATAATTTTCCCGTGTCTTCTCTCGTCATTTTTTGATAACTTGTAATAATGATAATAGCAATAAAGAGATAAACCAAGGACTGACGTTATGTTACAAGTAAACATTTCAGAAACTGCAGTTGTAATTCTGAAGAGACATTTTCATTCGTTTGAAATATTAGACAGACGGACGGACGAATGGATGGCAAACCCTAATTTTTTTTTTTATTCCTTTCATACATAATCTTGCAGTTACACAGATAAATATTTATATTCAACAACAATATGTATATGGCTGGCACTAGTATTTTTCATAGAACGGGGACCGGCTAGCGTAGTGGTTAGAGCACTAGTGTAGCAGCCGAATGGTCGAAGGTTCGAATCCCCAGCTGAGCGGGATTTTTTTTTCTGACCAGTACGGCTCCCATGGTCGACCCAGCCTCTAAAATGGGTACTAGAGAAAATCTGGGAAGGAAAGTCAGCGAGGAACTGGTCACCCTACCTCATACACTGATGGCCCGGCATAATCTGGGAAGGAACTGGCCACGTCCTGTGTGCACTCATATCGGGTGAATTGACTGAACCGGCTTAACCCAGGGGTTAAGACAGTGCTGGCGAGATTCTTCAGATGCCGCACGTGGAGTGAAACTCCTCCCGGCAATTGAAGAAAATGCGAAAAAGAAATTAGGGTTGCCGTGCGGCGCCGATGAAAAGGTGATGGAAAGGATAAAGTGAAGCTTAATCGGTATGTCGAGTAGTCTCGCGGTGAAAGCTACTCATACCACGACACCTCTGCTCTAGAATACGGCCCCCATACTGGTGAAATATGCCTAAACCGGCTTAAACCAGGGGTGAAACTTGATGAATACTCATGTCACGGTACCTCCGCTCTTGAGGTCGGTCACGTCTTAAACACGCCCATACTGGGATAATATGCCTAAACCGGCTCAACCCAGGAGTGAAACTTACTAGTGGCGAGAGTTCGTCCTCCTGGACAAAAGCTCCGTCCTGGTCACAACTAGGAAGGATAGCGGCCACGACCACAAAATGCTGAAGTCGGAAACACTAGACCAGGGCAGTCTAGATAGGCAACCACCTCTCACCCGGCGGGAATGTATGCGTATCTTAATCACGCTGAGGTTTTCCGATGAGAAAGTCAAACTCTGGACTGGATGGGCAACCACCTCTCACCCGGCGGGGATACACGAGTATCCCAAAACACGTCGAAGGTTTCCGGTGAGAAAGTCCAACTCTAGGCTGGATGGGCAACCACCTCTCACCCAGCGGGGATATACTGATATCCAAAACACGCCGAGGTTTTGCAGTGAGAAAGTCCAACTCTAGATCAAACTGGTGCAACGAAAACCACGGTGTCACGCAATCCCGCTTCTGTGACCCACCGAGAATACAGGCTCAAGCCGTGCGATACTATGTGGTCCTCTCGTGGATCTCGTGTGGTCCTTTCGGGGACCACAGGAGGACCACGGGACCTATCGAGGACCACAGGAGTAAATTCAGGAGGATCGCGGGGCGGTCTTGGTGGTAGAAGCGAACGAAGAAGAAGAAGATTACCTACATAGAGTTCTTATCTGTTAGTCCTGTTGAGTGAGTGAGAAGTCCTGTACAAGTTGTCATTACGTGACATTGTTGTTTCTGTTGTGGCATTTGCGAACCTGACGTTGTTGTTGTGTCACTCGGGGTGTACCATAGTGACAAGTTTGTCTTTTTGGTAAAGTAGTGTTACCAATTCTTACAGGCAGCAACAACATGTAAGTCTTTCTAATACAGTTAAAGTCCACAAAAAGTCAATATGGGGGGGGGGGGGAAGGAGATACAACGGCGAAAGGGGCGGTGGAAAGATTCAGAGGCGAGGGAAGTTACAGGGACGAGTGAGGGGGTGCGAACTCCTTTGACAGTTCTTATATGAGGCATACAAGTCCAAGCGTTGTCCATGCTCTTGGCTGACGTAAACTTTAACTGAGAGAATAGAGTAACAAATAATTTTCCCGTGTCTTCTCTCGTCATTTTTTGATAACTTGTAATAATGATAATAGCAATAAAGAGATAAACCAAGGACTGACGTTATGTTACAAGTAAACATTTCAGAAACTGCAGTTGTAATTCTGAAGAGACATTTTCATTCGTTTGAAATATTAGACAGACGGACGGACGAATGGATGGCAAACCCTAATTTTTTTTTTTATTCCTTTCATACATAATCTTGCAGTTACACAGATAAATATTTATATTCAACAACAATATGTATATGGCTGGCACTAGTATTTTTCATAGAACGGGGACCGGCTAGCGTAGTGGTTAGAGCACTAGTGTAGCAGCCGAATGGTCGACGGTTCGAATCCCCAGCTGAGCGGGATTTTTTTTTTCTGACCAGTACGGCTCCCATGGTCGACCCAGCCTCTAAAATGGGTACTAGAGAAAATCTGGGAAGGAAAGTCAGCGAGGAACTGGCCACCCTACCTCATACACTGATGGCCCGGCATAATCTGGGAAGGAACTGGCCACCCTACCTCATACACTGATGGCCCGGCATAATCTGGGAAGGAACTGGCCACCCTACCTCATACACTGATGGCCCGGCATAATCTGGGAAGGAACTGGCCACCCTATCTCATACACTGATGGCCCGGCATAATCTGGGAAGGAACTGGCCACCCTATCTCGTACACTGATGGCCCAGCATAATCTGGGAAGGAACTGGCCACCCTATCTCATACACTGATGGCCCGGCATAATCTGGGAAGGAACTGGCCACCCTGTCTCATACACTGATGGCCCGGCATAATCTGGGAAGGAACTGGCCACCCTATCTCATACACTGATGGCCCGGCATAATCTGGGAAGGAACTGGCCACCCTATCTCATACACTGATGGCCCGGCATAATGAGGTCTCTAACGCTTCATCCTCTACGGATGAGACTTTACCTATTCATAGAGCAGTCACGTGATTCACAGGGACAAATCATTTGATCCAAGTCGATATATGTCTGCTATTCAGTCGATACTTTAAGTCTGTGTTCAGACTGAATTCAGGCCGATATATGTCTGTATTCAGACAGTATCCAAGTCGATGTTTTAAGTCTGTATTCAGACAGTATCCAAGTCGATATTTTAAGTCTGTATTCAGACAGTATCCAAGTCGATATTTTAAGTCTGTATTCAGACAGTATCCAAGTCGATATTTTAAGTCTGTATTCAGACCGACATTATAACAAGCTCAGTATGAGAAAGCGTTTAACTCTATCCCTAGTCTCCAACATTCTTCTTCTTCTTTCTCTCGGAAATTGTGACCTGGTGTTCTTTGCACTAGGGCATTTAAGATTCTGAGACAGAAGATCGTAGTACAGACTCCACCACCATGGGGACTTTAGCCAAGTCGGGACTTTTACTGGGGGTACCATCGGAGAGGTGGGACAGGGTCTTGATCAGCTGTGTTTTTCCAACCCTGGCACTAGCATGTCAGCTGTGGGTCGCTGATTACCAAAGTGGACAGCATCTTTGTCCCTCCCCCCCCCAAAAAAAAAAAATAGTACCACATTATAACATAACTTATGTGGTGTGTCATGTTTAAAAATATAACATCTGTCATTTCTGTCTTGTCATCAAACACAGTATAGGCATAAACGCGCAGTCAAAAATTACATCCTGCGAGACAACATTACAGGATGGCAGGTAGTGGCAAACTCACACACATTGCAACTAGCAACCAGTTATTGCCTTATATTTCGTACAGAACGTAAGACGTATAACTAGTTCCGGGTCGCTAATGCTAAATGTCAGGTCTTTTCTTTCCACAAAAAGAGCTTTTCGTCTTGCGCATTTGATTTAGGCGAAGCTGGCTGCTGTATCGTGGTCAAGACCCGGCCCGTCACTGAGTTGTACTATCAGCGGACAAGGGCGCCAGAATTCTAACTGGTTGGTATTTTTTGTCTCTCATGGCGAATGTTTGATCCCAGTGGGAGATGTCTGGTGTTTGAACCCAGCGGTAGAGAATGGCACTAGTCTTCTTTTGGAACTAGGCAAGGACAGTTGACCTCGCTGTCTCGTGGTGTACCTGGTGGTTAGAGAAAAGGTGAGCATTTATCAAGAGAACAATATCTTAACAGACTGACCAAGTGCTATGGGAAAAGAAAAAAAAAAGCATTTGACATCTCAAGGATCGCGCAAGATGGAAAAACATTATAGCCGGCGCTATCCAGCACGGCACGAAATGAAACTTCTGTGCGGCTTCCTAATTTATGTGGTCCACCCTGACTTCAGTGGTCCACCCTGACTTTGTGGTTCGCTCTGACTTCTGTGGTCCGTACAGAAAGAAAAAAAAAAGCCACGATAATTGATTCCCTAGAATAGCTACCTGTGTTACAAGATCTGTGTTACTAGCTACCTGTGTTACAAGATCTGTGTTACCACACCCTGTCCTTGTAAGAGCTTTAGGTTTGTACTGAAAGACAGAAACATCGACCCTGTGGACGGTAGATCGAACTTGATACTTTGCTTCAGCTGAAACTGCCCATCCTACTGGACAGTGTACGTTATTATACAACTCTTCTCCACTCCCAGACCAGCCCTGCTGTCCGTGACGGTCAGCACAGACAGGTAGGATATTTCCCCACGTATGAGGGCTTGTCGTGAAGGTGAGCTATACCAAGTCTGCTTGCCTCTAGGCGGGCAGCAACATAGCTGGGGGTGGCGAGGGGGTGTTGTGGGGGCCATGATCGTCAAAGCACTTGAGGAATATATCGCGCGCCGTACCTGAACCATTCTAGTTTCTCACCGTCTCACGAAATGACAGCCACATATCGGACCCTGAAAGGGGCTGCTTGCAGGTATTCAGTGTAGTACAAGTCCGGGCAGGTATTTTCCCCCCCCCCCCCCAACAAAAGACCTAGTCTCTGACGTGATGTGAGCCTGATAGCTCGCGTGCTGTTCGCTTTCTGCGAGTCTTTGGTCGCTTATTTTACAATCTTCTAGCGCTGTATATCTTTGTTGGTGCCCTTATTGTTTTATTTTATATTTAGAAATAGGCACATTGTATACCTAGGGCAGTAGCTAGGCAGACAAGAGCGTTTTCAGTATATGGCTTACAAAAAGCAGTGTTTGACATTCAGTCTTCGCGCTTAGTCCGCCTCTCAGTTATAATTGTTACTTCATTTTCTTGATTAGTCATGCTGTGTATTTCAAGTTTGTCATACATATAAACGATGTCAATTCAGTATCAGTTATAGTTGTTTTAAATGGCGTGAGGGCAGTAATAGCCTACTTGATATCAGCTCGACTTCTCAGACCATTGCGTTGCGGGTGGCCGCAGTCTCTGCTGGCCAGGGTTCTTGTGATGTGGTCAGCGTCCTGCCTGACTGCCCCAACTCCCAGAGTGTAGTGGTCAGGCTGGAGGAATGAGGCGCCGGGCTTCAACCACTTCTTCTTCTTCTTGAACTGCGAGCTGGTGTTCTTTGCGATCGGTACGGTGAAGATATGGATGCACATCATCGTGTCGGATTGGGAGCTGGGAGTGGGTTACCGGGGGTGGGGGGGCTGTTTTTATTCAGCCTGCAATTGGAGCTAACAAGCAGAGGGTGGACAGTGCTTTAGCAGACTCCAAGACAACCATGGCGATCCCTATCTGTATCTGGGGATACTAGCGGAGAGGTGAGACAGGGTCTTGGTCAGCTGTGGTTCATCAATCCTGACGCTGACATGTCAGCTATGGATCCCCTGTTTGCTAAATCAGACAGCGTCTTCTCTCCCCCCCCCCCCAAAAAAAAACCGTTGGCTTGCAAGAAATAGTATGTATGATGATATAGTGCCAACCACTTGGCTACTCCAGCTCCTGGAAAAAAAAAGTGTTGCTAGGTGGTTGCTTTGTCTGCAGCTTGTCCAGGTAGCCTAGAGAGCTGACTTCTCACACAGAACTAATCTTGAGAGCGTGTCGTGTTTGGTGTCTGATAATTGGAGAGCAAAATGCCTACACTTTTGTCACACTCACCGGTCCAGAGGGCGTGGCTCTGTGTTACATCTTATGATTCTAAAGTAACCTTGTTGATGAAAGAAACGCCCTTGAGCTGCATGCGCGCACGTAACAGCAACAGCAGCAGCAACAACAACAGATGTGTTACCGCCAGTTTGTACACGAGTGTGGCAGAGCCTAGCTACATACAGTTAGTATAGTACTGCCCAAATAGAGCTCGTTTTGTGAATTTTATTTATTTGTTAAAATTGTTGATAAAGAGACCGATTCGTGTGCCTGGGGATCTGAATCACTTTCGTCGTGGAACTTATAGAGAAGCCAGCAATTCCAGCACCCGGGGTAGACACTGACGTCAAGTTTCATGTATGTTCTGGGGCCAGAAGAACATGATACCCTGACTACGTTGTAACACCAAGTAACACCCCCCCCCCAGTATAAACATGTCCTTCATATTAACTTGTAATGTATATTTTGAAGATCCTCATTTACTATAAACATGTCCTTCTCTGACTACGTTGTAACACCAAGTACTCCCCCCCCATTATACACATGTCCTTCTCTGACTACGTTTTAACACCAAGTACTCCCCTCACATTATACACATGTCCTTCTCTGACTACGTTGTAACACCAAGTACTCATATATATTCTTATCTTATATCCTTACCGTACCGTCACATAGGGCTCACAAGGTAGTTCGCCAATTTTTCCTGTCTTCGGCGAGTCTTTCAACCTCATCAAGGGATTTTATGCCTGTTAACTTGGCCTCTCTTAAAAATGTCCTCTTTAGAGTTTCACGCAGTCTGCCTCTTTTTCTTCGGCCTGTTATGTTCCACTCGATCACTTGTTTTGGAATTCTCTGATCGTTTCTTTTCATCACGCGACCAACATATGTCATTTTCCATTTCCTGATCACCCATGAGACTGGCTGTTGTTCAGTCATCTGTCTTATCTCTGCATTGCTCTTGAATTCGTTCCACTTGCTGCCGAGTATTTTCCTTAGGCATTTGTTTTCAAAAGAGTCTAATTTCTTGTCTTTCTTTAGTTGTTTTCCAGCTTTCACATGCATAAATGAGGGTAGATATTACATTTGAATTGAATAATCTTAACTTGGTTTTTGTGCTTATAACTTTTGAATGCTATATGTTCTCAAGATTCTTGAAGATCGATGCTGCTTTTGCAATTCTGATTCTAACTTCCTTTCTTGGTGTTACCATCCTGATATATATATATATATATATGTGTGTGTGTTGCTTTTTTGTGCAGTGTCATGTAGATAGTTGCATATGGAGTTTTTAAAAAAATATAATTGTATATCATTTGCTTTGGGGATTGTTTTAATTTCTGTTGTCTTGTAGATGTTGTATATAATTATTTCTGCTGTCTTGTATATAGTTATTATTTCAGCTGTCTTGTATATAGTTATTATTTCAGCTGTCTTGTATATAGTTATTATTTCAGCTGTCTTGTATATAGTTATTATTTCAGCTGTCTTATATATAATTATTTCAGCTGTCTTGTATATAGTTATTATTTCAGCTGTCTTGTATATAGTTAATATTTCAGCTGTTTGTATATAGTTATTATTTCAGCTGTCTTGTATATAGTTATTATTTCAGCTGTTTGTATATAGTTATTATTTCAGCTGTTTGTATATAGTTATTATTTCAGCTGTTTGTATATAGTTATTATTTCAGCTGTCATGTATATAGTTAATATTTCAGCTGTCTTGTATATAGTTATTATTTCTGCAGTCTTGTAGATGTTGTATATAGATTGTTCAAGCAGCTGTTTATTGCTGTTGTTGTGTGGTAGATATTGCTGAGCGTGCTTCTCAGCCTGGAAGTTTATCAGGGCTGCGTCACGAGTTTTGTCCAAGAGTACCTTAGAACGGGCGACCAAATGCACGCACACGTCTGCGCTACACACGGGCATGCCTAGACAGAAGCCTTTGACTGAGGCTAGCCTAAAATCTTCCATCCATGCTTGGTCTGAAAACCTGTCTGCCAGCGACCGCACTTCTTCCAAATTTAGAAGTAAAACAGCGAGCCTAATCTAAGTAGGACAGCACACGCAAGCATGCATGAACACGGCAGAGCTCGGCCTGCCTGCTTGTCTGTCCTCTGACTTGTTCCACCCCTCGCCTCGCAGTCTCCTGCTCCATGCTGTCAGCGCACACATACGCGCACAAACGCACATGATTTTCCCGTGTCGCCAGAGGGACACTCCCCCCTCCCCCCCACCACTTGTTGCCTGCCATTGTTGACTGTAGTGACCTTTCAACCCTCACGCTTCTACCCCCTGGAGATGAGACCATGATGATGAGATAGGCAACTGTCATGACTTTCCTCATGTTCTGATGGTATCACGCGATGGGAACTGCCTTTACTCAATTAATCGAAATTATAGGCTTCCAAGCAAGCTCTGCTACAGTGGATACCACTTTTGGACGTCTGTGCAGTAGATATTGTTGTATGTAGTTTTGCTCAGAAAGTTGCTTTTTTCTGTCTAGTGTTGTGTAGATGTTGTACGTACTGTGCACAAGAAATTGCTTTTACTTCTGCCGTCTTATATACATATATATATTCTTATCTTATATCCTTACCGTACCGTCACATAGGGCTCACAAGGTAGTTCGCCAGTTTTTCCTGTCTTCGGCGAGTCTTTCAACCTCATCAAGGGATTTTATGCCTGTTAACTTGGCCTCTCTTAAAAATGTCCTCTTTAGAGTTTCACGCGGTCTGCCTCTTTTTCTTCGGCCTGTTGTGTTCCACTCGATCACTTGTTTTGGGATTCTCTGATCGTTTCTTCTCACCACGCGACCAACATATGTCATTTTCCATTTCCTAATCACCCATGAGACTGGTTGTTGTTCACTCATCTGTCTTATCTCTGCATTGCTCTTGAATTCGTTCCACTTGCTGCCGAGTATTTTCCTTAGGCATTTGTTTTCAAAAGAGTCTAATTTCTTGTCTTTCTTTAGTTGTTTTCCAGCTTTCACATGCATAAATGAGGGTGGATATTACATTTGAATTGAATAATCTTAACTTGGTTTTTGTGCTTATAACTTTTGAATGCCATATGTTCTCAAGATTCTTGAAGATTGATGCTGCTTTTGCAATTCTAATTCTAACTTCCTTTCTTGGTGTTACCATCCTGATATATATATATATATGTGTGTGTGTGTGTGTGTGTGTTGCTTTTTTGTGCAGTGTCATGTAGATAGTTGCATATGGAGTTTTTAAAAAAATGTAATTGTATATCATTTGCTTTGGGGATTGTTTTAATTTCTGTTGTCTTGTAGATGTTGTATATAATTATTTCAGCTGTCTTGTATATAGTTATTATTTCAGCTGTCTTGTATATAGTTATTATTTCAGCTGTCTTATATATAATTATTTCAGCTGTCTTGTATATAGTTATTATTTCAGCTGTCTTGTATATAGTTAATATTTCAGCTGTTTGTATATAGTTATTATTTCAGCTGTCTTGTATATAGTTATTATTTCAGCTGTTTGTATATAGTTATTATTTCAGCTGTTTGTATATAGTTATTATTTCAGCTGTTTGTATATAGTTATTATTTCAGCTGTCATGTATATAGTTAATATTTCAGCTGTCTTGTATATAGTTATTATTTCTGCAGTCTTGTAGATGTTGTATATAGATTGTTCAAGCAGCTGTTTATTGCTGTTGTTGTGTGGTAGATATTGCTGAGCGTGCTTCTCAGTCTGGGAGTTTATCAGGGCTGCGTCACGAGTTTTGTCCAAGAGTACCTTAGAACGGGCGACCAAATGCACGCACACGTCTGCGCTACACACGGGCATGCCTAGACAGAAGCCTTTGACTGAGGCTAGCCTAAAATCTTCCATCCATGCTTGGTCTGAAAACCTGTCTGCCAGCGACCGCACTTCTTCCAAATTTAGAAGTAAAACAGCGAGCCTAATCTAAGTAGGACAGCACACGCAAGCATGCATGAACACGGCAGAGCTCGGCCTGCCTGCTTGTCTGTCCTCTGACTTGTTCCACCCCTCGCCTCGCAGTCTCCTGCTCCATGCTGTCAGCGCACACATACGCGCACAAACGCACATGATTTTCCCGTGTCGCCAGAGGGACACTCCCCCCTTCCCCCCACCACTTGTTGCCTGCCATTGTTGACTGTAGTGACCTTTCAACCCTCACGCCTCAACCCTTTAGCTACGCATGCCTTATCAGGATTAACGTACATTGTGTTCAGCGCTCATGCAGGACTCGACTCGAAATGTCTACTTCAGGCGGTTTATTATTTGTCTTGTTATCTCCGGTCTTTTGATTCCTTCACTTTGGCGACACCAGGAGACAATGTGACAGTCTCGTGCACCCGTTCTTGTCGCGAATCTTCTGAGCATGGTAGATAGCGAGAGGACGTTTGTGGCAGTTGAGAAACACAACTTTTAGAACAGGTTACGATGAATAGATGATTGTATGAGATTGAGGGGACAAAAAAAAGATAAGTGAAATATAGACTGAGCAGGGGCCGGCCAGCCGAGGCTGATCAAGAGTGGACTTCGTGGTGGGCGATTTGGTTGTGGACTCGCCGAGAGCAGGGACTGGTTGAGAACCTGGAATGCGAGCCGCCAGAGCAGGTAGCTCATTCTGTGTAATGTCTTTCTTACAGTTCGTTGACCAGGGCTGTCACCGTCAAGAGCTACTGGTTTCCAGTCATAGCCGCCATCGCCAAGGTGCTGTTTTTTTTAGGGGGGGGGGCAGTGAAGTAAGATGGAGGACAGAATAAACTGATAACGATAACTTCTCCGCCTTCATTAACGAAAACATGTATAACTTTGAGTGGTAGCTTGATGGAGAACTGTCTCTTTGTCTTTCTCCATCCAGTCTGGCAGTTGGTGGTGTCATCTGACGGAGAGGCTTGTAGCATTTCTAAAGTCAGTTTCTTCCGTACAGGCAACGTAGATTACTGCTGTCACAGGCGATATGTAATGTAAATACTGCTGTCACAGGCGCTATGTAATGTAAATACTGCTGTCACAGGCGCTATGTAATGTAGATACTGCTGTCACAGGCGCTATGTAATGTAGATACTGCTGTCACAGGCGCTATGTAATGTAGATACTGCTGTCACAGGCGCTATGTAATGTAGATACTGCTGTCACAGATTGTATGCAAGAGATCCTTAGCAACGTGTACACAGGTCTTGAACTCCCGACTGTGTCTTTATGGACGGTGTTACTCTGCCCTCAGATTCCAGAAAACTGAGGAGACCGACAGTTGTCTCCATGGAAGTGGCTGTTTCTAGACTGGGTCTCAATGTGTCTGACCGCCTGAAAGACTTCGTAGAATGCGATCAACGTTGTTATTATTACAGTGTGATGTATCGATACATGAGCACGTGACCCATATTTGGCGCCATTCATGTTGTTGTTACGACTAATGATTATTGAAGTGTGTATGTCACTTAGGACTTCCCGCGGGGTCTGGGTTTATTTTAGTTCAAAATGGATTCATGCTATCACAAACGTATGTGCACGGTGGTAGGGAAAGAACATGTTCTTTGAAATAAGGTCTTAAGATCACCGCAGGATTAGAACAAGACATGTCAGTGAAAGTAACCGCCATCTCACTGGCAGTGTTTGAAGTTAAATTGGGTAAAATTCCTTTTTTTCCACGCCATTAAGGCACATTAGACAGAAGCCTTTGACTGAGGCTAGCCTAAAATCTTCCATCCATGCTTGGTCTGAAAACCTGTCTGCCAGCGACCGCACTTCTTCCAAATTTAGAAGTAAAACAGCGAGCCTAATCTAAGTAGGACAGCACACGCAAGCATGCATGAACACGGCAGAGCTCGGCCTGCCTGCTTGTCTGTCCTCTGACTTGTTCCACCCCTCGCCTCGCAGTCTCCTGCTCCATGCTGTCAGCGCACACATACGCGCACAAACGCACATGATTTTCCCGTGTCGCCAGAGGGACACTCCCCCCTTCCCCCCACCACTTGTTGCCTGCCATTGTTGACTGTAGTGACCTTTCAACCCTCACGCCTCAACCCTTTAGCTACGCATGCCTTATCAGGATTAACGTACATTGTGTTCAGCGCTCATGCAGGACTCGACTCGAAATGTCTACTTCAGGCGGTTTATTATTTGTCTTGTTATCTCCGGTCTTTTGATTCCTTCACTTTGGCGACACCAGGAGACAATGTGACAGTCTCGTGCACCCGTTCTTGTCGCGAATCTTCTGAGCATGGTAGATAGCGAGAGGACGTTTGTGGCAGTTGAGAAACACAACTTTTAGAACAGGTTACGATGAATAGATGATTGTATGAGATTGAGGACAAAAAAAAAGATAAGTGAAATATAGACTGAGCAGGGGCCGGCCAGCCGAGGCTGATCAAGAGTGGACTTCGTGGTGGGCGATTTGGTTGTGGACTCGCCGAGAGCAGGGACTGGTTGAGAACCTGGAATGCGAGCCGCCAGAGCAGGTAGCTCATTCTGTGTAATGTCTTTCTTACAGTTCGTTGACCAGGGCTGTCACCGTCAAGAGCTACTGGTTTCCAGTCATAGCCGCCATCGCCAAGGTGCTGTTTTTTTAGGGGGGGGGCAGTGAAGTAAGATGGAGGACAGAATAAACTGATAACGATAACTTCTCCGCCTTCATTAACGAAAACATGTATAACTTTGAGTGGTAGCTTGATGGAGAACTGTCTCTTTGTCTTTCTCCATCCAGTCTGGCAGTTGGTGGTGTCATCTGACGGAGAGGCTTGTAGCATTTCTAAAGTCAGTTTCTTCCGTACAGGCAACGTAGATTACTGCTGTCACAGGCGATATGTAATGTAGATACTGCTGTCACAGGCGCTATGTAATGTAGATACTGCTGTCACAGGCGCTATGTAATGTAGATACTGCTGTCACAGGCGCTATGTAATGTAGATACTGCTGTCACAGGCGCTATGTAATGTAGATACTGCTGTCACAGGCGCTATGTAATGTAGATACTGCTGTCACAGATTGTATGCAAGAGATCCTTAGCAACGTGTACACAGGTCTTGAACTCCCGACTGTGTCTTTATGGACGGTGTTACTCTGCCCTCAGATTCCAGAAAACTGAGGAGACCGACAGTTGTCTCCATGGAAGTGGCTGTTTCTAGACTGGGTCTCAATGTGTCTGACCGCCTGAAAGACTTCGTAGAATGCGATCAACGTTGTTATTATTACAGTGTGATGTATCGATACATGAGCACGTGACCCATATTTGGCGCCATTCATGTTGTTGTTACGACTAATGATTATTGAAGTGTGTATGTCACTTAGGACTTCCCGCGGGGTCTGGGTTTATTTTAGTTCAAAATGGATTCATGCTATCACAAACGTATGTGCACGGTGGTAGGGAAAGAACATGTTCTTTGAAATAAGGTCTTAAGATCACCGCAGGATTAGAACAAGACATGTCAGTGAAAGTAACCGCCATCTCACTGGCAGTGTTTGAAGTTAAATTGGGTAAAATTCCTTTTTTCCACGCCATTAAGGCACATTAGAGAATACGATGTTAGGGCCGTGTTTCTAAGACCTTCGGCACAGGAAAGTCTGATGTGGTCAGTATCACGCCTGCCCGCATTTACCCTCCCAGATTTCTCTGGTACCCACTTTTAGTTGGCTGGGTCCACGCCGGGGCCTTTCTAATGTGTACCAGGAAAAAAAAAGCCACACTGCTGGGACTAAACTCGGTACATCATCTAGAAATTAGAAGATTGAAACAGACATTAACAGTGAGCTTTGTGTAAACTGTTGGATCTGTTGTGTTAGTTCTAATGCAAGCTGTCTTCGTTCAGGTGACACAGAGGAAGAGGCAGGCAGAGACAGCCCTCGCAGCAAGCCCTCGTCACCATCGTCGGCCGTGGATGATCAGAAGCTGGAGGACAGTGCCGCGAGAGATGATGATACTGTAGATGATGATGGGGCTGTAGACAGTGAGGATGGGAGTCTAATAATAGCAGACATGCAGGTAGATCATGTGTTGCAAGTATAATTTTAGTACTTTAACTTATAATAACAGGATAAGTATCAAGTAACCTTTTTATTATCTAATTGTCAAATTTGATTATGTCCTATCTTCCATGTCTGTTCTGTGTGGTGTATGTGTGTTTTGTATGGTGTACATCTACTCTGTAACGTGTGTATCTGCTCTGTAACGTATGTCTGCTCTGTAACATGTACATCTGCTCTGTATTGTGTATGTCTGTTCTGTATGATGTATGTCTGCTCTGTATTATGTATGTCTGCTGTTGCAAAGTAAAGGTAACTCTGTTCAGCCATAGAGGTGGTACATAAGTGAATATGATGTTAGTATCTGTATCTTCGTAAGAAAATAGAAGAAGTCACTATGGTCCAAGCTGGTTTCAGGCAAGGAAGAGGATCAAGAGATCGTATATTCAATATAAGATTAATAATAGAGAAATGCAGAGAGTTTAATGTGAATCTATATTTAGACTAACTCAAAGGCATTTGATTGTGTACAACGCCAGAAACTTTGGGAAATAATGGAAAAAATGGGATTTCCAACACATTTGATACAATTAACATCACTGCTGTATCTAGACCAACAAGCAGCAGTAAGAATAAATGGTGAAACAACAACTGACATAAAACAAGGGGTCTGTCAGGGGTGCATGCTGTCGCCTTACTTATTTAACTTGTATACTGAAAATATAATGAGGAATGTTAGAGAAGATGTAGACAAAAAATATTACGATGCCATAACAACTGGAAGTTATGAAATATCAAAGATTAGATATGCTGATGACACAGTATTACTGCCCACAACACAAAAAGGAATGGAAAAACAAATTATGTCAGTCCGTAAGAATAGTGAAAAGCAAAACCTCTATCTTAATGCAAAGAAAACTAAATTGATGACAAATGACAAAACAAATAAGGCAGGTGAAATATGTATCAATGAGGAAAAACTGGAAGAAGTGGAGAGTTTTGAATATCTTGGATCACTACTAACTAATAATGGAGATACAATGAGGGAAATTAAAAGGAGGACATCTATCGCTCTTCAGAAAGTAAAACAAATAAAGAATCTGTGGAGAGGAACAGACAGAACTACAAAAATAAGATTTTTAAGGGCATTTATCTTTCTCATCACAACATATGCCTGTGAGACCTGGACACTTAATAAAACAGTTGAGAAACACATAAATGCCTTTGAATGTAAATGCTACAGAAGAGTTCTTCAGATATCATGGTCACAGATTGTATGCAAGAGATCCTTAGCAACGTGTACACAGGTCTTGAACTCCCGACTGTGTCTTTATGGGCGGTGTTACTCTGCCCTCAGACTCCAGAAAACTGAGGAGACCGACAGTTGTCTCCATGGAAGTGGCTGTTTCTAGACTGGGTCTCCATGTGTCTGACCGCCTGAAAGACTTCGTAGAATGAGATCAACGTTGTTATTATTACAGTGTGATGTATCGACACATGAGCACGTGACCCATATTTGGCGCCATTCATGTTGTTGTTACGACTAATGATTATTGAAGTGTGTATGTCACTTAGGACTTCCCGCGGGGTCTGGGTTTATTTTAGTTCAAAATGGATTCATGCTGTCACAAACGTATGTGCACGGTGGTAGGGAAAGAACATGTTCTTTGAAATAAGGTCTTAAGATCACCGTAGGAATAGAACAAGACATATCAGTGAAGGTAACCGCCATCTCACTGGCAGTGTTTGAAGTTAAATTGGGTAAAATTCCTTTTTTTCCACGCCATTAAGGCACATTAGAGAATACGATGTTAGGGCCGTGTTTCTAAGACCTTCGGCACAGGAAAGTCTGATGTGGTCAGTATCACTCCTGCCCGCATTTACCCTCCCAGATTTCTCTGGTACCCACTTTTAGTTGGCTGGGTCCACGCCGGGGCCTTTCTAATGTGTACCAGGAAAAAAAAAGCCACACTGCTGGGACTAAACTCGGTACATCATCTAGAAATTAGAAGATTGAAACAGACATTAACAGTGAGCTTTGTGTAAACTGTTGGATCTGTTGTGTTAGTTCTAATGCAAGCTGTCTTCGTTCAGGTGACACAGAGGAAGAGGCAGGCAGAGACAGTCCTCGCAGCAAGCCCTCGTCACCATCGTCGGCCGTGGATGATCAGAAGCTGGAGGACAGTGCCGCGAGAGATGATGATACTGTAGATGATGATGGGGCTGTAGACAGTGAGGATGGGAGTCTAATAATAGCAGACATGCAGGTAGATCATGTGTTGCAAGTATAATTTTAGTACTTTAACTTATAATAACAGGATAAGTATCAAGTAACCTTTTTATTATCTAATTGTCAAATTTGATTATGTCCTATCTTCCATGTCTGTTCTGTGTGGTGTATGTGTGTTTTGTATGGTGTACATCTACTCTGTAACGTGTGTATCTGCTCTGTAACGTATGTCTGCTCTGTAACATGTACATCTGCTCTGTATTGTGTATGTCTGTTCTGTATGATGTATGTCTGCTCTGTATTATGTATGTCTGCTGTTGCAAAGTAAAGGTAACTCTGTTCAGCCATAGAGGTGGTACATAAGTGAATATGATGTTAGTATCTGTATCTTCGTAAGAAAATAGAAGAAGTCACTATGGTCCAAGCTGGTTTCAGGCAAGGAAGAGGATCAAGAGATCGTATATTCAATATAAGATTAATAATAGAGAAATGCAGAGAGTTTAATGTGAATCTATATTTAGACTAACTCAAAGGCATTTGATTGTGTACAACGCCAGAAACTTTGGGAAATAATGGAAAAAATGGGATTTCCAACACATTTGATACAATTAACATCACTGCTGTATCTAGACCAACAAGCAGCAGTAAGAATAAATGGTGAAACAACAACTGACATAAAACAAGGGGTCTGTCAGGGGTGCATGCTGTCGCCTTACTTATTTAACTTGTATACTGAAAATATAATGAGGAATGTTAGAGAAGATGTAGACAAAAAATATTACGATGCCATAACAATTGGAGGTTAGAGATACCAGAGATTAGATATGCTGATGACACAGTATTACTGTCCACAACACAAAAAGGAGTGGAAAAACTAATTATGTCAGTCCGTAAGAACAGTGAAGAGCAAAACCTCTATCTTCATGCAAAGAAAACTAAACTGATGACAACTGACAAAACAAACAAGGCAGCTGAAATATGTATCAATGAGGAAAAACTGGAAGAAGTGGAGAGTTTAGAATATCTTGGATCACTGCTAACTAATAATGGAGATACAATGAGGGAAATTAAAAGGAGGACATCTATTGCTCTTCAGAAAGTAAAACAACTAAAGAATCTTTGGAGAGGAGCAGAGAGAACCACAAAAATAAGATTTTTAAAGGCATGTGTCTTTCCCATCGCAACATATGCCTGTAAGACCTGGGCACTTAACAAAACAGCTGAGAAACACATATATGTCTTTGAATGTAAATGCTACAGAAGAGTTCTTCAAATATCATGGACACAAAAAAAGAACACGTATATCCATACTACAAGAGCTTAATATTGAAGAAGGCTGGCTAGTAAAGAAGATTAAACACAGAAAACTTAAATATTTTGGACATTAAACATCATGATAATCTAGAGAAAACCGCCTTGGAAGGGCACATAATGGGAAAAAGAAAGAGAGGAAGACCAAAGCGAAGATGGCTGCAAGACATTGTTGAGGATTTGCAAATGGATGCATCAGCACCAGGCCATCTTGCTTACAACCGAGAGGCCTACAGGAGTGCTGTTAGGGAGGCAAAGTTCTACAACAGACATGCAAATGAATGAATGAATGAATCTGTATCTTCACCACGTTCCAACACACTAGAGTCATGTGATCACCCTAAAACCTTCCTTCCTAAACTCCACAAGGATCCAGGTACTCTTTTCTACAGTTGGGTGACCGGGACCGCCAGTGGCCTGACTGAAAACAACCGGCCTTGAGTAAAGTGTGACTTGGGTGCTGAAAGGAAAAACAGTAAGAGAATGACAAGGAGGAGGAACTCCACACTCAGTGGGACATTCGGCTGTTGTGCCACCAGGGGATCAACGCTATAACCCCTTGGCCAGGAGAATATTTCCTTTATGTCCAGTGTTAATATTCACAGCAGCTGTAAACCAGCACATATGTTGACAGTCCAACCCTAAATCACAGCAAAACCACACTTCTTCTTTCCTGACCAGACAAATAAAATACATTATGTGGAAAAAGAAAACACCACCAGATGTCGCCACCGACAGACTTCATGTGTAACAGCAACCACAACTATATCAAAGTGTTTTCAGTAATAATGATGATGATAAGATTTCCTTGTATGGATGGAGAGGAGAGGCAGAAAGAAAATGAAAAATTGCCTGGAATAATGTAGATAAACCAAGGTGAGGGATGGATGCCTAGATCTTTCGAGTGTTGAGGAAATATACCTGGCTGTTTTTTTTTTTTATGTAGGGAGACTTCAGTGTATGATATAGTTTTACATGGATAGACTTCATATGTCTAGATTATATATGATGCACATAGTTTTACATGGAGAGACTTCAGGTGTCTGAATTATATATGATGCACATAGTTTTACATGGAGAGACTTCAGATGTCTAAATTATATATCATTCACATATTTTTACATGGAGAGACCTCAGATGTCTAAATTATATATGATTCACATAGTTCTACTTGGAGAGACTACAGATGTCTAAATTATATATGATTCATATAGTTCTACTTTGAGAGACTACAGATGTCTAAATTATATATGATTCACATAGTTTTAATTGAAGAGACTTCAGATGTCTAGGTTATATTTGATTTAGTTTTACATGCAGACCTTAGATGTCTAAATTATATATCATTCATATAGTTTTATGTGTAGATACTTTCAGATATCTAGGTTATATATGATTCACATAGTTTTATATTGAGAGACTTCAGATGTCTATATTATATATAATTCACACTGTTTCACATTGAGGGCAGCGTGCGTTGTCTTTATGTAATTGTGAAACTGAAGCTGTCACATGTCGTAGTAATGGTGAAGATCTTACAAAACACACATACTGAAGAAGGTTGGGTGCATTTTCATTAGTTCCAAAAGCAGAGCTCTCGGTAAAGCTTTGTTACCCTAGTTCAGAAGAACCGACAAACCTGGTTGTGATATTATAAAACAGTCTTTCTGAAAGGTGGTATAGGTTTTTGTTCATTTACCATGTTTTGCTGACAGAGACAAGAAGGTGATTTCTTAAAAATGATCACCTTCACCCTCAGACAGCATGTGTTTTTTTTTTACGCTTGTTACCTTTTTTTTTTCTTTTTTTTTTTAAACAAAAATCACGGACATCACATGTTATTTTTCATGAAATCACAAGACAGTATGTGTTGTCTTTCTTAAAATTCCAAATAATATGGATTTCTTAAAATCCCAGACAGCAAGTGTTATCTTTCTTTTCCTAGCTCCCATGTTTCTCAACTTCTAGACAGCATGCATTTTTTCTTTCTTTCTTAATTCTCAGACAGCATGTGTTACCTTTCTTAACTTCCAGATAGCACTGTTTTGTTTCTTAATTCTCAGACAGCATGTGTTATCTTTCCCAACTACCAGACAGCATGTGTTACCTTTCTTAACCTCCAGACAGCATGTGTTATCTTCTTTAACTCAAGACAGCATGTGTTATCTTTCTTAACCCTCAGACAGCATGTGTTATCTTTCTTAACCCTCAGACAGCATGTGTTATCTTGTTTTCAACAGGAAGGAAAGGACACAGATGATACAGAGAGGGATTCCGTGCATTCTGAAGTAAGCAGAGAAATCTGGCCAACTATTTGAAACTATCCTTTACTTTGCTGTACTTTGTTTCCTGTTCTTGTTTGTCTCAGATGACAGTGTTCTTGTTTGTCTAAGATGAGAATGTTCTTGTTTGTCTCAGATGACAATGTTCTTGTTTGTCTAAGATGAGAATGTTCTTGTTTGTCTCAGATGACAATGCTATTCTCTCACTCTCTCCTGGCCACTCGGGGATTTTTAAAATTAATTAACATGCATTTTGGCCATCGTGAAAACACATCTAGTAACCAGTCTTTCTTAAAATTTCCTGGCTATGCAGTCTACTGTGGCATTTTTTTCTTCTTTTGTCTGCAAGATTTCTGTTTCTGTTTCTGTCTTCCATATTCTTTTAGTCTCTTCTCTGTGAAATGATCTACATTATGATGGTAGTTTAGGGTGTCTGCTCTTTTGTTTTAAAATTTTCTTTCTTTTGACTGTCATGTCGTACTGTCATTTAGCCACTTCATTTCCCAAGAACCATATGCATGGTTTTGTTGCATAGAGTTGTACTATTTTGGCTTAAATATCATTCTGAAAAGTGAAGTATTTTTTTTTTTTAGATATCATAGTTTTTTTTTTTTTTTTGGGTCTCCATCTTGTTTCAAAACTGTAGCAGAGTACTGATCTGATCTAAATTTTTATTCTTATTAACTCAAGACACTATAGACAGGAAAATAGATTCACTCAAGACACTATAGACAAGAAAATAGACCCACTCAAGACATAGACAGGAAAATAGATCCACTGAAGACACTATAGACAAGAAAATATATCCACTCAAGACACTATAGACAAGAAAATAAATCCACTCAAGACACTATAGACAGAAAATAGATCCGCTCAAGACACTAAAGAGAAGAAAATAGATCCACTCAAGACACTATAAATAGGAAAATAGATCCACTCAAGACACTATAGTTAGGAAAATAGATCCACTCAAGACACTAGACAATAAAATAGATTCACTCAGGACATTGTATACAAAAAATAGATTCACTCAAGACACTATAAACAAGAAAATAGATCCACTCAAGACACTATAGACAAGAAAATATATCCACTCAAGACATTATAGACAAGTAAATAGATCTACTCAGGACACCATAGACAAGAAAACTTAGGTTCATTCAAGACACTATAGACAAGAAAATAGATTCACTCAAGACAATGTATAAAAAATAGATTCACTCAAGACACTGTACAAAAATAGATTCACTCGAGACACTGTATAAAAATAGATTCACTCAAGACACTGTATTAAAAAAAATAGATTCACTCAGGACACTATAGACAAGAAAAAAAGATCCACTCAAGACACTGTATAAAAAAATAGATTCACTCAAGACACTATAGACAAGAAAATAGATTCACTCAAGACACTGTATAAAAAATGGATTCACTCAAGACACTGTAGACAAGAAAATAGATTCACTCAAGACACTGTATAAAAATAGATTCACTCAAGACACTATAAACAAGAAAATAGATTCACTATAGACAAGAAAATAGATTTACTTAAGACACTATGCACAAAAAACAAGATTCGTTCAAGATACTATAAATAAAAAATAGATTCACTCAGTTCACCATAAACAAGAAAACTTTGATTCATTCAAGACACTATAGAAAATAAAATAGATTCATTCATGACACTGTATACAGAAAAAAATAGATTTACTCCAGACACTATATACAAGAAAATATAGTCAATCAGGACACCATAGACAAAATATATTCACCCAAGACACTATATACAAAAAATAGATTCACTCGGAACACTATAGACAAGAAAATAAATTCACTTACAACACTATACATAAAAAATAGATTCATTCACGATACTATACATAAAAAAATAGATTCGCTCAGTACACTTTAGACAAGAAAACTTAGGTTCATTCAAGACACTGTAGACAAGAAAATAGATTCACTCAAGACACTATATAAAAAAAAAGATTCACTCAAGACGCTATATAAAAAAAAATAAATTCATTCAAGACACTGCATAAAAAAATAGATTCACTCAGAACACTATAGACAAGAAAATAGATTCACTTACAACACTATACATAAAAAATAGATTCATTCAAGATACTATACATAAAAAAATAGATTCACTCAGTACACTATAGACAAGAAAACAGACACTGTAGACAGGAAAATAGATTCATTCACAACATCACAGACAGGAAAAGATAGATTCATTTAAAACACTATTGACAATAAAACAGTATGTGGAAAGTTCAGGGTTAACAACCTGCTATGAGCGCAAAGTTCAAGGTTAACAACCTGCTATGAGTGCAAAGTTCAAGGTTAACAACCTACTATGAGCGCAAAGTTCAAAGTGCTATGAGTGCAGAAAGGATGTTGAACAATAGAGGGCTCACCTGGGCAAGAGCAGAAAAAAAGGCAAAGGACAGGCATTTGTGGAAAACCCTTGCGGAAGCCCCATGTGCCCTGGGCACTTAAGGTTCAGAGAGAGATGAGCGCAAAGTTCAAGGGTAAGAACCCAGTTCTAGGAGGAGTGATCAGGTACCTCAGACCATGTACATCTTCGTATCCACATCAAACACCAAGACACACCTGCAGCTCCAGTGAAAAACTTCTACACACGAATTGCAACAAAAAATCAAGCGACTAAACTGCACATTTGCATGGGATAAACAAAAGAAAACCTTCCAGAATGCTGCCTCCATAAACACAGGAGAATGTAGCTTGTGAATGCAAGAAGAAAAAGAATAGTTCAGCTGTAGTGGAATGACTCAACTGTGAATTCACAAAGAAAAAAAAGAATACTTCAGCTGTAGTGGAATGCTTCGACTGTGAATTCACAAAGAAAAAAAGAATAGTTCAGCTATAGTGGAATGCTTCGACTGTGAATTCACAAAGAAAAAAAGCTGTAGTGGAATGCTTCGACTGTGAATTCACAAAGAAAAAAAAAAGAATAGTTTAGCTGTAGTGGAATGCTTCGACTGTGAATTCACAAAGAAAAAAAAAGAATAGTTTAGCTGTAGTGGAATTCCTTATTATAAGAAGACAGAAGATTGTAGCCTGCTACCATTACTGTAGTAAAAACAGATTGGGTACATGACACACTTTATGTTAAGGAAACTACCATTGAAAACTGTAGAGTATTTGCATACAAGGTAGGTATTCACAGATGTAAGAATGTCATTTTGTATATGTATATGGTTTGTGATTCTTATTTTGTATATGTATATGATTCTTCTTTTGTATATGTATATGGTTTATTATTCTTATTTTGTATATGTATATGGTTTGTGATTCTTATTTTGTATATGTATATGGTTTATGATTCTTATTTTGTATATGTATATGGTTTATAATTCTTATTTTGTATATGTATATGATTCTTATTTTGTATATGTATATAGTTTATGATTCTTATTTTGTATATGTATATGGTTTATGATTCTTATTTTGTATATGTATATGATTCTTATTTTGTATATGTATATAGTTTATGATTCTTATTTTCAGTAAATGTATTTAAAATTCCATCTTTGATGACCTGTGTGAGCAGTTAGATTTTACAACAGCATTTCTGTTACACCAGGAAGAGGAGCAGTCTCAGCTGATCTACAATGGCACAATGACCCGCAAGCAGTCCAGGCAGTTTCTAAATGCTGGAGGGAACTTTGCTGTCTTTTCAGTGCGATCAGGCGGCAAAACTAAAAATAGAACGTGCGAGTATTGTGGTGTCGTTAAAGCCACTCCAGCAGCTTTAGTTCGGCATGTTAGAAAACATACTGGGGAGAAACCCTTTATATGCCAGGTAGTGCTGATCAGAATTATTTATCATGAATTGATTGATTTCTGTTTATGAATCATGGGATGAAATATTAATGATTATAAGGGGATATTCTGAGATTCACAGGACTAAATTTTTTTATAAGTTACAGTCATTTGAGAAATGTAATCTCTTTGTTGGCTGAAAGTAAACTGGCCAGATTTATTTGCTCTGGTGATCTAGAAGGGATCTGTAACTGAAATTTTTTAACTTTATTCAGTTTTTTTTTCTTTATATTTGAATCACACTTAATTTTATAGTTTTTTTTTTTTTTGGTTTGTTTGTGTGTGTTTGTTTGTGTGTTTGTTTGTTTCACAAAGTTTTCAGACATTTCCTTTTGTTATCAGCACAGAATTTTTGTCTTGGTTGGACTTTTTTGGATGACAAATAAGCATAAGTTTACATTTACATATACTATATTGTTCCAGATTTTTTATATCCAGAGGAATATTGTCATTATCACAGATGAAGAATTCAGATTTAGCATTGAGCCTCATTTTGGAGCTGTCTGCTGGAATTGATTTGTTCTGTGAGAGGGCTGCTACAAGATGGACGATGCTGCCTTTGGTGTCTTCAGAACCAGAGCCGAAAATGCATCTTATCTTGCTGATGTAGGCTGGTCTGTTTCTTCGGCCTGGCCAGTTGGCAAGGGATTGATATGTTTCCTGAGTGGTGCAGCCAGCTGAAACATCTGCCTGGCTCCAGGAGTGAAAGCCACAGCATTTAACTCCTGACTTGACACTGCGTTTGTGTTTGAAGAAATTCATTGTGGCATCAGATGCAGAGATTTCAGAAATCATATTTACAACAGTACATGAGATAACATAAATGGCACTATTTTGTGTAAAGAAGTACATGTCCCTTTGTTTTCACCAACATGGACTCTATTCAGCTTCACAATGGTGTACCAGGAAACAGTCTAAGGTCTGGTCAAGCGAATGGGGATTGCTGTGGGGAGGTAAACAGTGCCCAAAAAATAACTGAGCTGAAGCTGAATGCTGACAGAATGTAGCCAACTCTGTTTAGAGGATGAGTGAAAAAGAAGACAGTTTTCGAATTTCATGTACTGCTTGTGACACGTCCACATAAATTCTGATATAATTTTCAATTTCTCTGCATAGTTGTGTGGCAAAGCCTACAAAGCCAAAAGAAGCCTTCACCTTCATCAGAATTCTCACCACCGGGACATGGGACAAGTGCTGCCTCCCAACCCATCTGCTCCACCCACCCAAGTTTCTCTGTCATTGTCTCTTCTCACAGTAAGTTTGATTTTATCTGTGTGCTACGTTCACATTTCAACATGAACTTATGTTACCTTCTGCTGATGGTATGTTGAAACTCAAGCAGTGTGATTAGCAGGGGCTCACATGAAGTCCCAGACTGGGTTTCTGTATGGCTACACCACCATGGAACACATTAACCGGGTTGAAGGAGTACAAGTTGATGCAAGGGGCATATGAAGAGCAGGAGTCTTATCCAGCGTTTGGTTGACTGGGCACAGCTGTTGTGTCATCCTTGTAGCATGATTATCCCAGCTTCAGTAGTGTTGGCTAAGATTTCCCAGCGTTTTCATCATGTGCAGCACAGAGATAGATGCTACAGAGCCAAGGAATAGAAAGATAATAGTGGAAATGGCATCAAACAGTGAAAGCATTACCTAGGAAACATCTGTGAAGGAAAACCACAGACTGGTTCTTGTTGAAGTCCTTTCAGCCACAGATAGGCCCACACAAAAAGACCTTTCAGCCACAGACAGGGCCACACAAAAGACCTTTCAGCCACAGACAAGCCCACACAAAAAGACCTTTCAGCCACAGATAGGCCCACAAAGACCTTTCGGCCACACAAAAAGACCTCTTAGCCACAGACAGGCCCACACAAAAAGTCCTTTCAGCCACAGACAGGGCCACACAAAACCCTTTCATCCACAGACATACCCACACAAAACCCTTTCAGCCACAGACATACCCACACAAAACCCTTTCAGCCATAGACATACCCACACAAAACCCTTTCAGCCACAGACAGGGCCACATGAAAGCCCTTTCAGCCAAACAGACCCACACAAAACCCTTTCAGCCACAGACATACCCACACAAAACCCTTTCAGCCACAGACATACCCACACAAAACCCTTTCAGCCACAGACACACCCACACAAAAGCTCTTTCAGCCACAAACACATCCACACAAAACCATTTCAGTCACAGACACATCCACACAAAAGCCCTTTCAGCAGCAGACAGGCCAACACAAAAGCCCTTTCAGCCGCAGACAGGTCCATTGGCTTGTTCCAGAGCTCTTTCAGCCAGAAGTGGCCACTTCTTTCTGAAGTTCTTTTGACCACAGACAGGTCCATTGGCTCTTTTCAAAGCTCTCTCAGCCATAAAAGTCTGTGGTCTTCTGAAATACACAGGGTAAGGAGAGCAAAAAGCTGAGACGTCATGGTCAGATAGTTGTGGTTGGTGAGATAAAGATGATCCAGGGCATTGTCTTACCTCCTGGTGATGGTCATATGTACTGTTGTATTCAGATTATTTGCATATTTTTTTTGGTACCATTGTATTCTGGCTGTTGCATTGTTTAATACATTGTTATCATTTTGTTGGGAATATTATTTACTGGCTCTTTAGCATGGCATTGTAAATTGTTGTCATGTTATTGGTGCTGCTGTTCACCAGCTCTTGAATCCCCCAGCATATTATTGCTGATGGTGCTGTTGTATTTTGACTCTCTAATTTTAACATAAGCTCCGCATGTAACACTCGATCATTTACTTTTGTTTAGCAAAACTCTCCAATACAAGCAGCCATCTCAGAAGCTACAAAATCTCTTCTCCGAGAAACGCTCGAGTCGAGCCGTAAAGCACGAGACGGGAGTGCTGGGCATCAGACCCCGGAGTCTGTCTCGGGCACTGCCAGTTCCACCAGGGTCGGCGAGAGACTGCCCACACCAAACCTGGTTAACCTCCTGACCACGGATCTCTCAAAGAAAGCGCAGCTGGTTAATGAGACAGTTTTTGTGACTAAGGGAGTTGTCAACCTGTAAGTCTGTGATTTTTAAAGTGTACGACTTCTATTTTGGATACATTAAACGTCATGATAATTTAGAGAAGACGGTCTTGGAAGGATACATAGTAGGAAAAAGAAAGAGAAGAAGACCAAGGCGAAGATGGCTGCAAGACATCGCTGATGATCTGTGAATGGAAGCATCGGCAGCAGGCCATCTTGCTCACAACCGAGAGACATACAGGAGAGCTGTTAGCGAGGCAAAGTTCTGCAAGGGAAATGCTAATGACTGAATAATGACTTGTATGATGAGATGTCAACCTGTAGGTTTGTGATTTGCTAAAGTGTATGATGAGATGTCAACCTTTTATTAAAGTCCACACAGGGACTAAAAAACGTACAAACCTTACTCAGTCAGTCAGTTAGTCAGCCAGTCAGTCATTACCTAACTCACAGTTTAAAAATGAACAAACCTTTTTATGAAGATTTCCCTTGGAAAAAAAAGTCTGCAATTAGCTGTTACTTTAATATTAGAATTATTTTAGGGTGGTTTCAAAATGACAGATTCCTAGCAAAGAGACAGTAGTTTTATTTTGAATATTTTACAAAGCAAAATCTTAAACCTTATCACATGACAAGCATATAAAATGTTAAGCATATCACATGACAGACATATGAAATGTGAAGTCTATCACATGATGGACATGTGAAATGTGAAGTTTATATCACATGACAGATGTGTGAATTGTTAAGTTTATCACATGACAGAAGTGTAAAATATGAAGCTTATCACATGACAAACATGAAAAATGTGAAGCTTATCACACGACAGATGTGTAAAATATGAAGCTTATCACATGACAGATGTGTAAAATGTGAAGCTTGTCACACGACAGACGTGTAAAATGTGACATAACAGACATGTAAAATGTAACATGACAGATGTGTAAAATGTGACATAACAGACATGTAAAATGTGACATGACAGATGTGTAAAATGTGAAGCGTTTCAGATGTTTAGGAAGCGTGAAATCATGAGAAGAAAAACTTGAACCTTTTCTCGCCAGGAATAAAGCCACTTCGAACACCAGTACAAACTTCATCATCAGCCCTTCTCTTATTAAGAGGGAAAAAGAGGAAAAGGTGGAAAATAATGGAGACGAGGAAGAACAGGCACAAGATCTGAGTATGCAGAGCATGCAGAAAGCTGCCAGTGCCAGGCATTCGTCAACTGAGAGGAAGCTGAAGTGTGAGGTGAGCAGTTGAAGACGAGAGTAGAAATGAGCAAAGTGGCCATTTTTATTATTTGCTGAACTCCTGAAGTTAGCTTTGGAGAGAAGTGTATATATGTGCTGTATTTGGGAACAAAGATGCCTTGTAGAGAAGTCTGTATGTGGTGTATTTGGGAACAAAGATGCCTTGTAGAGAAGTCTGTATGTGCTGTATTTGGGAACAAAGATGCCTTGTAGAGAAGTCTGGTGTATTTGGGAACAAAGATGCCTTGTAGAGAAGTCTGTATGTGGTGTATTTGGGAACAAAGATGCCTTGTAGAGAAGTCTGTATGTGGTGTATTTGGGAACAAAGATGCCTTGTAGAGAAGTCTGGTGTATTTGGGAACAAAGATGCCTTGTAGAGAAGTCTGTATGTGGTGTATTTGGGAACAAAGATGCCTTGTAGAGAAGTCTGTATGTGGTGTATTTGGGAACAAAGATGCCTTGTAGAGAAGTCTGTATGTGGTGTATTTGGGAACAAAGATGCCTTGTAGAGAAGTCTGTATGTGCTATATTTGGGAACAAAGATGCCTTGTAGAGAAGTCTGTAAGTGGTGTATTTGGGAACAAAGATGCCTTGTAGAGAAGTCTGGTGTATTTGGGAACAAAGATGCCTTGTAGAGAAGTCTGTAAGTGCTGTATTTGGGAACAAAGATGCCTTGTAGAGAAGTCTGTAAGTGCTGTATTTGGGAACAAAGATGCCCTGTAGTGAACCAGAGCTGGCAAGGTACCCAGACCTACCTCTTTTGTTAAGGTTCTTAGAAACAGACTCAGCTTAACTAATGAGACAGGGCTATCCATGTTCAGCTTCACTAATAAGACAGGGCTGTCTATAGTCAGCTTGACTAATAAGATAACACACTATCCATGGTCAGCTTGACTAATAAGACAGAGCTATCTGTGTTCAGCTTGGCTGATGAGGCAGGGTGGTGAAGCTTGCTTTTTTTTTGGGGGGGGGGAGGATGTCTTGTTCAGGTCTTCAAGCAAGCTGTTACAACCCACACTCAGCTGATGCTTGTGTTTCATCATCTTCATTGCTCACAGCTCCAGGGAGATAAGAGTAACAAATACATCATGTGTTACAACACATACATCATGTATTACAACAAATACATTCTGTGTTACATTTGACACATTTGTTTATTTCATCAAAATTCCTTGGACATGACATGAGTAGAAGCCAGGGAACCTGGTATAACAGGAAAAATCAAGGGGAAAAGAAGAAGAGAAAGGCCAGAAGAGAAATATCTTAATGGGCTGACCTAATAGAGTGGAAAAACAACAATATTTAAATTGACTGGGAAAGTTGAAGCTGCTGACTAGGAACCAGTCTCTGGGTGCTTGCACGGGGTTTGGTAGACCCACGCTGACTAGGATCCAGTCTCTGGGTGCTTGTACGGGGTTTGGTAGACCCACGCTGACTAGGAACCAGTCTCTGGGTGCTTGCACGGGGTTTGGTAGACCCACGCTGACTAGGAACCAGTCTCTGGGTGCTTGTACGGGGTTTGGTAGACCCACGCTGACCAGGAACCAGTCTCTGGTTGCTTGTACGGTGTTTGGTAGACCCACGCTGACTAGGAACCAGTCTCTGGGTGCTTGCACGGGGTTTGGTAGACTCACGCTGACTAGGAACCAGTCTCTGGCTGCTTGCACGGGGTTTGGTAGACCCACGCTGACCAGGAACCAGTCTCTGGCTGCTTGCACGGGGTTTGGTAGACCCATGCTGACTAGGAACCAGTCTCTGGGTGCTTGTACGGGGTTTGGTAGACCCTAGCTGACCAGGAACCAGTCTCTGGCTGCTTGCACGGGGTTTGGTAGACCCACGCTGACCAGGAACCAGTCTCTGGGTGCTTGTACGGGGTTTGGTAGACCCTAGCTGACCAGGACTTAATACATCCTTCTTTTTTTTGTGGCGCTGGAAGTGGACCAGTAATCTGACCAAGCATGTAGGGATATCAGTAGGAAAGTGAACCTTATCCTAATCATAAGCCAGACTAAATATAGACGTGTTGAGCTGCGAGACACCCAGCAACAGCCAACAGCTGTTTGAAGGTAAATACCAAAAAAGAGAAAGAATTGATTGGTAACACAGGGACATAAAATTTAGTCTTATATAACGAAGGAGTGAATTTGTTTACTAACAGCATATGTTGGATAAACTGAAAATGAAGGTAAAAAAAAAATTTCAAATATCGGTCAGCGGAAGATATCCTGACCATTTTAGAAATATTTTTTATTCAGAAATTCCATATTGTGCATTGGAATTCAAGTTGTATGATGAAATTCAAGTTGTACGTTGGAATGCAAGTTGTACACTGGAATTCAAGTTGTACGCTGGAATTCAAGTTGTACACTGGAATTCAAGTTGTACACTGGAGTGGGTGTCTGCAGAAAAGCACAGAACGTTTTAGACTTTCATTCTCATAAAACTTTTTTTCAGTTGTGTAACAAGTCATTCAAGCACGACGTATCTCGTACAAACCACATGAGAACAGCTCATAATATTGTCATCACTGTCTCTGAGACCCACATACCAAAACAGTCGAGCACTTTTATTGAACAAAAACCTTGCTCAAATCCTGTCACCCTGCCTCAGACCAAAAGCGAGTCCACCTTCCTGAGGCATGAGGCGCCGACTGACCTCTCCTTCTTGCCTCTTCATTCACGGAAAGCCGCGGACTCTAACAGCGGGCCCCTGTCCCAGGAGGCTCTGAAGATGGAGTCACCGCTGGTCTCTAACACAGAAGCTCTGATGTTGGATGAAAGTGATACGGTGCCATATAATGTTACATCCAGAATGGTCCAAAAGTAAGTTGTTCTTTTGGTTACATTGCCTGTTTGTTGTTCTGTTTTCTGTTGGCTGTCTGTAGAATATTTGACAATAATAGGCACAAGATATTTATGTGAGCTGTAGTTGCAGTGATTGTGTTAACCGGCATTTACTGGTAAATTGCTGATAAAAACCAAAAGTTTAGGAGGTCATCAATTAATGTAACCAGTTTATATTACCAAAAGCATAGTAAAAAGCAGCAAGTGAAATCAGTTGGAGGATAATCTGGTCAGGGATCCTAAGGACTGTTAATGCCGGAGGTGTGGTGGAGGATATGCTCTACGCTCCAGTGAAGTGTCTCCAAGGCGTGCGTCTCAAATAGTCTCTGATAGTCCAAGTCCAGCTCCTGGCCTTCTCGTGCCAGAACTGTTCAAACTGACAGGAGAAAGGGCGAAGGCGAATATCTGGCGCCTCAAAACCAGACACTTCGGGTAGATTAGAGTCTTGTTTGGTAGCTCATCCATCGCTGCTGGTGAGATTCTTCAGCTTCCGTGCGTGGAGTGGGGCTCCTCTTGGCCAGTGAAGAAAGGTGCGATCATGGGTTGCCATGTGGCACTGTGGAAAAGGTGAAAGAAAGGAGTAAATGAAGCAGTCTCGAGGTCAGGACTGCTCAAATCATGGCACCTCTTCTCTGGAGGTTGGCCACGTCCCACGTACACTTATACTGGGCAAATTGCCTGAATCAGATTAACCCAGGGGTTAAGACACCGCTGGTGAGACTTTGAATGCAACGCATGGAGTGAAACTCCTCCCAGCCAATGAAGAAAATGAGGAAAAGCAATCAGGGTTGCCATGCAGTGCCGATGTGAAAAGGTGATGGAAAGGATAAAGTGAAGCTTAATCAGTATGTCCAGTAGTCTCGTGGTGAGAGCTACTCATACCACGGCACCTCTGCTCTAGAGGCCGGCCACATCCGCTCTACACCCATACTGGTAAAATATACCTAAACCGGCTTAAACCAGGGGTGAAACTTGATGGCTATGCACGTCACGGTACCTCTGCTCAAGAGGTTGGTCACGTCCTAAACACGCCCATACTGGGATAATATGCCTAAACCGGCTCAACCCAGGGGTGGAACTTTCTAGTGGCGAGGATTCGTCCTCCTGTCCTGGTCACAACTAGGATAAAAAATGGGTTACTTAACTGTTTACTTGTCAACCTGGCCCGTTAAAAATGAAATATGGACAGATTTGATCATACTTCTTTCTCATACTGTGAGCAATATAGCAGGTCATTCAGTTAGAACATCAGTTAGAACAACATACCCATCATTGAAGTGTGGAAGTAGAGAGACAGATGCACAACATCAGTTAGAACAACACACTCATCATTCAAGTGTGGAAGTAGAGAGACAGATGCACAACATCAGTTAGAACAACACACTCATCATTCAAGTGTGGAAGTAGAGAGACAGATGCACAACATCAGTTAGAACAACACACTCATCATTCAAGTGTGGAAGTAGAGAGACAGATGCACAACATCAGTTAGAACAACACACTCATCATTGAAGTGTGGAAGTAGAGAGACAGATGCACAACATCAGTTAGAACAACACACTCATCATTGAAGTGTGGAAGTAGAGAGACAGATGCACAACATCAGTTAGAACAACACACTCATCATTGAAGTGTGGAAGTAGAGAGACAGATGCACAACATCAGTTAGAACAACACACTCATCATTCAAGTGTGGAAGTAGAGAGACAGATGCACAACATCAGTTAGAACAACATACCCATCATTGAAGTGTGGAAGTAGAGAGACAGATGCACAACATCAGTTAGAACAACACACTCATCATTCAAGTGTGGAAGTAGAGAGACAGATGCACAACTAACATAAGGAGTTATACATATCCACAATTAAGATAAGAAATTAGTGAGTTTGAAAGAAGGTAATGATAGCCTGATTAGTGATTTGAAAGAAAGTAATGATAGCCTGATTAGTGATTTGAAAGAAAGTAATGATAGCCTGATTATTGATTTGAAAGAAAGTAATGATAGCCTAATTAGTGATTTGAAAGAAAGTAATAATAGCCTGATTATTGATTTGAAAGAAAGTAATGATAACCTGATTATTGATTTGAAAGAAAGTAATGATAGCCTGATTATTGATTTGAAAGAAAGTAATGATAGCCTGATTATTGATTTGAAAGAAAGTAATGATAGCCTGATTAGTGATTGAAAGAAAGTAATGATAGCCTGATTATTTGAAAGAAAGTAATGATAGCCTGATTATTTGAAAGAAAGTAATGATAGCCTGATTATTGATTTGAAAGAAAGTAATGATAGCCTGATTATTGATTTGAAAGAAAGTAATGATAGCCTGATTAGTGATTGAAAGAAAGTAATGATAGCCTGATTATTGATTTGAAAGAAAGTAATGATAGCCTGATTATTGATTTGAAAGAAAGTAATGATGGCCTGATTAGTGATTGAAAGAAAGTAATGATAGCCTGATTAGTGATTTGAAAGAAAGTAATGATAGCCTGATTAGTGATTGAAAGAAAGTAATGATAGCCTGATTAGTGATTGTGATTTTTCTGTATCATCTCCTCAGCTTTGATCTGGAGAAGCTGGACCTCAAGGGCACAGAGACATCTGGTAAGTGACACATTGATTGCTGTGCTCAACTTGTTGTTTACAAGCTGAGAAATCTTATTTCATCATGTCATCGTCAAGATCAGCTTTGTTTCTTCATCATCTTTATCCGTTTATAGATAAATTCATTTGTAATTAGCAGATCGCATTTCTTCATTTTCTGTAATTTTTACTATCCTTAGTCAGATTAGTTACTTGCCTTCTCCTGTGCCACTTGGTTAGCTTTTTTTTCTATTTGCTTTCCTGTCATTTTTTTTGTCTGGAGTTGTCTAACAACCACCATGTTGCATGTGGTCATATGCAAACATGTCCACTGGAGTTTTCCAGCAACTCTTCTTGTGTTGTCTGTATTCATATGCAGCATTGAAAGAAACTTGAGAACATAAGGCATTCAGAAGTTATAAGCACAAAAACTGAGTTAAAATTATTCAATTCAAATGTAATATTTACAACTAAAGAAATAGACAAGAAATTAGACTCTTTTGAAAACATATGCCTAAGGAAAATTTTCGATATAAAGTGGAACTAATTCAAGAACAATTCAGAGATAAGACAGATGAGCAAACAGCAACCTGTCTCATGGTTGATCAGAAAAAGAACATGGACATATGTCGGTCATGTGATGGGAAGAAACGGAGAATACCAAAACAAGTCAAGTGGAAGAAAAAAACGTCGACCACGTGAAACTCTAAAGAGGACATTGTTAAGAGAGGCCAGTTTAGTGGCCGTAACATCCCTTGATGAGGTTGAAAATCTTGCAGAAAACAGGAAAACTTGGCAAACTACCATGCGAGCCCTATGTGACATTTAACAGCATGGGAAGGATATAAGATGTAATATTCATGTGCAGGCAGGTCCCCTGGAGTTTTTCAGCAACTATTGTGTTGTCTGTATTCATGTGCAGGCAGGTCAAGGAAAATATGGCACAACATTATATCCCTGGGCTCTTAAGTATCTGGATAGAGCTATATTTTTCTTGTATATGTTGTCATAGCATGTCTATAGAATCTTGGCCATCTTGTGATTTTAATTAGCTTGTAGGAGGAGATTGTAGAGACAAAAGCTGAATGTATTTAATCATGTCTGTCTGCACTGAAAGTAGCCTGGGTGCTCAGTTATCATATTCATATCAAGGTTTGCCATCTGAGCCACAGAAGTGATGTGTTGATAAATGTTTTTGGTAAAGTGTCATTGTAGGTTTTCTTCTTTCACCAGTCCTGGCAGAAGATGGAGGAAATCGTCGTCTTAGGATGACCGTGTCACGGGAAACAGTTCTAGCCACAAGGCTAGATGGAATCAACAACATCACAGGGCGGCAGGCCACTGTGTTCAAGTAAGTTCAACTGGTATTGTTCTAGTTACAGTTAGAGCTGTGTACTCAGATTTGGAATTGCTAGAATTATCCCGTTTTTGAAGAAGTCAAGAGTTAGATGGTAAAATAATAAAGAAGTTGGAGTTATAGATGTGACATGCCAGCTCCACAGCTCTAGCTACAACTGAATTGTCAAGGTCACCCACAGTTTGTTCAGACTTGCGAGAGGAAGAAAAATCTGGGCATGAGAAGTAAATCTGAAGCAGTGCTCTCAAGTTCCTGATTGGCAGGCCATCTTGCTTTGTCTCAGGACATACTAAAAAGACCTGTACAGAGACTGAAAACTGATGAACTTGGAGAGGTCAAAGTCAAGTCTCAGGACAAGCTGCTAGAGTTTCTCTGGAGAGGTCAAAGTCAAGTCTCAGGACAAGCTGCTAGAGTTTCTCTGGCTTTTTCTGTACAGACATTACCGTGTAGAAGTATATTCTGCAAGAATGCTCAGCCTCGAGAGATCAGTCATCTGATCTGACTAGAAGGATTCCACAACCTTTTTAACATGATGTCTCAGCCAAAACAGCAGTGTTTCTACTCCTTAAACAGATTCCTAATTCACTAATGATT
The DNA here is from genome assembly GCA_009760885.1 of Achatina immaculata. Taxonomy (NCBI): domain Eukaryota; kingdom Metazoa; phylum Mollusca; class Gastropoda; order Stylommatophora; family Achatinidae; genus Lissachatina; species Lissachatina immaculata. The sequence goes on along the minus strand of CM019691.1, from coordinate 40,389,382 downwards.
CCGTGTGGATTCCCGGCAGGCAGTCCTCACAGTTATCTCATGGTTCTCTGTAATTCTTATACAGGTAGTCACGATTTACATGATTGGAGGTTGCTATTATCTTATTTAAAAAAATATGAGGTGGCAGTGAAAAAAAATGAATGATGGGATTGTAATAACATTAATGTATTTTTCCCAGGTGTCACCTGTGTTCTCGCGTGTTCTCCTCGATGCTGCGCTTCTGCCACCACCTTCCGTCACACTTCGACACGGAGATCCACACCTTTGATTGTCGTTACTGCGAGGCAGCGTTCAGATCTCTGGCTCAGATCGTCAAGCATTTACAGGTCAGCTTACAGGATCCATAACTCTGGGGTTTTTTAACCAGAAATTCTAGAGCAGCTCATGACGACTGTCATGGCAAGAAAGATCAGCAAGTCTGCCACGGCAGGTTCAGAAAAGGGTTGAAGTGAAGCATGTTAAGGAGTGAAAAAGTGATATAATGAGTAGGCATCTCAACTCTGGGAGGTCTGTTTGTGCAGAAAAGTGAAGATCTTACCTGTTCATAATTTTTGGCTAGTAGTGTACAATGTAACTGCTACAGAAACTCAAATTTTTCTCTTATGAGGTGCCAAAGGCATGATGCTCTTGACAGATTAGTCCTTTCTCTACTACATCCTTGTGTGCAGTCTGGCATGCTTAGGGATGTTAGGATATTATGTCAGGTCTAAACAAACTGGTACATCCTTGCAGCTGAGGATTCTGTCTGATTTGGCAGAGAGCAACCCATAACTGGCGTGCTGGCATGAGGGTTGGTGATCTACAGCTGACCAAGACATTGTCCTACCTCTCTGTCCTACATGCAGTAACAGGCCTAATCTGGTTAATGAGGCAGGGATCACCATAGTCCTCATAGTGGTGGAGTCTGCTAAGAAAATAGTGCACCACCACCACCACCACCTCCTCCTCCTTTAGTCTCCCAGTCCAGCATGATGTTTTGCCTTAACATCATCAGCTGAAGATTACGCCAGCTTGCAACTCCAGGAAGATAAGAAGAAGAAGAAGAAGATGCATCCTCAGCAATGAGGCTGTTTTGGATCTGATGATAAGAATTATTAATGTATTCTGAGATTTAGACACCTCAGATCACAAACTGGCAGTGAGTGGTCGAAAGTGAATGTTCGATGTTTATATTCCAGTGCCACCGAGAGAAATTCACAGGCTTAAGTCAGACGGGCTCTGGTTTGAACAGTTCAGCTCTTCTGTTGGAAGAGTTTAATCGAGTAAGTCCTTATTACCTGTTTCAAATTACATGCTCACTTAGGCATAGTATGATGTTCCTTCATTGTGTGAGTGACTTGAACAGAGAAAGTCATGAAAGCAAGATGTATCACTTTGAAATTGTAGAAATTGACCAGACTTACTGCTGTCATGTATCTGTAATTATGTTTGTGGGCCACAGACTGGTCTAATTATTGTTTCATCAGCAGATATTTGCATTTGGTTTAAGTAATGTTTGAGCAGAAGTGGTGTAATGGTGTTAGTGATGCATGAAAGAGGAAGATTATGCTGTATGAGGTGAGGGGAAAGATACGGTGTCAGTGATGCATGAAAGAGGAAGATTATGCTGTATGAGGTGAGGGGAAAGATACGGTGTCAGTGATGCATGAAAGAGGAAGATTATGTTGTATGAGGTGAGGGGAAAGATATGGTGTCAGTGATGCATGAAAGGGGAAGATTATGTTGTATGAGGTGAGGGGAAAGATACAGTGTCAGTGATGCATGAAAGAGGAAGATTATGCTGTATAAGGTGAGGGGAAAGATATGGTGTCAGTGATGCATGAAAGAGGAAGATTATGCTGTATGAGGTGAGGGGAAAGATATTAATGAGCAAGTGAACTTTCAAATTATGAAGAAATGGCCACACAGGACCATGTAAAGTTTGCCTTTCATCACTCATCTTACATTCTGACCAATCATTCATTCAGTGTCACTATAACACTTACATCTTACATCCTTCTCATGCCGTTAAATGTCACATAGGGCTTGCATGGTAGTTTGCCAATTTTTCCTGTTTTCAGCGAGTTTTTCAACCATGTCAGGGGATTTTATGCCCACTAAACCGGCTTCTCTTAACAGTGTCCTCTTTAGAGTTTCACATGGTTGACCTCTTTTTCTTCAGCCTGTTGTGTTCCATTTGATAGCTTGTTTTGGCATATTGTGATTGTTTCTTCTCATCACGTGACCAACATATGCCCATCTCCTTTTCCTGATCACCCCTGAGACAGGTTGTTGTTCAATCATCTGCCTTATCTCTGAAAATTCTTGAATTCATTCCACTTTATACCGAGTATTTTCCTTAGGCATTTGTTTTCAAAAGAGTATTTTCCATAGGCATTTGTTTTCAAAAGAGTCCAATTTGAAAAGAGTTAGTATTAGAAGAATATAAAGGCCAGGACTAAATATGAAATGAACAGTTAATGTGTATAACTTTTCAGAGGTCACGCAAAGATGCAGCATTTTAGGAGGAAACAAAGGCTTTGTTCGGTGTTGCTGTTTCCTTGTTAAGATTGGCAGGAGCACAGCCATGACATGAGCCGAGATTGTTTCATGACCGTTTCTCGTTGTTGCATTTGTGCGTCCTGATTTTCCCAGGCTGTGCCATTTGTTGGCTGACACAGTCTTCGGCAGCCTGGGTGACCTCGTTGATAATGGTGGCACTTTCTGAGTGCCTACCAGAGGAAAAGTCCCGCTGCTTGCATGAAAATCACATGAGTCACACACGCTATCATTGGACATGGTGCAATCCACATCATTTTTGCAGGGGAGCACCAGTTTGTGGTTATAATAATTACAGGCGTTCACGCACACAGACAGAAGGCACAGATGCCATCAGTACTGTCCACCATCTTTGAGCAGAAGTCAAAACAAGGGTTAAAGTGGATTTTCATATCTTAAGATTTCAGGGTAGCAATGTTCCCTCTAAGCTGCAGGGCTGCGCACATTAAAAAAATAATGCAGCTCTTGAAATTTTATATGCTGACATAGAAATAAATACTGTAAATAAAACTGCTTCTTTATTTGTTACACTTGTCTCTAATGGCAAATGCCGGGGGTTCAAATCCAGCCAGAGGCACCCCAGTCACCCAGCTGTAGAAATGGGTACCTGAATTCTTCTGGAGTTGGGGAAGGAAAGACGGTCCAGGTATGATACTGAACATATCACCCTCTAGTGTGCTGACAGGTCAAGGAAAATATGGGCACTAAGACCATATCTCCGTGTGCCTCAGAGACACAACAGGGTTACCTTTACCTGCCTTTTTTTGTTTTTATTTTTTGCTTTTCTGTTTTCTGATGTTACTCTGTGCTGTAACATCGTTGGAGAAAAATATGATAGTGCTGCATGAGTTTGTCCTGGATTTTAGTATCTTTTTTTTTTTTTTTAAATGAGAAATTTAAATTTATACTTTTTTTATTTCACAATTTTTTTAAAAGCACCTTTGCACATGGATTCAAAACCTCAAAGAGTACATTGAAGGGTAAGGTTCTAGGGAAACAAGAAAAAGGGTGGCAAAGGAAATGACAAGTCACAGGATATCAGTGACATTTTAAATACCACACTTACTGAAGCAAGCATCCTGTCAAGAGACCAAGACTTTTCCAGATTGGTTATTAACACTTTCCGTGCGTTTGGTCCCGGTATCCCGAAGCTACCGTATGGTCATTATAGTGACAATTGTTTGTTTCAATAAAAACAACCGGTGTAACATTTAGATTGTACATATTTCATCCGCGATTCCGGTGACACTTTCAAAATGGTGAAAGAGTGTCTAGTTACAAGCGATGCCGAGCGAGAAAAAGGACGAGAAGCATGGAAAATTTTCAATTTTTGACGATGTAGATAGGGGTATGGACATAGCCTGTGGCCACCCTGCTGCTCTTGAATGTTTTCTAAGTAGATCTAGACATATTTAGACGACTGGAGAGGTTAGTTCAGACATTCATTCAGCGAGAATGCAACACAGAATCACAATACGAGATCGACAAGTAGATCTACACATCTCAGATGGTAAATAGTGCAGATCTAGACCTCGCCGATGGTAAGTTGGCCACAATCAGTGTCTAAAAACATCACATTACTTCTTTTTTCCTAAAAAACTCTGCATTTATGAAATTTTCATTCATTTAGCTATACTTTGAAACATATTAAGTATACCGAAGTACATGGAAATACTGTTTTCCATTCCATTTTACAACTATACCCCCTTACAGACCAAGACCCGCATTTTTACTCCCGCACCCCAGAACACGTCCAAAGTGTCACTATAATGACCAACCGCACGGAAAGTGTTCAGAGAGCAACATTCTCTGAAGGACAGGACACATGAAAAAGATGAGTCACAAAAACAGAAATGCTGGATCTTGCAACCCAGATGTGGTTGAGTCTTAATACAGCTAATAAAACACAGGACAGGTCAGCCAAAGATATTCAGTCTGAAAACATCGTGCAGTCTCTAGAGTGATGTGTAATGCAGTAATCATTGTTTTCTTCAGGCATGCTCAAAGTTGGTTTTTTTTTTTTTTTGTCTTGAAAAGTTTGTTGAAGAGGTTGCTGAATCATCCGTATGTTCGTTGATAACACGATCAAATATTTCTTCTGCTGATAATGCAATCAGATATTTCTTCTGTTGATAATGCGATCAGATATTTTTTCTGTTGATAATGCAATCAAATATTTCTTCTGTTGATAATGTGATCAAATATTTCTTCTGTTGATAATGTGATCAAATATTTCTTCTGTTGATAATGTGATCAAATATTTTTTCTGTTGATAATGTGATCAAATATTTCTTCTGTTGATAATGTGATCAAATATTTCTTCTGTTGATAATGTGATCAAATATTTCTTCTGTTGATAATGCGATCAAATATTTCTTCTGTTGATAATGCAATCAAATATTTCTTCTGCAGAAACACAAACATGAACAGCATGTGGACAGCAGTAACATATCTAACAGCACAAACAGCTTTTTCAGTCCCATGCTACACTCGGATGAGTCCCTGAGTGGGACACCACAAACAGAACCTGGGGAACGTGCTAATGGTGGATATACTTGTGTCAAGGTCATTTGGTTTGCATGCAGTCTTTTACAAAATTTCAAGATTGTGAAAGAAATTTTTTCTCTTTGGTTCATGAATTTTTTTTTTTAAAGAAATAATAATAGCAACATTAATTTTAAAAAAAAGAAATAATAATAACATATTAATTTTTTAAAAGAAATAATAATAATAACATATTAATTTTTTAAAAAGAAATAATAGTAACATATTAATTTTTAAAAAAAGAAATAATAACATTAATTTTTTAAAAAGAAATAATAGTAATAACATATTAATTTAAAAAATAAGAACATATTAATTTTGTAAAGGAAAATTAATAATATGAACATATTAATTTTTTAAAAGAAATAATAATAACATATTACTTCTTTTAAATGAAATAATAATAAGACCATATTAATTTTTTTTAAAGAAATGATAATAATAACATATTAATTTTTTGAATGAAATAATGATAACATTAATTTTTTTTAAAGAAATGATAATAACATTATTTTTTAAAATGAAATAATAATAAGAACATTAATTTTTTAAAAGAAATAATAACATATTATTTTTGTAAATGAAATAATAATAAGAACATATTAATTTTTTTAAAGAAATGATAATAATAACATTATTTTTTTAATGAAATAAAAATAATAACATATTAATTTTTTTAAAGAAGTAATAAGAACATAATATTTTTTAAAGAGAAGTAATGATAACATATTAATTTTTTTTTTCAACATGAATGGATGAGTTTTTTTTTTCAATATAAAAAAAAATGTTTTGTAAAGAAAAATGAACAATTTATTGTATCTTATAATTCATGTTTTCATTCTCATTAATGTAGCAGAAATGTAGCAAAGAATGGAAAGCAGATGTCACTGTTTCTAGGATAAATGAATGAAAACATTGATAAATTTCAACTTTTCATGATTGTCGTATGTGCATGTTCATTGTCCAGCACCAAACTTTTAATGAACTTTGTGCTTTTCAGTAATAACAGCGGCAAATTTTTCATTCATTTCTTTAGAGTAAAAAAAGTTTGGGTAGAGAGAGGGTTAACTGTTGTAATAATCACTTTCGGTGTTGAAAGAGTTTGAGTAGAGAATGAATGAATGAATGAATAATCTTTATTTTTCAAGGGTAAAGAATTGGGCACGCAGGCCCGTCTTACATTCTGCCCTTCATCACTCCATCTTTCATTCTTCCCACACACTTGATTTAGTACAAAAATACAAATTAAATTAGTAAAAACATATCAAAAGAGTGTAAGATTTAACTACTACATTCAAGGTAAAAGAGAAGAAGTAATTAACCTAATAAAATAGCACTCACGCACACATACACACGCAGACATATACATAAATAAAAATACATTGTAAATACAGATCTTCTAACATATTTTTTTTAAACAAACATTAAAATAATTTCTAACAATATCTAACAAGTTGCTTTCCTAACTATGTCACTGAAGTACTTGATGGTTTACGAGCCATGTGTTGAGAGAGTGCTGGCTATTTTATGGAGGCATATAATTACATGCAAGTAAATAATGAAACAGGTTTGAGTTAAAGGATGAAGTATTACCAATGGATTTTAAATTGTAGGGGAGGGTGTTCCAGAGCTGTACTGCAGAGTATGCAAGGCTTTTCTTGTACATATCAATTCTGGGTTTAGGAAGAAGACAGTTTTTTAAACGCTGGCTATGTTTAGTGTTATACGTAAACAGTGACCACAAGTAAGGCGGAGCATTGTGCGACAGAATTCTGTGAACAAACTTAACTTTGTTAAAAATGATTCTATTTTTGAGGGGTAGAATTTTGAGTTGTTTATGTTGATCTACAGTCTGTACTGGGTGTTTGTCATAAATAAGATTTAATGCCCGCTTGTGAAGTGAGTGGAGCCTTTTTGTGTTTGAGACTGAGCATCCATCCCAGATTGTGGAACAGTAATCTAAGTGTGTTTGTATGTGTGATATGTAGTATATTTTTCTTGTGTTTTTGTCGATAAAGTGTTTAATCTTGGCTAATTGGTAAACTTTCTGTGCAATCAAATTTGTTAGGTTATGTACGTGAGAATTCCAAGTTAAATGCTGATCAATGATGAGTCCTAGGGTTTTATGTTCATGAACATTTTCTATTGCCTTAGTCCCAGCACAAAGCTGTAGTGAAGTTTTAGTTGCATTTTGCAGTTTCTGTCTTGTAGTGATGAGCATGGATTTTGTTTTGTTGGTGTTTATCAACATACCATTTTTATTACTCCATTTAATCAAACTGTTTATATCATTTTGGAGCGTTGTCTGTAGGTTATTGATGTCATAGTCACTATTGTAAACAGTACAGTCGTCAGCGAAAAGATCACATGAAGAGTGCTTTAAATGTAGTGGTAGGTCGTTAATATAGATAGCAAAGAGAAGAGGACCAAGAATGGAGCCTTGAGGAATACCGGTATCAACCACAGACGAGAGAGAGAGAGAGAGAGTTAACTATTTTATTGATCACTTTCAGGAAGAGTTTGAGTAGAGAGAGAGAGAGAGTTAACTATTTTATTGATCACTTTCAGAAAGAGTTTGAGTAGTGAGTGTTAACTATTTTACTGATCACTTTCAGAAAGAATTTGAGTAGAGAGAGTTAACTATTTTACTGATCACTTTCAGAAAGAGTTTGAGTAGAGAGAGTTAACTATTTTATTGATTACTTTTGGTTTTGGAAGAGTTTGAGTAGAGAGAGAGAGAGAGAGTTAACTATTTTATTGATTACTTTTGGTTTTGGAAGAGTTTGAGTAGAGAGAGAGAGAGTTAACTATTTTATTGATTACTTTCAGTGTCGAAAGAGTTTCAGTAGAGAGTATCTACTACAACGGCACATGAGAATCCACCAGAACATGTTTTACTGCCCAGACTGTGAGAGTGGCTTCAGTAGGGAGGTGGACATGATGGATCATCACAGAGTTAGTACTTGCTTCTTTCTGATACTCTAGTATCATCTGCTTCCTCCTCCTCCTACTATTAGCTAACAGATCAGAAAGGACCATGATAACTGTATCCAGAGAGTCAGTGGGCCTAAGGTGGCCAGAATCTTATCCAGCCTCCTTCCTTCAGGAGCAAAGATGCACCCTTGCTCCTAGCATGAAAGCACAATTATAAGGCCTAGAGAAGCAGAACTGACCAAGACTCTATCCCACATCTCTGTTGGTGATCCTAGTAACAAACTCACTCTGGCCTGGGGGCTTGCTCTGACCCCATCATGAGAAAGTCCTTTGAGACTGTTGTGAAGCTGGTCCAGATGTTTGAGCTAGCCACTGTAGGTCTTGTGACATAGATCTTCATATCAGAAGTTTTCCTCAGTTTCTTTGCTATCTCTCTCAACCTTTGTTGTTCCATACTCTCACCTCTTGTGTTCCATCTTTGCAACCTCTGTCCACCTTTTGGATTCTGTCTGTTTTGCCTCTCTCTGTTTCATGCATCAGACATGATATTTGTCTTCATGACATTTTGAAGTTGGAGATATGAACGTGCAGTATTTTGTAGCAGTTCTGAGATATCGTACCTCATATAACTTTATAAGGAAACTGAGAAAAAAAATATGTGAAAAAAACTTTTCCTTTTTTTTTTTTTCAGTTTCTATGCCTTTCTCTCTTTCTCTTCACCTCTTTTTCTTTTTCTGACTTTTTTTCCTAATGTTTCCATGTCTCATTTTTTTTGGTCTGCTTCACCCCTTTCAGCTTTTAGTCTTGTTAGTTTTGTCTGCTTCACCCCTTCCAGCTTTTAGTCTTGTTAGTTTTGTCTGCTTCACCCCTTCCAGCTTTTAGTCTTGTTAGTTTTGTCTGCTTTAACTCTTCCAACTTTTAGTCTTGTTAGTTTTGTCTGCTTTAACTCTTCCAACTTTTAGTCATGTTAGTTTTGTCTGCTTCACCCTTTCCAGCTTTTAGTCATGTTAGTTTTGTCTGCTTCACCCCTTCCAGTTTTCAGTCTTGTTAGTTTTATTTTCTACTTAGTATTTGCTGCTGTCCCTGAGTGTGTGTTAATAGTTATAAAATGTACTATTTTTTCATTTCTTTCTGTCATTTTATGGCCAGTCTTTGCTTTCATTGTCACCTTTGTTATTAAAAAAAAAATTCGACAAGAGTGATGCCAAAAGTAAGTTTGCAAGGGTTATTACTCTAATAGCAATGTTATATTTGAACATGCACTGTGTTCTGTGATGGACATCTTAGCTTTGCATGTGGTTACAGTGAGGACTGAGGCATTAAATGTAAGACAAGTTTCTCAGTGTTGAGCTTGCAGAATGTGAGCCGCAGTGTCACCACTGATTTGACTTCCTTATCACACTGAAACCGTGGCTGCCAAGATGCTCATCGAGAGCGGGAAGAGAATCACTCGCTGCCAGACTGGGACCGTACAGGCGGATGGTGCAGAGTCTCCCATGGAAAATGTTACAAGAGTTCCCAGATCAAAGCAGCTGTGTGTGGGCGAGTGTTATGGAGGAACAACACTCATAAATATTCCAGTGTTGCGCTGTACACAGCTGTGTCAGTTGTTGCTCCTCTTTCATGGAAATTGACCAGCGACATGCCTTTCTGACTCTAAAACATGATAGCCATCACTTTGCCAACAAATGGCATAACCTTGATTTTCCTGGTTCATGGGAAGCCCAGATATTTACATTCCATACATGCATATTTTGATTCTGAGATGCTATGGCATATGGGCACTAACACCATATCCCTATGTGCCTCTAAGGTGTGACAGGATCTTTTTTTTTTTTTTTCTTATGGTGAGTCCATGTCTCATCACCGGTGACAGTGTGTTCCAGAAAGTGTTGGCCATGAATGCATATCATTGCAGGAATGACAGGACATATGCCAGTTTCTTTGATTTTGTGGTCCTTGGCAAGGGTTTGTGAGATCCATTATGCAAACATCTTATGAAATCTCAACTGCACAATCAGTCTGGACAAACTCAGGTCATGTATCAGTTTGTTCAGTTACTTGTCTGTTCTCCAACATCGCATGTTCAATGCACATTTTGTTCATTTGCCATACCTGCTGTCAGTGGTCTGCCACTCCATGCTACATCACTGGTTGTCACTCACCTAGTTCAAAATGCTGCACACCTTTGACTCATCACACCGTCTCTGTGGATTTCGCCAGCTGGTGGTGAATTTCCGCATCTGAATTTACCTGCTTCGCATTCAGAAATTGTATCACAGCACAAAGCTGATGCTTGAACCGCTACTCCAGTTGACCTTCCATCTTTAATTGATGGATGCCACCTAGATGGTGCTGCACAGCACTGGCATGGCATTAGCAGTTGATGAATATGAACAATTCTGCAACTGTATCCTTAGTCTGACATCACTTTTGTGGATGTTATATGCCTTGTAAACTTACTTTTTTGGATGCCTCTTTAATATCATATTTGTTCTTTTGGCCTATTGGGGAAAAACTTGTTAATCTTCTGTGGACTTATTGCAGAAGACCCATGGGGTGAAATCATCGGAACAGCTGCAGTATTCGAGCTTGCTCAAAAATATCAGCGATTTGAAACAAGTTCAGGGCAACAGGCAGGCGTCCATCAGCGATAACAACAACAACAGTAGCGTGAATATCGTCGCTAACGCTTTCCCGCTGGTGGACATGAAGGCCTTTGATCTGAGGCTGGGAGAAGCTGTGGAGGTCAGGATGGCTTCAGATGTCGCCACTTTGGACAGAGCAGAACTGGTGAGATACATTGTTCTTTACCAGCTTTTACATTGTTCTTTATCAGCTTTTACATTGTTCTTTACCAGTTTTTTACATTGTTCTTATCAGTTTTTACATTGTTCTTATCAGTTTTTTGCATTGTTTTTTTATCAGTTTTCACTGTTTTTTTGTAACACTTCTCTTCTCTTCTCTTCTCTTCTCTTCTCTTTTCTTTTCTTATTCATATTCTGCAAACTCATAGTCTTACATGTTTGAGTTTGAAATTTCACATTAATGGCACATTATCTCTTAGCTCGTATCTCATCACCGACTAGATACATTTATTAATTTTTTGTTAAGTTGTGTATAAAAGAACTTCAGACATTTGAGATTCCTCATCTTTTCATGTGTACAGCTTTATCTTACATACACAGATTCCTTATCTTATCACATGTACATCTTTATCTTATATACACAGATTCCTTATCTTATCACATGTACAGCTTCATCTTATATACACAGATTCCTTATCTTATCACATGTACAGCTTCATCTTATATACACAGATTATCTTATCACATGTACAGCTTTATTTTATATGAGCAGATTCCTTATCTTATCACATGTACAGCTTCATCTTATATACACAGATTATCTTAACACATGTACAGCTTTATCGTATATACACAGATTCCTTATCTTATCACATGTACAACTTCATCTTATATACACATATTCCTTATCTTATCACCTGTACAGCTTTATTTTATATGCAGCCGAGAGCTTCCTGCATACCAACATGAAAAGAGTGGAACAACAACAACACAACTCCTTCAGATCTTCCTTCCAGACAAGTGTTTTGGCACTATTAAAGTCCTGACACTCTGTGTGTGGGGAGGGGGTGGGGTCTCTGGGTCACGACTCCCAGAGGTCTTGTGAGTTTTTTTTTAAAATCCTGTCCCAGAATTGAACCCGTGATCTTCCATTTGGCACTGCACTTTGAAGTGCATCTTAGCGGTTTAGCTACGAAGGGCCGCTGTTAGTAATGACAAACGAAATTATTTAAGTTCTCAATGCTTGTTTTGCATGCTCCATAGCCAGCATGAGGTCTTTTCTGCTGTTTCTGAAAGGCCTTTCAATGCCCTTGCTCTTGCTTGCCTCTTTATTTGCTTACACAGGTCGCATGCTGATGTTGCTACAAATCCTCTCGCTCCCACTTCCACAGCTGTCACTTTTGCCTTGACTCCTGCCCTCAGCCTTAGTTGCTTGACTAGACCATTGTACTTCTCACATTTTAATCATAAATCTGTCATAATTTAGAATGTTGGTAAGAAAGCCTGACAGTTGACCTTCTTTCATGTTCCTGTCTGGTGTGTGCAGGTACAGAGGGCAATGCTAGAACAGTACAAAGTATTGATGTCAAGGGTAAGTCCTAGAAATGCTCAATGTTGTTGACATACAAAAGAAGTATAAGTTAAGGCTTGAATTACCAAGGCCCATTTTTTAAAAAAAAATTGTATTTTGTAGTACGTAGTAGAGATGTATGGCCACTTTTTTCTACTGCTTGTATAAGTTTGGTCACTTTATGTAGAAAGTTTAGTCACTTTGTATATGTTTGGCCTTTATATGTATAAGTTTGGTCACTTTGTGTAGAAGTGTGGAAACTTTGTGTAGAAGTCTGGTCACTTTATGTACAAGTATGGAGACTTTATGTACATGTTTTGGAATGTTATGTTGTGGACACGTGGATTTGTTATTGTGTAGTGCATTAAACTGGGTTATTTGGTACTAGAATGTTTAAAGTGATGTGTAGTTCTAGAATATTTAAAGTGATGTGTAGTTCTAGAATGTTTAAAGTGATGTGTAGTTCTAGAATGTTTAAAGTGATGTGTAGTTCTAGAATGTTTAAAGTGATATGTAGTTCTAGAATATTTAAAGTGATGTGTAGTTCTAGAATGTTTAAAGTGATGTGTAGTTCTAGAATGTTTAAAGTGATGTGTAGTTCTAGAATGTTTAAAGTGATGTGTAGTTCTAGAATATTTAAAGTGATGTGTAGTTCTAGAATATTTAAAGTGATGTGTAGTTCTAGAATGTTTAAAGTGATGTGTAGTTCTAGAATATTTAAAGTGATGTGTAGTTCTAGAATGTTTAAAGTGATGTGTAGTTCTAGAATGTTTAAAGTGATGTGTAGTTCTAGAATGTTTAAAGTGATGTGTAGTTCTAGAATGTTTAAAGTGATGTGTAGTTCTAGAATGTTTGAAGTGATGTGTAGTTCTAGAATATTTAAAGTGATGTGTAGTTCTAGAATGTTTAAAGTGATGTGTAGTTCTAGAATGTTTGAAGTGATGTGTAGTTCTAGAATGTTTAAAGTGATGTGTAGTTCTAGAATATTTAAAGTGATGTGTAGTTCTAGAATATTTAAAGTGATGTGTAGTTCTAGAATGTTTGAAGTGGTGTGTAGTTCTAGAATGTTTGAAGTGGCATGTAGTTCTAGAATGTTTGATATGATGTGTACTTCTAGAATGTTTGATGTGATGTGACGTATATCTTGTAGGGTAATGAACAAGCGAGACAGGTCTTGGCTACTTTAGCAGCTGAGGAGCTGGAAAGAAGGAAGAAGCTGAAAGATGAGAAGATGAAGCGAGATGAAGAGGAGGAGGAGGAGACTGAGGAGGCTGAGAAGAGGAGGAAAGTGGAGCAAGACCAGCTGAAAGAGAAGCTTGCCCAGGAAGGCATGGGAGACGTGATGGTTGTCCTTCCAGACGCTCCACCCCCTGATGATGCAGCTGACATAGTTGTGGACATTGACGGACCAACAGACCTGTCACTGACGGCTGGGCCTCCATCAGGTATTGGCTTTATGGCCAGAAAAGCAGTCTCAAACTCAGCTTTAATGACAGACCAGTTTGGCTGTGTCCTTCAGGCAGAGTATGGGCCAGATGATGAAGCAAAGCAGGCAGCACAGGTAAGACTCTTTCTAGACCTGAGACATTCTCTGTTAAGTTAATAAGTAGTAATGAAAGAAAATTAACGAGTATTATTTTAGTTACTTGTTATAATAATACTTGTTATAATAATGTTTTATCAAGGGTTACTTTATATGTCAGGCGTGGGGGAAGGAGCTGGTAGTTGCTCTTTGACCGAGACTATAACCCACCTCCCCATGATGCTCTGGGCAACATATTTTACCCTGTCCTATCAGTTAGACAGTGAACTTATACTCCAGAGTGATGGAGCCTGCCAAAGTCAGTGCTTACTCTAGAAACTAAGGAAAGTCGGTGAACCACAATGAACTTGATGCCTGTATTTTAAGCTCTGCATCAAAGTATCACCTGCCAGGAAGGTAAAGCCTGGCTTCATGGGAATATCCTACAGCAGCTGCAAGATTGCGGAAGAATGATTTTTTTTTTTTTTTAAATTTTTATTATCTGTGCACAAATCCACAAGTGCTGTTTAGGAAGATGATCTCAGAACACGTGCGTGTACTTCATGACTCCGGTGAGAGTCTGGGATACTAACAGCAAAGTCAGAGGCCGCTGTTTCCATGGCAAGAACCCACATCACTGATCGATTCAGCCAGTCCTGCTTCCTCTAAATAACTAAATTATTGACAAAATCTAATGGAAAGATCTGGGTAAACTAACTTTATGACAAAATCTGATTTGAAGATCAGGGTAAACTAGCTTAATGACAAAATCTAATGGAAAGATCTGGGCAGACTAACTTAACTTTGAAAATCCGGTGAAAGATCTGGGCAGACTAACTTAACTTTGAAAATCCGATGGAAAGATCTGACCAGACTAACTTAACTTTGAAAATCCGGGGGAAAGATCTGGGCAGACTAACTTAACTTCGAAAATCCGATGGAAAGATCTGGTCAGACTAACTTAACTTTGAAAATCCGGTGGAAAGATCTGACCAGACTAACTTAACTTTGAAAATCCGATGGAAAGATCTGACCAGACTAACTTAACTTTGAAAATCCGGTGGAAAGATCTGGGCAGACTAACTTAACTTCGAAAATCCGATGGAAAGATCTGGTCAGACTAACTTAACTTTGAAAATCCGGTGGAAAGATCTGGGCAGACTAACTTAACTTTGAAAATCCGGTGGAAAGATCTGGGCAGACTAACTTAATGACAAAATCTGAGGGAAAGACCTGAATAGACAACAGTGACACACAAAATGTCACTAATGTTAGTTGACCACCCAGGAAGTTATCTCTAAACTTTCAGTACAGGGGTGGGTTTTTTTTCCCTCCATTTCTCCATTCAAACTTACCTGACCCTCAGACACAGCCATGATAAATG
The DNA here is from genome assembly GCA_009760885.1 of Achatina immaculata. Classification (NCBI taxonomy): domain Eukaryota; kingdom Metazoa; phylum Mollusca; class Gastropoda; order Stylommatophora; family Achatinidae; genus Lissachatina; species Lissachatina immaculata. The sequence goes on along the minus strand of CM019691.1, from coordinate 40,374,302 downwards.
AGATGGAAAAAAAAAATCTTATGTCCTGTAGCATTTGCATGCAATAGGGGTGTGAAGCGTTAGTGCCTTCACATTTCTAGATAACTACAGCATTTGAAGCAGAGATGCCAGCACCTAACCTTGACCTTGTTGTCATTGTTTTCCCGTTTTTTGAGGCTGGGTTGACCCCAATGAGAGTCAGTCCAAAAAAATACTGCCTGGCTGCAAAATTGAACCAGAGCCTTCTGATTGCCAAGTGAGTGCACTATCTACTCCACCACCATGGCATGAAAGGAGATGAAATTGAAAATACAAACACCACCCCTCCCCCCCCCCCCAAAAAAAAAAAAAACTCTGAAAGAGCCAGAGAAAACAACCAAGTAAGAGCTCTTTCCCTGATGTTGCTCCAGCATCAGGGCAAGAGCTGGAACAACATCGGGGAAAGAGCTGGAACAACATCAGGGCAAGAGCTGGAACAACATCGGGGAAAGAGCTGGAACAACATCAGGGAAAGAGCTGGAACAACATCAGGGAAAGAGCTGGAACAACATCAGGGAAAGAGCTGGAACAACATCAGGGCAAGAGCTGGAACATCAGGGAAAGAGCTGGAGCAACATCAGGGAAAGAGCTGGAACAACAACAGGGCAAGAGCTGGAACAACATCAGGGAAAGAGCTGGAACAACATCAGGCCAAGAGCTGGAACAACATCAGGGAAAGAGCTGGAGCAACATCAGGGAAAGAGCTGGAACAACATCAGGGAAAGAGCTGGAACAACATCAGGGAAAGAGCTGGAACAACATCAGGGAAAGAGCTGGAACAACATCAGGGAAAGAGCTGGAACAACATCAGGGCAAGAGCTGGAGCAACATCAGTTTTATACTACATCGAGAAACAAGTCAAATAGTTTGGGTACATTACACAACTTCCCAAGACAGAAAACATTTATGCTAAGAAGTGTAGGAATCAGAAGGAGAGTCTGCCCAGGCTGGTGAAGGATGGAGGAGATAGCAGACACTTCAAATATCACTTTATATGAGCTCTGTCAAAAAGTCTGTTTGTCCCCTCAACACTACATGAGAAAGATTTGTCCCCTCAACACTACATGAGAAAGATTTGTCCCCTCAACACTACATGAGAAAGATTTGTCCCCTCAACACTACATGAGAAAGATTTGTCCCCTCAACACTACATGAGAAAGATTTGTCCCCTCAACACTACATGAGAAAGATTTGTCCCCTCAACACTACATGAGAAAGATTTGTCCCCTCAATACTACACAGGAGAGAAAATAAGACAAGGCATGGTGTTTCAGGGGACACAAATCTGAACTAATCAAAGTTGTAGTTCTCACCTGGGTTACCCTCACATGATTTATAACCACTAATTGTCCATGTCTTAGTTTATAATGATTCACACATAAACCCTTGACTTTATTTTAGTGCATGATTTAGTGTATTATAGATCACGTAGTTTAATTTATAATTTTTTTTTACATACATTGTTTTATCCATCACATGCTCTAGTTTATGACTTTTTATATCATTTAGTTTATTGTCATCCATCACATTTTTTATATATAAAGACTGGAGATAAAGATGCTATTTGATTTGACCCATAGCTGACATGCTAGCATCAGAGTTGGCAAAACCATTGCTGACCAAGACCCTCTTCCATCTCTCTGCTTGTATACCCAGTAACAAGCAGGATTCGCCGTACTTGTCCTGGTGGTGGAGTTTGCTAAAGAAGCTTTGCACACCCTCTGCTTGTATACCCAGTAACAGGCAGGATTCGCCCTACTTATCGTGGTGGTGGAGTTTGTTAAAGAAGCTTTGCACACCCTCTGCTTGTTAGTTCCAGTAAGAGACTGAAAAAAATGGCTTCCGTAACCTGGTCTCAAGCAGCAAACAGCAGCAGCTCACAGTTGTTAGGAGTTAGAAGAAGAAGAAGATGTGTAAGAATGGATTTATCATTTCCATATATCCACAAACTTTACAGGACTGCGAAACACCTTTGGCCAGCCCTGAAACAAGTGGAAGTTTGAAGCGATCCCTACCCGCTTCAGTGGACCCAAGCCCAGACCCTCCGTCCAAGAACAGACGCAAGGCCCACAAACCACAGAAGATCAACCACGCAGGAGACAAAGAAAAGAGGGACTACGTTGAGGGAGGCCAAGGTGAAGACAGTAACAACAACAAGACCACAATATTAAGCTCATCCCTACAGGGAGTACAGAATATTAGAGGTTAGTTTGATCAGAATTCACCAGAATGTTAAAAAAAATGTTACAGTTTATTGTGTTGGGAATTGACTGGAATGTTCCAGTTCAGTGTGTATAACCTGTGACAGAAATTAGCCAAGAACAGACTCAGTTTCTTGTAACTTATGTTACAGTACCAATGTTTACAGTTACAAGTTCTTATGTTTTGTAGGAATGTAAACTTTTTTCTTTTTTTAATATTACTGACCATTCATCATTTGTAGAAGTAGAATTTATCAGAGTAGCGTTTCACAGATCTTGAAAATAGTTATCCTTTTTTGTTTACCTTTCTTCTCTTCTCCCCCCCCCCCTCGGATTCTTTCAGAAGTTACTTCCCAGAGCACTTTATTTTTCAGAAGTTACTTCCCAGAGCACTTTATTTTTCAGAAGTTACTTCCCAGAGCACTTTATTTTTCAGAAGTTACTTCCCAGAGCACTTTATTTTTCAGAAGTTACTTCCCAGAGCACTTTATTTTTCAGAAGTTACTTCCCAGAGCACTTTATTTTTCAGAAGTTACTTCCCAAAGCACTTTATTTTTCAGAAGTTACTTCCCAGTGCTCTTTATTTTTCAGAAGTTACATCTCAGAACTCTCTATCCAGAGTAGATGCTCACTGAGGTTATAGAATATGATTTTGATCAGTCTGTACTGTGACCTTGATAGCTGTCCTGTACATTTAGCATACATGACATTTTAATCAAGTAATAATTGGCAAAATGTGCCCTTTAACCTCACTTTTCTTTCTTTGTACGGTCAGGAAAGTGATATGATTGATGTTGCTCAGTCATTACCATATGAATGTTTGTAGTCAGCAGAATAGCTTGTGTCTGTGTAGTCTCTACCTTGAGGGATTGTAATGAATTTTTTTTTTGTTTAAGATGTTGATGAAATTTTGTGTATTTTCACTAGTTTGCTGACTGTATTTTCACTAGTTTGCTGACTGTATTTTCACTAGTTTGCTGACTGTATTTTCACTAGTTTGCTGACTGTTTCACAACAAAGTGAAGTAGATGAAACAGATATGAGTGATTAGCAGAAGATAACATGACAGCCAGAAAAACAAAGGTTTCCAAGAAGCATCAGAGCAGCAAAAACTAGTTAAAACTATAAGGAAAAGAAGTCAGAATTTCTTGAATGTATCATGAGAAGACAAGTTGAAGAGCTTGATAGAAATTGAAAAAAAAAAAATAAATAAAGGAAAAAGAAGATGGTCAAAGGAAAAGTTTCTCAGCAGGGCTGACCAAGTGGCATGAAAAAAAAAAGCTTTTGAAATGATCGCCAGGGATCACACAGAATGGAGAAGCATGATTGTTGTGGACCATCCGGCATGGCAGGTAATAAATGAATGGACATGACCAATGTTCACACTAAGTTGTGCTGGTGTGCCCTGATGCACAGATATTTGGCTGAATTCATGAACATGGAATATAACTGTGAAATTTGTTGTTGATTCATACACAGCTTTAGTGCTGGTAGTTCTTTTGTCTCACAAAGTAGAATCTTTGCTCAAGATTCTTCACAACTTAGAGGGACACATTGGATGTTGTGCTGGGACACACATAAAAGATGTTGGATTTAACCGAAGTTAATGAACCAGGACAGGTTTGAATGGAGGAAGTTGCTGCAACAGAAGTTGAAGGGAAGGAAAAAAAAAAGGATCAGCCAATTGTCACTACAAACAAGTCTACACTTCAGTTAATGCTCGCTGCAGTCATGTCTGAAATTCAGCAAATTATAAAGTAAAATCCTGTTTAAAGTAGGTCCTTGGTAATAATGGACCAGTTCTGCAGGTTCCAGCCACATACACAATATATATATATATATATACACACACACACATATACAAGAAATGTAGGAAACGTGTATGTGTTTATATATATATATATCTTACATCCCTTCCTTGCTGTTAAACATCACATAGGGCTTGCATGGTAGTTCACCAAGTTTTCCTGTCTTTGGCACGTTTTTCAACCTCATCAAGAGATTCTATGTCTACTAATTTGGCATCTTAAACAATGTCCTCTTTAGAGTTTCACGTGGTCGATCTCTTTTTTCTTCAGCCTGTTGTGTTCCACTTGATAGCTTGTTTTGAGATTCTCAGACTGTTTCTTCTCATCACGTGACCAATATATGTCCATCTCCTTTTTCTGATCACCCGTGAGACAGGTTGTAGTTTGCTCATCTGCCTTATCTCTGTGTTGTTCTTGAATTCATTCCATTTTATACAGAGTATTTTCCTTAGGCATTTGTTTTCAAAAGTCTAATTTGTTGTTTATTTCTTTAGTTATTTTCCAGCTTTCGCATGCATAAATGAGGGTAGATATTACATTTGAATTGAATAATCTTAACTTGGTTTTTGTGCTTATAACTTTTGAATTCCATATGTTCTCAAGATTTTTTAAGGTCAGTGCTGCTTTTGCAATTCTAATTCTAACTTCCTTTCTGGTGTCACCATCATGGTCTATGTAGCTGCCGAGATATGCAGATTGGTTTACTTCTTCAACATCTGTTCCTTCTATGTATATTTTTCCTTCTTGATTAATGGAAAGTTTCATTACTTTTTTTTTTTTTGCTTGTTAATTTCAAGTCCTATTTTACTAGCCAGTGAAGACAGGCTGTCTGTTTTTTCTTGCATCGAGTTCACATTGTCACTGATAAGAGTCACGTCATCTACAAAAATCAAGATCTTCTAGTTGGGTCCCATTTACCCAATAAATGGCCATTTTACCTGTACAGCATTTTTTCATTATGAAGTCTGTGGCAATTCCAAAAAGCAAGGGAGGTAATATACATCCTTGTTTTACACCTGTTTCAGTCTGGAACATTCCTTATTCTGGATGTAGCTGACTCTAGATATAACAGACTAGTTTGTCTGTCCCCTTGAAGTGCATTATAAGATTTTATCATTTCATATATGCAAATGTTGCAGCAGATCTGTATATGTTGTTGCTGGCAACAATGCATTTGGATTATGCTGTGGTAATTGTAGTGATGATGATGATGACAATGACGGCGACGATGATGAGTCAAGGAAAAATAAATACTGAATGCATCTGTTAACAGTTATTAAAGAAAACTAGAAAATGATGTGAGAAAAGAATAGAGGACCTCAAAAGCTCTACTTAGAGCCTTTTAGTATACAGCAAATTGATAGAAATTATCCGCAGGGAAATTTGAGGAATTTGCATCATCTCAGACATACCTTCATTTTATGCTCGACGCTGAGATTCAAACCATGCCATTCTTCAGTGTGAAGCATTTGTGTGTCAGAATTAACATTTAATCTGTTGAACAGTCTGGCTACATCCAGATTTTTTTACGGTTGTTTGGACACATCCAGTCATTTGTTTGTATTTTTCTCACTTGTCAGGTGGTGGGCTTATGAGTCAGGCAGTGCTGAATCAGATAACAAGTAGTGGCGGTGTTGTTGTTGTTAACCCAGATCTGGCTCGGGAGAAGCTCTCCGCCGTCGCTTTGTCCTGCTTGCCTCTAAGTGCTCTTATTACTTCTTCATCAGCGTCCAAACTGGCAACAGACCTCAGTGCTGTGGAGAGCACATCTTTGTTCAACAACAATGGAGCTATCGATCTCACCACAGACAGCAAAGACCCACAGGCGAAGCTGTCAGCAACAGCATTGCTTTATCAAGCCAGCAGAAAACTGGCATCATCCTCATCACCTTCCTCCCACTCCTCCTCATCTCCACCAGCTGAAGGACTCTTGAACGAGGAACAAAAAAGGAAAAACTCGACTCTCCCATCCTTCACCCGCAGCGTCAGCATTAACCCAGCGTCCTTCGATTCAGATAACTCTCAGCTGCAGGAGATCACCAGTGCTGCAGATCTCACCAAAACTTCCCAGCTGAGTCTCTACAACTCAGCTGACCAGGACGGGTTAGTGGGCTGCCCTCGAGTTAACTGGAAACCAGGTAATCAAAGACCTACAGAAGCACCTGATAGCTTCCTCGGGGTCATGCATGGAGGTCAGTGGAATGGCAAAGGAAGCAAGCCTGTGTCTTTGGCAAGCAAGAGCAGAACCTCATCGCCTTCGCCAGTGCCTTCTCCAACAAACTCCGATGCTTCATCAACTGCTGAAGGCCGCAAGGTCACAACAACTTCTTTATCACGCACACATTCCAGGTCAGTTTTAACATAATAACATAATGGCATTTTCTTTTTTTGACCTTTCTTTTGTTTTTTATACATATAAATTTGTTTCCACTAAGGCTTATTTTTATTACATATAAATTTATTTCCACTAAGGCTTATTTTTATTACATATAAATTTATTTCCACTAAGGCTTATTTTTATTACATATAAATTTATTTCCACTAAGGCTTATTTTTATTACATATAAATTTATTTCCACTAAGGCTTATTTTATTTTTCAGATGCATCTTTATTGTTGCATTTTTAATCAGAGAGCTGATACCAGTGTAGCTTCTTTCCTAGAGCCTCAGTATTTCAGTACAACATAAGCCCATTACACGCACAGCTTAATCCACTTTGTATGAAAATAACAAGACTTTACACCTGGCAAGAAACTGAGCAACATAAGTCAAAAAGTCTAGAGCCAGCAGATTTGTTAATGCTGTAACTGACTCACACTAACTTGTTTCTTAACCCTATGAACTCCAAGATTTTATGCCGGGCAAATCATAAAGCTTGAGCGTCTGGCAAGTGGATAGAAAAGGGTGCTGCAACAATCTGAAACTTATTTCTTATCAAATGCTGTGTTATTTTCTGTTTAGTACAGTCGAACCCGTTTAATGTCACATCATCGGTTGATGCTCACATGTTCAAAAGGTTGATGTGGCACTCCGTGATCAAATGGCTGACCCCTTCTTTGATGAATCGCAAGCTGATAGCACTTTGTGAGATATTTATAGCCTGTACCCTCCCAGTCTCTGATACAAAGTGGGCTCCTCCGGGTGCAAAAATACCATGACATTAACCGATTTGTGGCAGTAAGCGGAGTGATATTAACTCTTTCCATGCGTATGGTCGAATTTTCGACACTTCCGGTGGTCCCAAGCTACCGTATGGTCGAATATTCGACATTGTTTGTTCCATTAAAACAAGCGGTGTAACATTTACATTGTACATATTTTGTCCGCGATTCCGGTGACACTTTCAAAATGGAGAATGCGTGCCTAGTTATGAGCGATGCCGAGCGAGAACAAGGAAGCGAAGCATGGAAATTTTTCAATTTTTGACGATGTAGATAGGGGTATGGACATAGCCTATGGCCACCCCACTGCTCTTGAATGTTTTCTAAGTAGATTTAGACATATTTAGACAACTGGAGAAGTAGTTAGGAGGTTATTTCAGACATTCATGCAGCGGAAATGCAATACGGAGTCATAATACGAGATCGACAAGTAGATCTACACATCTTAGATGGTAAGTAGAGGTAAGCAGCGCGAATCTAGACCTAGCCGATGATGAGCTGGCCACAATCAGTGTCTAAAAACATCACATTACTTCTTTTTTCCTAAAAAACTCTACATTTATGAAATTGTCATTCATTTAGCTATACTTTGACACATATTACGTATACGGAAGTACATGGAAATACTGTTTTCCATTCCATTTTACAACTATACCCCCTTACAGTTCAAGACCCGCGTTTTACTCCCGCACGCCATGACACATCTGTGTTTCTTCTGCCGCACGGAAAGAGTTAACAGGAGTAAAGCCCATTAATTAATTATGGGAGTTGGCCGGGGATACAAATTTATGTGACAATATCCAGGTGGTGACATAAAGTGATGTGATATTAAATGGGTTCGACTGTATAATAATTCATATGGCATGGCTGTACATCAAAGTGCCCTAAATCAGGATGGTAGATCCCACTGTAGAAAGATTTTGGGAGAAGAAAAAGACAGGTTTTTTAATTTGGTTTTTTTTAGAATTCAGATTAAGTTTTTTTAAATGTATGTGTGTTTATTATGAGTAAAGAATTTTGTTTTTCACTTTTAAGTTATGATATTTGTTTACAAGATGGTTCAGTTTCTGATTTATGGGCTTTGTTAATTTGTTTGGAGTTTTCAACTTTATGATTATTTTTGAGTGACTCCACTTGTTAGAAAATATCTTCTCTTGAGGAAAAAAACAAGGGAGATATTGTTGATAGATTTTGCCATCTTTGTAAATGGTCAGTATTAGTGTGTTAGAAAGTGATGAAACATTCATTAAAATACAGGGATACTAGCAAAATGTTGACAGAAGTGAAGACATTGATGAGAAATGTCACACCTAAGCTAAATGTAATTTGTGATGAGATGGGGAAGACCTTGACAGAAACAGAGGAAATTCTAGAAGGATGGAAGGAATATTGCAGAGGGAAGTATCAAACAGTTGACTGTGAAAGCAGAAATCAACAGTGTGAATTATTATTGGAGGAGAAAGAACTCGAACCGACAATTGAAGAAGTTTTATTGGCAATAAAAAATCTGAAAAATGGTAAATCACCAGGATGTGATAACAGCTGAACTTATTAAAGCAAGAGGAAAGGAATGTGCAACAATCTATCATGCATTATGTAAAAAGATATGGCATTCAGGTATTTGGCCGAAAGAACGGAAAAGAACTGTATTCATACCACTGCTAAAAAAGGATAACTTGAAATTATGCACAAACTACAGAACTGTTGCCCTGATTAGTCATTCCAGTAAAATTCTGTTAAAAATCATAATGGGTAGACTTCATAAGAAAATAGAAGAAGTTAATATGGTCCAAGCTGGTTTTAGACAAAGAAGAGGAACAAGAGATCATATATTCAATGTAAGATTAATAATAGAGAAAAGCAGATAATTTAACATGAATCTATATTTAGCATTTATAGACTACTCAAACGCATTTGATTGTGTACAACACCAGAAACTCTGGGAATTAATGGAAAAAATGGGATTTCCAACACATTTGATACAGTTAACATCACTGCTGTATCTAGACCAACAGCAGCAGTAAGAATAAATGGTGAAACAACAACTTGGTTTGACATAAAACAAGGGGTCCGTTAGGGATGCATATTGTCACCTTACTTATTTAATTTGTATACTGAAAATATCATGAGGAATGTTAGAGAAGATGTAGACAAAGAATATTACAATGCCATAACAATTGGAGGTTATGAAATACCAGAGATTAGATATGCTGATGACACAGTATTACTGTCCATAACACAAAAAGGAATGGAAAAACTATGTCAGTCCTTAAGAACAGCGAAGAGCAAAACCTCTGTCTTAATGCGAAGAAGACTAAATTGATGATGACTGACAAAACAAACAAGGCAGCTGATATATGTATCAGTGAGGAAAAACTGGAAAAAGTGGAGAGTTTTGAATATCTTGTATCACTGCTAACTAATAATGGAGATACAATGAGAGAAATTAAAAGGAGAACATCTGTAGCTCTTCAGAAAGTAAAACAACTAAAGAATCTGTGGAGAGAGAAAGATAGAACTACAAAAATAAGATCCTTAAGGGCATGCAATTTTCCCATCGCAACATATGCCTGTGAGACCTGGACACTTAACAAAACAGTTGAGAAACACATAAATGCCTTTGAATGTAAGTGCTATAGAATAGTTCTTCAAATATCATGGACACAAAAAAGAACAAATATATCCATACTACAAGAACTTAATAATGAAGAAGGCTGTCTAGTAAAGAGGATTAAATAGAGAAAACTTAAATATTTTGGACACATTAAACATCATGAGAATGTGGAGAAGACCGTCTTGGAAGGTAAAATAATGGGAAAAAGAAAGAGAGGAAGACCAAGGTGAAGTTGGCTGCAAGGCATTGTTGATGATCTGCGAATGGATGCATCGGCAGCAGGGCATCTTGCTTACAACCGAGAGGCCTACAGGAGTGCTGTTAGGGAGACAAAGTTCTGCAAGGAACATGCAAGTGACTGGCTGACTGGTGGGGATAAACTTTAAAAGTAAATTTTTAAAAAAAATGTGTTAATACCAGAGTTTTTAAAACCATTTTATGCTAGTTTGAAGAAGTTCTGTTTGCTAGTTTGAATGTGCTGTTTGCTAAGATGATAACAACTAATATTTGACCATGTGTGTTGGTGGGTCATTTTTGCAGCACAAGAGCCACATCACTGTCTCGCACACACTCCAGGTTTGTTAAAAAAGAGTTTTTGTTAAAACTCTTTGCTTACATTCATTAAGTAACTTGTAACACTTTGACTGTATTTTTTACTTGTGGAGATGACATTGTTCGGGGGGAATTTCCTAGTAATTCCACATTTTTTTAATAACTTGAAATTTTATGTCTAAAATGACACTAATGTAGATGTCCATGTATTGTCAGTGGTGCTAGTCTCAGAAAAGTGTTGACATTTATGACAGCAAAAATCAAGTTGACTGAAGTTGATTTATCAAGATCTGTGTTAGTCAGGTCCAAGCAAAACAATAGAACTAAGATTGCAGAGTTGCAAATATGGCAACATTTCTGAAATAAAAACCAGTTTGTTACTGTTGTTATGGTGCCTTTTAGGTCAGAAGGGTTAAACAACTTTCATATTTCCAGGTTAAATCTGCTCAATTGTTAGAATTTGATGAGAAAAATGCCTTGCAGAATATGCTGTTCCTGGCCACAAGTGTACGTCATTGTTGTGGAAGACATCTCCGATCTTCCCTTCCTGTTTTTTTGCCTCTTACTACACCTGAAACATTCATTTGTGATCTGGTACTTTCTCTTAGTTTTATTTTTGTTTCTTTTCACAACTTTCTCCACATTGTCATCAGTACACTCTGGAACTACATGACTGTGTTAGGGAGATGGGACTGTTATCACAGCTGTCAGACCTCGGTCAGCCAACACAATATCCCAGATATTCCTGGTGTTTCTCAACAATAGTTTTTGAGTTCCCATGGCCTGATTGACAAGATAGGGCTAAATGTTGCCACAGTGTTTGTGACCTGCCTTGACCTGCCTGTAGTAGAGAATTTAAGTTCACAGCCATGGGAGTACTCACTAACTAAAGCAGCAGCTGAAAGAAAGAGATTACTAAGGTCAGAGTAGGGGAAGTAACTGATAAAAAACCTTGATGGGTGGGACACACAGATCTGGCAGGTCAGATATAAGACAGAGATGACTGATGGTAAACTGGTTGCAGGACAGCCGCATAAGACAGAGCTGACTGGTGGGGATAAACTTTAAAAGTAAATTTTTTAAAAAAAATTTGTTAATGCCAGAGTTTTTAAAACCATTTTATGCTAGTTTGAAGAAGTTCTGTTTGCTAGTTTGAATGTGCTGTTTGCTAAGATGATAACAACTAATATTTGACCATGTGTGTTGGTGGGTCATTTTTGCAGCACAAGAGCCACATCACTGTCTCGCACACACTCCAGGTTTGTTAAAAAAGAGTTTTTGTTAAAACTCTTTGCTTACATTCATTAAGTAACTTGTAACACTTTGACTGTATTTTTTACTTGTGGAGATGACATTGTTCGGGGGGAATTTCCTAGTAATTCCACATTTTTTTAATAACTTGAAAGTTTATGTCTAAAATGACACTAATGTAGATGTCCATGTATTGTCAGTGGTGCTAGTCTCAGAAAAGTGTTGACATTTATGACAGCAAAAATCAAGTTGACTGAAGTTGATTTATCAAGATCTGTGTTAGTCAGGTCCAAGCAAAACAATAGAACTAAGATTGCAGAGTTGCAAATATGGCAACATTTCTGAAATAAAAACCAGTTTGTTACTGTTGTTATGGTGCCTTTTAGGTCAGAAGGGTTAAACAACTTTCATATTTCCAGGTTAAATCTGCTCAATTGTTAGAATTTGATGAGAAAAATGCCTTGCAGAATATGCTGTTCCTGGCCACAAGTGTACGTCATTGTTGTGGAAGACATCTCCGATCTTCCCTTCCTGTTTTTTTGCCTCTTACTACACCTGAAACATTCATTTGTGATCTGGTACTTTCTCTTAGTTTTATTTTTGTTTCTTTTCACAACTTTCTCCACATTGTCATCAGTACACTCTGGAACTACATGACTGTGTTAGGGAGATGGGACTGTTATCACAGCTGTCAGACCTCGGTCAGCCAACACAATATCCCAGATATTCCTGGTGTTTCTCAACAATAGTTTTTGAGTTCCCATGGCCTGATTGACAAGATAGGGCTAAATGTTGCCACAGTGTTTGTGACCTGCCTTGACCTGCCTGTAGTAGAGAATTTAAGTTCACAGCCATGGGAGTACTCACTAACTAAAGCAGCAGCTGAAAGAAAGAGATTACTAAGGTCAGAGTAGGGGAAGTAACTGATAAAAAACCTTGATGGGTGGGACACACAGATCTGGCAGGTCAGATATAAGACAGAGATGACTGATGGTAAACTGGTTGCAGGACAGCCGCATAAGACAGAGATGACTGATGGTAAACTGGTTGCAGGGCAGCCACATTTGAATGCAGAGGAGGTTTATGACAAAAAATAACCAGCAGGGGAGGTTTATGACAAAAAATAACCAGCAGAGGAGTTTTATGACAAAGAATAACCAGCATTGCTTGCAAATTACAAAACCTCACTTGTGTAAACAGAATATGACTTTACATTACAAGTTGAAATTACATCAGTTAAGAAGACAAACAGACATGACATTATCAAAGGAGATAACAGGCTGGCACAAACATGAATTTAGCAAAGCAGATGACAAGCTTATTATATGGATGTGAATCATGGACAATAGGCAGGTCTGCACAAAAATCATTAGAAGCACAGAAATGTGGTTTATTAGAAGAACGTTGCGAATCCCCTGGACAGCAAAAATAACTAATGAAGAATTATGAGAAGAGCTGGAGAGACAAAAAATCTTGTCAAAAAAATAAGAAAGAGAAAACATACTTTCATAGGACATGCAATGAGAAAAGAGGGCATTGAAAATATTATAACAACAGGAAAAATAGAGAGAATAAGATCCAGAGGAAGACCGAGAGAAATGATACTGGACAGTCTAATGAGATGGTGTGAGAGGAGATCACCAACTGAGCTGATGGCCTGCATGGAGGATCATGTACTCTGGAGAAGCATAATAGCCAATGCCAGTCAGCACGGCACCTGAAGATGACGATGATAATGAGATGACAGGCTGGCACAAACATGACATTATCAAAGCAGATGACAGGCTGGCACAAACATGACATTATCAAAGCAGATGACAGGCTGGCACAAACATGACATTATCAAAGCAGATGACAGGCTGGCACAAACATGACATTATCAAAGCAGATGACAGGCTGGCACAAACATGACATTATCAAAGCAGATGACAGACTGGCACAAACATGACATTATCAAAGCAGATGACAGGCTGGCACAAACACGACATTATCAAAGCAGATGACAGGCTGGCACAAACATGACATTATCAAAGCAGATGACAGGCTGGCACAAACATGACATTATCAAAGATGATAGACTGGCACAACATGACATTATCAAAGCAGATGACAGGCTGGCACAAACATGACATTATCAAAGATGATAGACTGGCACAAACATGACATTATCAAAGCAGATGACAGGCTGGCACAAACATGACATTATCAAAGCAGATGACAGGCTGGCACAAACATGACATTATCAAAGATGATAGACTGGCACAAACATGACATTATCAAAGCAGATGACAGGCTGGCACAAACATGACATTATCAAAGCAGATGACAGGCTGGCACAAACATGACATTATCAAAGCAGATGACAGGCTGGCACAAACATGACATTATCAAAGCAGATGACAGGCTGGCACAAACATGACATTATCAAAGCAGATGACAGGCTGGCACAAACATGACATTATCAAAGCAGATGACAGGCTGGTACAAACATGACATTATCAAAGCAGATGACAGGCTGGCACAAACATGACATTATCAAAACATATGACAGGCTGGCACAAACATGACATTATCAAAGTAGATGACAGGCTGGCACAGACATGACATTATCAAAGGAGATAACAGGCTGGCACAAACATGAATTTAGCAAAGCAGATGACAAGCTTATTATATGGATGTGAATCATGGACAATAGGCAGGTCTGCACAAAAATCATTAGAAGCACAGAAATGTGGTTTATTAGAAGAACGTTGCGAATCCCCTGGACAGCAAAAATAACTAATGAAGAATTATGAGAAGAGCTGGAGAGACAAAAAATCTTGTCAAAAAAATAAGAAAGAGAAAACATACTTTCATAGGACATGCAATGAGAAAAGAGGGCATTGAAAATATTATAACAACAGGAAAAATAGAGAGAATAAGATCCAGAGGAAGACCGAGAGAAATGATACTGGACAGTCTAATGAGATGGTGTGAGAGGAGATCACCAACTGAGCTGATGGCCTGCATGGAGGATCATGTACTCTGGAGAAGCATAATAGCCAATGCCAGTCAGCACGGCACCTGAAGATGACGATGATAATGAGATGACAGGCTGGCACAAACATGACATTATCAAAGCAGATGACAGGCTGGCACAAACATGACATTATCAAAGCAGATGACAGGCTGGCACAAACATGACATTATCAAAGCAGATGACAGGCTGGCACAAACATGACATTATCAAAGCAGATGACAGGCTGGCACAAACATGACATTATCAAAGCAGATGACAGACTGGCACAAACATGACATTATCAAAGCAGATGACAGGCTGGCACAAACACGACATTATCAAAGCAGATGACAGGCTGGCACAAACATGACATTATCAAAGCAGATGACAGGCTGGCACAAACATGACATTATCAAAGATGATAGACTGGCACAAACATGACATTATCAAAGCAGATGACAGGCTGGCACAAACATGACATTATCAAAGATGATAGACTGGCACAAACATGACATTATCAAAGCAGATGACAGGCTGGCACAAACATGACATTATCAAAGCAGATGACAGGCTGGCACAAACATGACATTATCAAAGATGATAGACTGGCACAAACATGACATTATCAAAGCAGATGACAGGCTGGCACAAACATGACATTATCAAAGCAGATGACAGGCTGGCACAAACATGACATTATCAAAGCAGATGACAGGCTGGTACAAACATGACATTATCAAAGCAGATGACAGGCTGGCACAAACATGACATTATCAAAACATATGACAGGCTGGCACAAACATGACATTATCAAAGTAGATGACAGGCTGGCACAAACATGACATTATCAAAGCAGATGACAGGCTGGTACAAACATGACATTATCAAAGCAGATGACAGGCTGGCACAAACATGACATTATCAAAGCAGATGACAGGCTGGCACAAACATGACATTATCAAAGCAGATGACAGACTGGCACAAACATGACATTATCAAAGCAGATGACAGGCTGGCACAAACATGACATTATCAAAACATATGACAGGCTGGCACAAACATGACATTATCAAAGCAGATGACAGGCTGGCACAAACATGACATTATCAAAGATGATAGACTGGCACAAACATGACATTATCAAAGCAGATGACAGGCTGGCACAAACATGACATTATCAAAGCAGATGACAGGCTGGCACAAACATGACATTATCAAAGCAGATGACAGGCTGGCACAAACATGACATTATCAAAGCACATGACAGGCTGGCACAAACATGACATTATCAAAGCAGATGACAGGCTGGCACAAACATGACATTATCAAAGCAGATGACAGGCTGGCACAAACATGACATTATCAAAGCAGATGACAGGCTGGCACAAACATGACATTATCAAAGCAGATGACAGGCTGGCACAAACATGACATTATCAAAGCAGATGACAGGCTGGCACAAACATGACATTATCAAAGCAGATGACAGGCTGGCACAAACATGACATTATCAAAGCAGATGACAGGCTGGCACAAACATGACATTATCAAAGCAGATGACAGGCTGGCACAAACATGACATTATCAAAGCAGATGACAGACTGGCACAAACATGACATTATCAAAGCAGATGACAGGCTGGCACAAACATGACATTATCAAAGCAGATGACAGGCTGGCACAAACATGACATTATCAAAGCACATGACAGGCTGGCTTTTCATGGTGAAGAGAACACCTTTAGTTTCAGTCCTGACTACTCCACTTAATCTAGATGTAAAAATGGACTCCTGATCCACGTGTTAGGGAATTGTTGGAAAATTTTTATATAACAGAAATTCAGCCTTGTACATATTTTAAGTGTTTAAATAGGCAAAAAAAGAAAAGGTGTAGCAGGCATAATAAAAACTCCTGTGTATAGAGAGTGTTTCTTCTGATGTTAGATGGCATAGTTATTGAGAATCAGTATTTCTGCTTGCTTATGGAAGAAAATCTGAAGTGCAGTCTCACAAACATGAGTTATATTTAGAGATGTACTGAAAATTAGATTTTAATATTCATCTGCACCCAGATTTGTCAGTGTCATCATCATTTGGCTGAAAAATGTACATTCCTGAAATTTCTGGAATATGGTTTATTGAGATAGTTTTAAATTTTCAGGAAATGTCACCCTGAACAAATGACATCTTATTTTTTTCCACTATCATTAATACATGTATGTTGTAATCCATAAAATGCATGCAAGTAGAATTTAGCTGTGTATAACTCACAGGCTAAGATCATAAAATACGGCCTTGTCACCCAAAATCTTCCAGTGAGCTCAGATTTTGAGGCTAACATCAGCACTGCATAGTTTACAGCAGTAAAATAGTATGTATTTCAATGATTTGAGTTGTGATGTGAACTTTGTATGAGCTTAATTGCACTGACATGCTAAATAGTTCAGTTACACTGTTATTATCTTGTTAGATTAATTTTGTTAGTGTCATTAATTCAATGGATTTGTTTTCAAATTAAATATTTTTTGTAAAAATGAGAAGGCTGGGCAGGATTTTGAAACCAGTAAAATGAAGAGACATTTATGCCCAAATTTCTGTCTCATGCTACAGCGTATCTGCATGCTTGTATTGAGATTTACCTTCTTTTTTTTTTTAGGGTTACCCTTTCGTTTTGTTTATTTTGATCCTCCTTGCATGATTACCTTCTCAGATGTTTGCATGACTTAGTCAAATTATATTTTCATACACTTCTGATGTCATAATATTAGTATCATGTATCTCAAATATAAAAAAATTATAAGCATGGAAACAAAGCTAAGACTTCAATTTAAATGTAATGTCCACCCTCATTTATGCATGTGAAAGTGGAAAGCAACTAAAGAAATAGAAAACAAATTAGACTCCTTTGAAAACAAATGCCTAAAGAAAATACTCAGTAAAAAGTGGAACAAATTCAAAACCAGCGCAGAGATAAGGCGGATGAACGAACAACAGCCTGATGATGAGAAAAAGGAGATGAACATATATCTGTCATGTGATGAGAAGAAATAATCAGAGAGTCCCAAGTAGAACACAACAAGCTGAAGAAAAAGAGGTCGATCACGTGAAATTCTAGAGGACATTGTTAAGAGAGGCCAAATTAGTAGGAATAAAATCCCTTGATGAGGTTGAAAAGCTCGCCAAAAACAGAAAAACTTGGCGAACTGCCATGTGAGCCCAATGTGACGTTTAATGGCATGGGAAGGATGTATAATATCCCACATTGATATCTGACAACATAAAAACTTCTTTTTACAGTAGCTAAAGCTTGACCATGCCACATTTTACGAGTATTTTTTAAAGTTTCCACTGCTTAACGGCAGTGACTTTGTATATTTTTTACCACACGTGTAAACAAGTTTACCATATTATGTTAAAAGTAAGGAAAAAATTTAAGTCATGTGCGTCTTATTTCATCACCGTAGACCATAGCGATGCTTGCAATCAAAATTGCTAGTTGACACTGTAGTTAAAATGAGCTGTCAGTTACAGCCCAGATGTTTAAAATTCAATAAATATGGTAGTTGCAAGATCAAGAGCTTTAGAAATATTTTGCCGTCTTTCACCGAACATGACATTCAGTACCTGTTTGGCAGAGGTGTTTGGAGATTCTGTTTGAATGGTTTTCATTGTGAATTGTATAACCATTCTCCGTTTTGAAGGGGAAGTAATTACATCTCACAATTTGAATAGACATGGGAAAATAAAGTATGTTTTGCCCCATTTTACTTGAGATGTGTGCGGCCATTATTCTTTCTGTTGTAACATTCTGTCCATGTTCTGTGGTAGATTTCCGAGTTAATCATATTTCATAGAATTTGCATGGCCTTGTTTGCATGAGGATGTTGCATGTTATATCTCGGAGTCATCCTGCAGTGATGGGATTAAAGAATGTAATATTTCGGTGTTGGATAGAGTGCTATATTTCTACATTGGAATTGTAACATAGACATAGAAATAACACTGTTGCATGTTTATACTGGTGTGGTTTCTTTATACTGTAGAGTATCACATGCAAATGTGATCACATTTTCAGTTTTATTTTAGCATTTTTATTATTGTTGTTTTTTTTAAAATTCTGCATTGATGAAGTAATAGATTTTTCATTTAAGTTGTTTGATAATGATGATGATGATGATGATTGATGATAGCTGTAAATAAAAAAATGTAAATAATTTTTTGTTAAACTGTTGATGTAGAATGTAAGGTGTCAAAATATCATTTATTATTGCTGAAATCATTTACATCAGGTTGTCTTAAGTATTGATCAATGAGATTTTAAATAATAGCATGTGAAATGACATATTGAAACTGAAAGATAACTCCAGAATAATTGCTGAAGTTGACAGATAACTACTTGTTGTGTAGCTTTTAGAATTGGGTCAGTGACATATTTCAGAAGCCATTTTAGTACAGATTTATCTTTCTGCTATTTATTGGAGTGGGCCATGTATTAAATTATCAAACACAGGTCATTTGACCATCACACGTCACACAGCCTGATGATGAGAAAAAGGAGATGAACATATATCTGTCATGTGATGAGAAGAAATAATCAGAGAGTCCCAAGTAGAACACAACAAGCTGAAGAAAAAGAGGTCGATCACGTGAAATTCTAGAGGACATTGTTAAGAGAGGCCAAATTAGTAGGAATAAAATCCCTTGATGAGGTTGAAAAGCTCGCCAAAAACAGAAAAACTTGGCGAACTGCCATGTGAGCCCAATGTGACGTTTAATGGCATGGGAAGGATGTATAATATCCCACATTGATATCTGACAACATAAAAACTTCTTTTTACAGTAGCTAAAGCTTGACCATGCCACATTTTACGAGTATTTTTTAAAGTTTCCACTGCTTAACGGCAGTGACTTTGTATATTTTTTACCACACGTGTAAACAAGTTTACCATATTATGTTAAAAGTAAGGAAAAAATTAAAGTCATGTGCGTCTTATTTCATCACCGTAGACCATAGCGATGCTTGCAATCAAAATTGCTAGTTGACACTGTAGTTAAAATGAGCTGTCAGTTACAGCCCAGATGTTTAAAATTCAATAAATATGGTAGTTGCAAGATCAAGAGCTTTAGAAATATTTTGCCGTCTTTCACCGAACATGACATTCAGTACCTGTTTGGCAGAGGTGTTTGGAGATTCTGTTTGAATGGTTTTCATTGTGAATTGTATAACCATTCTCCGTTTTGAAGGGGAAGTAATTACATCTCACAATTTGAATAGACATGGGAAAATAAAGTATGTTTTGCCCCATTTTACTTGAGATGTGTGCGGCCATTATTCTTTCTGTTGTAACATTCTGTCCATGTTCTGTGGTAGATTCCGAGTTAATCATATTTCATAGAATTTGCATGGCCTTGTTTGCATGAGGATGTTGCATGTTATATCTCGGAGTCATCCTGCAGTGATGGGATTAAAGAATGTAATATTTCGGTGTTGGATAGAGTGCTATATTTCTACATTGGAATTGTAACATAGACATAGAAATAACACTGTTGCATGTTTATACTGGTGTGGTTTCTTTATACTGTAGAGTATCACATGCAAATGTGATCACATTTTCAGTTTTATTTTAGCATTTTTATTATTGTTGTTTTTTTTTAAATTCTGCATTGATGAAGTAATAGATTTTTCATTTAAGTTGTTTGATAATGATGATGATGATGATGGTTGATGATAGCTGTAAATAAAAAAATGTAAATAATTTTTTGTTAAACTGTTGATGTAGAATGTAAGGTGTCAAAATATCATTTATTATTGCTGAAATCATTTACATCAGGTTGTCTTAAGTATTGATCAATGAGATTTTAAATAATAGCATGTGAAATGACATATTGAAACTGAAAGATAACTCCAGAATAATTGCTGAAGTTGAAAGATAACTACTTGTTGTGTAGCTTTTAGAATTGGGTCAGTGACATATTTCAGAAGCCATTTTAGTACAGATTTATCTTTCTGCTATTTATTGGAGTGGGCCATGTATTAAATTATCAAACACAGGTCATTTGACCATCACACGTCACACAGCATAATGTGTATGAGACTCCAGTATATTCTAGAACATTCTGGGAGAGCTTGTGAAAAGTCTGACTCACATCATCCTGGGCTGACTCATTCAGAGTGGCTTACAACACAAGAAAAAAAAATTCCCCATTAGACTTGGTCTTGAGGCTTCATTTCCATTTCCATCAAGTCTTTTGTGGAATTTGGATTTCTGCTAGGAAATTTGTTCATTGTGTGCTAATGGGTCGACTCGGTCTTCTAACCCCCACAGACCTTGTCTTCTAACCCCCACAGACCTTGTCTTCTAACCCCCACAGACCTTGTCTTCTAACCCCCCACAGACCTTGTCTTCTAACCCCCCACAGACCTTGTCTTCTAACCCCCCACAGACCTTGTCTTCTAACCCCCACAGACCTTGTCTTCTAACCCCCCACAGACCTTGTCTTCTAACCCCCACAGACCTTGTCTTCTAACCCCCCACAGACCTTGTCTTCTAACCCCCACAGACTTGTCTTCTAACCCCCACAGACCTTGTCTTCTAACCCCCCACAGACCTTGTCTTCTAACCCCCCCCCACAGACCTTGTCTTCTAACCCCCCACAGACCTTGTTCTAACCCCCCACAGACCTTGTCTTCTAACCCCCCACAGACCTTGTCTTCTAACCCCCCACAGACCTTGTTCTAACCCCCACAGACCTTGTCTTCTAACCCCCCACAGACCTTGTCTTCTAACCCCCCCCCCCCACAGACCTTGTCTTCTAACCCCCACAGACCTTGTCTTCTAACCCCCACAGACCTTGTCTTCTAACCCCCCCACAGACCTTGTCTTCTAACCCCCCACAGACCTTGTCTTCTACCCCCCCCCCCCACAGACCTTGTCTTCTAACCCCCCCCCCCCCAGACCTTGTCTTCTAACCCCCACAGACCTTGTCTTCTAACCTCCACAGACCTTGTCTTCTAACCACCCCCCCCCCCACAGACCTTGTCTTCTAACCCCCCACAGACCTTGTCTTCTAACCCCCACAGACCTTGTCTTCTAACCACCCCCCCCCCCCCCCCCAGACCTTGTCTTCTAACCCCCCACAGACCTTGTCTTCTAACCCCCCACAGACCTTGTCTTCTAACACCCCACAGACCTTGTCTTCTAACCCCCACAGACCTTGTCTTCTAACCCCCACAGACCTTGTCTTCTAACCCCCCACAGACCTTGTCTTCTAACCCCCCACAGACCTTGTCTTCTAACCCCCCACAGACCTTGTCTTCTAACCCCCACAGACCTTGTCTTCTAACCCCCACAGACCTTGTCTTCTAACCCCCCACAGACCTTGTCTTCTAACCCCCACAGACCTTGTCTTCTAACCCCCACAGACCTTGTCTTCTAACCCCCACAGACTGTAGGTGATTGACAGCCTTGGTCTTTTTTTTTTTTTTATACTCATCATGTGGCAGACGTACTTCTGATTCATTTTATCTCGACTTTTTGTGTTGTAATAAACAACATAATTTCATTATGTAAAATAACCTGAATAAAATCGGATTTTTGTTTCATATGTTTCTTCACTTGTTACAAATCCTTCATTTTCCAGACTATCCGTTGTGAATGAACCCCTGGACCGAAACTCGTTGTGCAAACCGCAGGTTCTTGAAGATGGTCGCTCAGTGTACACATGTGTTATCTGCCACAAGCAGTTTTTGTCTCTGTCAGACATCAATCGTCACATGGACTTTCACGAAGGTAAGGCGGCCAGAATTATTTTCTTCTCTATAGATTGTTATGGGCTGAGAAAAAAAAGATGTTACCTTTTAAGCTGATTTTTTTTTAAAAATTCAAATTAATTCAAACTGTTCCAAGCGTATTTCAAATGTCAGTTTTATCTCGTCAGTTAACTTTTATCTCATTAATTTTCATACAGTATTTTGATTGTCAGCTAAGAGTACTTTTTTGTATTACAAATGTTATTTTTTGCTGTAGAATTTTATTTCATGTAGAAATGTATTTCATATCATATACGTACTGTTTCCCTCATTATTTTAGGAGATATATAACTTGCATATTATGTGGTGGTGTCTAGCAAAGACATCTCTCATTACTAGTATATCAGATTATGTTATAGAAGGACACAGAATAACATGGATGGAAAGAATCAAAGAGATATTGATGGGATTAGGTGTTGTAGAGAACATGGCTTGCAAATACCATCAGAGTTAGAAAGATGAGATACTATAGCCACATCAGAGTTAGAAAAATGAGATACTATAGCCACATCAGAGTTAGAAAAATGAGATAAATAGCCACATCAGAGTTAGAAGGATGAGATACTATATCCACATCAAGAGACAAAATGGT
Source organism: Achatina immaculata (assembly GCA_009760885.1). Lineage (NCBI taxonomy): Eukaryota > Metazoa > Mollusca > Gastropoda > Stylommatophora > Achatinidae > Lissachatina > Lissachatina immaculata. The sequence goes on along the minus strand of CM019691.1, from coordinate 40,351,298 downwards.
TGGGAGAGGTTAATAATGAAAGGCATAGTTGCTGGCAAAAGAGAAAAGGGATGATCTTGCTGTTGGTAGAGTCAGAACATCACAGAAAGTTTGAATGTGTCATTGCCAGATGTTGGTGAACTTGTGGAAGACTGCAGTGCAAGTTTTGTGGAAGACTGCAGTGCAAGTTTTGTGGAAGACTGCAGTGCAAGTTTTGTGGAAGACTGCAGTGCAAGTTTTGTGGAAGACTGCAGTGCAAGTTTTGTGGAAGACTGCAGTGCAAGTTTTGTGGGAGGATGTGTAAGGTCATGTAGCATGCGAGTTAAGACTCCAGATATTTGTGATTATATCGGGATTTCATGTGGAAGAGAAATGTATAGTATCTACCAAACTCCTTAGAACTCTCATGCTCGATGATGATGATGATGATGATAACTAACAAAATTTCATTAAAGAGATTATTATTATTTGTTCTGTATTATTTTATGACATTTTTTTTTCCATGCTGCCAAATAATCCAGTTGGTAGGTTTAATTCTTCATTTACTCATTTGATTAAAATTTCCTGTTTTTTTTTTTCCATTTGTTTGTTTGCCTGCAATGTTGTCAAAGTACAGCTATTGGTTTTGTGTATCAGTTCTTAAAGAATGCAACAATTTGTGCCTTTTTATTTTGGTTTTACATTTTCATTGATAAGTTTTTTTGTTAATTTGCTACACATGCAATATGGTCAGGTTTTATTCTGTTTTGAGTCAGACCTTGTCTTCTAACCCCCACAGACCTTGTCTTCTAACCCCCCACAGACCTTGTCTTCTAACCCCCACAGACCTTGTCTTCTAACCCCCACAGACCTTGTCTTCTAACCCCCACAGACTGTAGGTGATTGACAGCCTTGGTCTTTTTTTTTTTTTTTATACTCATCATGTGGCAGACGTACTTCTGATTCATTTTATCTCGACTTTTTGTGTTGTAATAAACAACATAATTTCATTATGTAAAATAACCTGAATATAAAATCGGATTATTTTGTTTCATATGTTTCTTCACTTGTTACAAATCCTTCATTTTCCAGACTATCCGTTGTGAATGAACCCCTGGACCGAAACTCGTTGTGCAAACCGCAGGTTCTTGAAGATGGTCGCTCAGTGTACACATGTGTTATCTGCCACAAGCAGTTTTTGTCTCTGTCAGACATCAATCGTCACATGGACTTTCACGAAGGTAAGGCGGCCAGAATTATTTTCTTCTCTATAGATTGTTATGGGCTGAGAAAAAAAAGATGTTACCTTTTAAGCTGATTTTTTTTTAAAAATTCAAATTAATTCAAACTGTTCCAAGCGTATTTCAAATGTCAGTTTTATCTCGTCAGTTAACTTTTATCTCATTAATTTTCATACAGTATTTTGATTGTCAGCTAAGAGTACTTTTTTGTATTACAAATGTTATTTTTTGCTGTAGAATTTTATTTCATGTAGAAATGTATTTCATATCATATACGTACTGTTTCCCTCATTATTTTAGGAGATATATAACTTGCATATTATGTGGTGGTGTCTAGCAAAGACATCTCTCATTACTAGTATATCAGATTATGTTATAGAAGGACACAGAATAACATGGATGGAAATAATCAAAGAGATATTGATGGGATTAGGTGTTGTAGAGAACATGGCTTGCAAATACCATCAGAGTTAGAAAGATGAGATACTATAGCCACATCAGAGTTAGAAAAATGAGATACTATAGCCACATCAGAGTTAGAAAAATGAGATACTATAGCCACATCAGAGTTAGAAAAATGAGATAAATAGCCACATCAGAGTTAGAAGGATGAGATACTATATCCACATCAAGAGACAAAATGGTTGGGAGAGGTTAATAATGAAAGGCATAGTTGCTGGCAAAAGAGAAAAGGGATGATCTTGCTGTTGGTAGAGTCAGAACATCACAGAAAGTTTGAATGTGTCATTGCCAGATGTTGGTGAACTTGTGGAAGACTGCAGTGCAAGTTTTGTGGGAGGATGTGTAAGGTCATGTAGCATGCGAGTTAAGACTCCAGATATTTGTGATTATATCGGGATTTCATGTGGAAGAGAAATGTATAGTATCTACCAAACTCCTTAGAACTCTCATGCTCGATGATGATGATGATGATGATAATGATGACTAACAAAATTTCATTAAAGAGATTATTATTATTTGTTCTGTATTATTTTATGACATTTTTTTTCCATGCTGCCAAATAATCCAGTTGGTAGGTTTAATTCTTCATTTACTCATTTGATTAAAATTTCCTGTTTTTTTTTTTCCATTTGTTTGTTTGCCTGCAATGTTGTCAAAGTACAGCTATTGGTTTTGTGTATCAGTTCTTAAAGAATGCAACAATTTGTGCCTTTTTATTTTGGTTTTACATTTTCATTGATAAGTTTTTTTGTTAATTTGCTACACATGCAATATGGTCAGGTTTTATTCTGTTTTGAGTGCAGTTTTTTTTTTTTTTTTAAATTTCACAAAAACGAACTCTAGTTTGCCTGCATGTTTATATGTTGTTTTATTGTTGAGAAACATTTTCTTGTAGTTTTTGTCTGTGTGCATAAGATTTGTGTAAATCCAACATTTTTGCTTATGATACTTGCACTTGGGAACAGTTTTTAATTGAAAAAAAAATTTTAAAACACAAAACTCCATCCTTATACCGTAAGAATTTGTTACAAAAAAAAAATGGGGCCGAGCAGCTGAGTTGATTGGAAATATTATCTATGTTTTGTAAAAAAATATTTGCTCTATTCATTTTTTTTTCTGAAAAACATGAAAGCCAACAGCATAAGTAGGCTTTAAAAAAATTACCTGTTGTTATTATCTGTTTAACATTTTTTACCTTCATAAGTTGCCCAGAATATGATTTTAACACAAATGGGATGGGCATTTAATCAGAATTCTGTATTAAGCTGTGAATGATAAAATGATTACTTTTGTGGGTCAGATTTTGTAGACTGATGATGTTAGTAGTTCTGTGTAAGCTGATAAATGCCTTTAACAGGAGACAAGAGAAGAAATAATATCGGGAGATGTGCTCATAATTTGATACTGTCATTAAAGATATACTCAGTACTAGCATTATCATAGTCTGTTGCCTGTCACAGCAACATAACCAAAGCACAGGTAACATATTTAGCATTGTGCTGTTTGTAAGTGTATTTATGGATCTTCTTTTCCTGTGGTTTCTGAAGAATTGGAGCTAACTGAAAAAAAAAAAAAAACTTGCTTCTCAAAGTTGAACTTTCAGCTTCCATGGTCTGGAATATGCCAGGAAGAGCTGCCTGGTCCTCATTGAAAGGAACTTGTTTTAGCTGAGTTAGTTATGCCAGGTTGTATGTTTCTTTTGTGGCGCAGTTAGAGTGTGTTAACTTCTGATGTTATTTGTTTTATATGTAAAAGGCTTGTGGGGATGGGGGTGGTCAGAATGATTGAAGGGTGGTCAGAATGATTGAAAGGTGGTCAGAATGATTGAAGTGTGGTTTCCTGGGGCTTTGTGAGTCACTTGTTGACTTGGCTGTAAAAATGGGTACTTTTTGGCACAGTGGTGAGGGATAGACTACATATTAATCAACAAACGATTCCGCAATGCATTACTGACAACAAAAACCATGCCAGGAGCTGACTGCAATAGTGACCATGATCCACTCTGTGGAAAAGTTAGAATAAAACTAAAGAAAGCAGGCAGAAAAGTGAGAAACATCAAACTGAATACAGAACTTCTTAAAAATGACCAAGAACTGTGAGAACAATACAAAGTTATTATAACAAATAGATACAATGCAATAGCAAAGATAAATAGTATAGATGAACAATGGGAAATGTTAAGAGATTCTATCCACCAAACTGTTAAGAAGATAATACCACCAAAAAAAGAAGCCCCTAAAAATAAATGGATGACAGACGACATCTTAGGACTTATGGACAAGAGGAGGAGGAGTAAAAATAACGAGAAAAAAAATATAACAAGATAAATAAAGAAATAAGACGTAAATGCAGAGAAGCAAAAGAAGTGTGGTTAAATGAACAGTGCAGACAGATAGAGGACTCTCATATTAAAGACAGCAAAAACATGCACAAACGAATTAATGAACTCACAGGCAGGAAAATAAAATATACCACAGGATGCCTGAAATCGAAAGAAGGTAAAATGTTAATGGGAAAAGAAGACATTGTGGACAGGTGGACAGAGTATATCGGTGAGCTATATGGAGGAGAAAGACCAGAATTAACACCAGATACTGAAAACTGTGAGGGACCACCAATACTTGAAGATGAAATCATAGATGCCATCAAACACATGAAGAAAGGAAAAGCGACTGGGCCTGATAATATAACAATAGAAGAAATAGAGGCACTAGAGGAGACAGGAATAAAAATAATAACCAAGTTACTAAATGACATTTACAACAGTGGTTAATTCCCAGTGACCTGATTAAATCCACGTTTATAGCACTACCAAAGAAACCAGGAGCAAAGGAATGTGACGACCACCGGACTATCAGCCTCTCATGTCACATAACGAAGCTACTTCTGAGAATAATTATGAGAAGAACAAGGAAAAAGATAAAAATGGAAATAGCAGATGAACAGTTTGGATTTGTTGAAGGAAAGGGAACACACAATGCCATTTATGCTTTACGAACACTAACAGAAAGAGCTTTAGAAGTACAGAAAGATCTCTACTTATGCTTCATTGATTACACCAAGGCATTTGACAAGGTGAAACATAATGAAATTATTAAAATGCTTGAAGACATCAATACAGACGGCAAAGACCTGAGGATTGTAAAACATCTATACTGGCAGCAAGAAGCAGCAGTTCGAGTTGAAAATAGAATTGGAAAATATCAACCTATAAAACAAGGGGTGCGGCAAGGATGTGTACTATCTCCAGACCTTTTTTCTCTGTATAGCGAGAATATTCTAAGAACAATCATCACAGAACCAGGCATAACAATTGGAGGATACAATGTTAACAACCTTCGGTATGCTGACGACACAGTACTGATAGCTGAGAACCAACAAGACCTGCAAAATCTCTTGGATAAAGTCGCCAAAGAAAGTGAACAGAAAGGCCTTACTTTGAACATCAAAAAGACAGAGACTATGGTTATATCTAAGGAACAGAATCCACCAGCATGCAGTATTAAATTAAACAGAACTATTCTAAAGCAGATGCAGAAATTCAAATACCTTGGAGCAGTAATAACTTCAGATGGGAAATGCAGAACAGAAATTAGGAACAGAATAGGCCATGCAAAGACTGCATTTCAGAGAATGAGAAACATATTAACCAACACATCCTTATCAATGAATGTTAGAAAACGAGTCCTAAAATGCTATATTGAACCTATCTTGTTATATGGAAGTGAATCATGGACAATAGGCAAGTCTGCACAAAAATCATTGGAAGCAGCAGAAATGTGGTTTATTAGAAGAATTTTGCGAATCCCCTGGACAGCAAAAATAACTAATGAAGAATGTATGAGAAGAGCTGGAGAGACAAAAAAACCTTGTCAAAAAGATAAGAGAGAGACAATGTACTTTCATAGGACATGCAATGAGAAAAAATTGAAAATATTATAACAACAGGAAAAATAGAGAGAATAAGATCCAGAGGAAGACCGAGAGAAATGATACTGGACAGTCTGACGGGATGGTGTGAGAGGAGATCACCAACTGAGCTGATGGCCTGCATGAAGGATCGGATACTCTGGAGAAGCATAATAGCCAACGCCAGTCGGCACGGCACATGATGATGATGATGGTGAGGGAAAAGTCATTTCTGAAAGTGTAGAATATGTGCATGCATGGCAAGGCACACTGGATTTTATATATATATATATATATAGAGAGAGAGAGAGGGAGGGAGGGAGAGAGAAGAGAGAGCGAGAGAGAGCGCTGTAATTGGACAAAGGGAAACTGAATTGAGTCACATTGGCAGAGTGAAAAAATAAAATTGTTTTGAAGGAGAAAGTATCACGAAGAATGTGAGAGATAAGAAGTTTGTGATGGAGATGGAGAAACAACACTAGGAAAAAAAACACACGAGTGAAGTCACAAAATGAATGAGTATACATTGTAAATGAGAAAGAAGCAGAGAACTTGAGAAAGTGAGCAGGGCAGGTTCAAAGCTGCCAGGTTTATCTCCAGAGTGTAAGAAAGACGAAAAACAGAAATAGTAACACATGACCGAGCTAGACAAGGAGTTTTTTTTGTCTTCCCCATGTGTCTTTTGACACATAGATTGACACTGTTTGATATGCTTGATTGTTTGATGCATGACAGCTTTATTCCATTATACTCATACTTAGGTTTTCTGTAAAAGTGTTCCTGTTTATCTCAGGCTTAAGTGATGTGCGCAGCTTGTTTATATCTTGCTGGTTACATCCACAAGCTGGTTGTTGCTGCTTCTTTTTTTACTTTTGTTGAAGACGTGCTGCTGTACAGCTTCAGTGACGTAGATGTTTTCAGTTTGTTGTGGGAATTATTTTGCTGAGTATTCTATTGTCTCATGTCTTGGCATGTTTTGTAGTTGAAAGTTTGAGTCTAGGCCATTTTTGTTTAAGCATGTCTGATTACTTTGTGTACAAATTTGTGTTTTATTATTGACTTTTTTTTTGGGTTCCTTTACAAGTATTATTAAAATGAATAGGATTTTAAATATAACAAGAAAAACTCTGAATTCAGTTATTTCACTCCTGAATTAATTTCCGTGTTGGCAGAATAAATTTTGATGACAGCTTTTGTATGAAAATCTGGAAGAAATTTACTACACAAGTTAAAAATATGGACTGGGTTGGAAATCTGCTACTTTTCATTTTGTTTAGAGTTTACCTGAGCATTGATCTGCATAGACCTGCAAGATTTGTCAGCACTGCCAGTTGTTGTCTTGGAGTGAAAGAGTTGAGGGAGAGAAAAGAGGATAGAGGAGGGAGAGAAGAGAGGATAGAGGAGGGAGAGAGAGGATAGAGGAGGGAGAGAGAGAGAGAGAGCGCGCTGTAATTGGACGAAGGGAAACTGAATTGAGTCACATTGGCAGAGTGAAAGAATACAATTGTTTTGAAGGAGAAAGTATCACGAAGAATGTGAGAGATAGAAGTTTGTGATGGAGATGGAGAAACAACACTAGGAAAAAAACACACGAGTGGAGTCACAAAATGAATGAGTATACATTGTAAATGAGAAAGAAGCAGAGAACTGAGAAGTGAGCAGGGCAGGTTCAAATCTGCCAGGTTTTTCTCTGTATAGCGAGAATATTCTAAGAACAATCATCACAGAACCAGGCATAACAATTGGAGGATACAATGTTAACAACCTTCGGTATGCTGACGACACAGTACTGATAGCTGAGAACCAACAAGACCTGCAAAATCTCTTGGATAAAGTCGCCAAAGAAAGTGAACAGAAAGGCCTTACTTTGAACATCAAAAAGACAGAGACTATGGTTATATCTAAGGAACAGAATCCACCAGCATGCAGTATTAAATTAAACAGAACTATTCTAAAGCAGATGCAGAAATTCAAATACCTTGGAGCAGTAATAACTTCAGATGGGAAATGCAGAACAGAAATTAGGAACAGAATAGGCCATGCAAAGACTGCATTTCAGAGAATGAGAAACATATTAACCAACACATCCTTATCAATGAATGTTAGAAAACGAGTCCTAAAATGCTATATTGAACCTATCTTGTTATATGGAAGTGAATCATGGACAATAGGCAAGTCTGCACAAAAATCATTGGAAGCAGCAGAAATGTGGTTTATTAGAAGAATTTTGCGAATCCCCTGGACAGCAAAAATAACTAATGAAGAATGTATGAGAAGAGCTGGAGAGACAAAAAAACCTTGTCAAAAAGATAAGAGAGAGACAATGTACTTTCATAGGACATGCAATGAGAAAAAATTGAAAATATTATAACAACAGGAAAAATAGAGAGAATAAGATCCAGAGGAAGACCGAGAGAAATGATACTGGACAGTCTGACGGGATGGTGTGAGAGGAGATCACCAACTGAGCTGATGGCCTGCATGAAGGATCGGATACTCTGGAGAAGCATAATAGCCAACGCCAGTCGGCACGGCACATGATGATGATGATGGTGAGGGAAAAGTCATTTCTGAAAGTGTAGAATATGTGCATGCATGGCAAGGCACACTGGATTTTATATATATATATATATAGAGAGAGAGAGAGGGAGAGAGAGAGAGAGAGCGCGCTGTAATTGGACGAAGGGAAACTGAATTGAGTCACATTGGCAGAGTGAAAGAATACAATTGTTTTGAAGGAGAAAGTATCACGAAGAATGTGAGAGATAAGAAGTTTGTGATGGAGATGGAGAAACAACACTAGGAAAAAAACACACGAGTGGAGTCACAAAATGAATGAGTATACATTGTAAATGAGAAAGAAGCAGAGAACTGAGAAAGTGAGCAGGGCAGGTTCAAATCTGCCAGGTTTATCTCCAGAGTGTAAGAAAGATGAAAAACAGAAATAGTAACACATGACCGAGCTAGACAAGGAGTTTTTTTTGTCTTCCCCATGCGTCTTTTGACACATAGATTGACACTGTTTGATATGCTTGATTGTTTGATGCATGACAGCTTTATTCCATTATACTCATACTTAGGTTTTCTGTAAAAGTGTTCCTGTTTATCTCAGGCTTAAGTGATGTGCGCAGCTTGTTTATATCTTGCTGGTTACATCCACAAGCTGGTTGTTGCTGCTTCTTTTTTTACTTTTGTTGAAGACGTGCTGCTGTACAGCTTCAGTGACGTAGATGTTTTCAGTTTGTTGTGGGAATTATTATTTTGCTGAGTATTCTACTTGTCTCATGTCTCTTGGCATGTTTTGTAGTTGAAAGTTTTGAGTCTAGGCCATTTTTGTTTAAGCATGTCTGATTACTTTTGTGTACAAATTTGTGTTTTATTATTGACTTTTTTTTTGGGTTCCTTTACAAGTATTATTAAAATGAATAGGATTTTAAATATAAACAAGAAAAACTCTGAATTCAGTTATTTCACTCCTGAATTAATTTGCGAATCCCCTGGACAGCAAAAATAACTAATGAAGAATGTATGAGAAGAGCTGGAGAGACAAAAAAACCTTGTCAAAAAGATAAGAGAGAGACAATGTACTTTCATAGGACATGCAATGAGAAAAAATTGAAAATATTATAACAACAGGAAAAATAGAGAGAATAAGATCCAGAGGAAGACCGAGAGAAATGATACTGGACAGTCTGACGGGATGGTGTGAGAGGAGATCACCAACTGAGCTGATGGCCTGCATGAAGGATCGGATACTCTGGAGAAGCATAATAGCCAACGCCAGTCGGCACGGCACATGATGATGATGATGGTGAGGGAAAAGTCATTTCTGAAAGTGTAGAATATGTGCATGCATGGCAAGGCACACTGGATTTTATATATATATATATATAGAGAGAGAGAGAGGGAGAGAGAGAGAGAGAGCGCGCTGTAATTGGACGAAGGGAAACTGAATTGAGTCACATTGGCAGAGTGAAAGAATACAATTGTTTTGAAGGAGAAAGTATCACGAAGAATGTGAGAGATAAGAAGTTTGTGATGGAGATGGAGAAACAACACTAGGAAAAAAACACACGAGTGGAGTCACAAAATGAATGAGTATACATTGTAAATGAGAAAGAAGCAGAGAACTGAGAAAGTGAGCAGGGCAGGTTCAAATCTGCCAGGTTTATCTCCAGAGTGTAAGAAAGATGAAAAACAGAAATAGTAACACATGACCGAGCTAGACAAGGAGTTTTTTTTGTCTTCCCCATGCGTCTTTTGACACATAGATTGACACTGTTTGATATGCTTGATTGTTTGATGCATGACAGCTTTATTCCATTATACTCATACTTAGGTTTTCTGTAAAAGTGTTCCTGTTTATCTCAGGCTTAAGTGATGTGCGCAGCTTGTTTATATCTTGCTGGTTACATCCACAAGCTGGTTGTTGCTGCTTCTTTTTTTACTTTTGTTGAAGACGTGCTGCTGTACAGCTTCAGTGACGTAGATGTTTTCAGTTTGTTGTGGGAATTATTATTTTGCTGAGTATTCTACTTGTCTCATGTCTCTTGGCATGTTTTGTAGTTGAAAGTTTTGAGTCTAGGCCATTTTTGTTTAAGCATGTCTGATTACTTTTGTGTACAAATTTGTGTTTTATTATTGACTTTTTTTTTGGGTTCCTTTACAAGTATTATTAAAATGAATAGGATTTTAAATATAAACAAGAAAAACTCTGAATTCAGTTATTTCACTCCTGAATTAATTTCCGTGTTGGCAGAATAAATTTTGATGACAGCTTTTGTATGAAAATCTGGAAGAAATTTACTACACAAGTTAAAAATATGGACTGGGTTGGAAATCTGCTACTTTTCATTTTGTTTAGAGTTTACCTGAGCATTGATCTGCATAGACCTGCAAGATTTGTCAGCACTGCCAGTTGTTGTCTTGGAGTGAAAGAGTTGAGGGAGAGAAAAGAGGATAGAGGAGGGAGAGAAGAGAGGATAGAGGAGGGAGAGAAGAGAGGATAGAGGAGGGAGAGAAGAGAAGAGGGTGAGAAGAGAGGATAGAGCAGGGAAAGAAGAGAGGATAGAGCAGGGAGAGAAAAGAAGAGGGTGAGAAGAGAGGATAGAGCAGGGAGAGAAGAGAGGATAGAGCAGGGAGAGAAGAGAGGATAGAGCAGGGAGAGAAGAGAAGAGGGTGAGAAGAGAGGATAGAGCAGGGAGAGAAGAGAGGATAGAGGAGGGTGAGAAGAGAGGATAGAGCAGGGAGAGAAGAGAGGATAGAGGAGGGAGAGAAAAGAGGATAGAGCAGAGAGAGAAGAGATGATAGAGCAGAGAGAGAAGAGAGGATAGAGCAGGGAGAGAAGAGATGATAGAGCAGAAGGAGAAGAGAGGATAGAGCAGAGAGAGAAGTGAGGATAGAGCAGGGAGAGAAGAGAGGATGGAGGGAGAGAAGTGAGGATAGGGAGAGAAGAGAGGATAGAGCAGAGAGATGAAAGAGAAGAGAGGATAGAGCAGGGAGAGAAGTGAGGATAGATCAGGGAGAGAAGAGAGGATAGAGCAGAGAGAGAAGAGGGGATAGAGCAGAGAGAGAAGAGAAGAGAGAGAAGAGATGATAGAGCAGAGAGAGAAGAGAGGATAGAGCAGGGAGAGAAGAGGATAGAGGAGGGTGAGAATAGAGGATAGAGCAGGGAAAGAAGAGAGAATAGAGCAGGGAGAGAAGAGAGGATAGAGCAGGAAGAGAAGAGATGATAGAGCAGGGAGAGGATAGAGCAGAGAGAGAGAAGAGAGTATAGAGCAGAGAGAGAAGAGAGGATATAGCAGAGAGAGAAGAGAGGATAGAGCAGAGAGAGAAAAGAGAGTATAGAGCAGAGAGAGGATAGAGTAGGGAGAGAAGAGCAGAGAGAGAAGAGAGGATAGAGCAGCGAGAGAAGAGAGGATAGAGGAGGGAGAGAAGAGAGGATAGAGCAGGGAGATGAGGATAGAGCAGAGAGGATAGAGCAGAGAGAGAGGAGATGATAAAGCAGAGAGAGAAGAGACGATATAGCAGAGAGAGAAGAGATGATAGAGCAGAGAGAGAAGAGATGATATAGCAGAGAGAAGAGATGATAGAGCAGGGAGAGAAGATATGATAGAGCAGAGAGAGAAGAGATGAGAAGAGATGATAGAGCAGGGAGAGAAGAGATGATAGAGCAGAGAGAGAAGAGATGATAGAGCAGAGAGAGAAGAGATGATAGAGCAGGGAGAGAAGAGATGATATAGCAGAGAGAAGAGATGATAGAGCAGAGAGAGAAGAGATGATATAGCAGAGAGAAGAGATGATAGAGCAGGGAGAGAAGAGATGATAGAGCAGGGAGAGGATAGAGAGAAGTGAGGATAGAGCAGAGAGAGAAGAGATGATAGAGCAGAGAGAGAAGAGAGGATAGAGCAGGGAGAGAAGAGAGGATAGAGCAGAGAGAGAAGAGAGGATAGAGCAGAGAGAGAAGAGATTATAGAGCAGAGAGAGAAGAGATTATAGAGCAGAGAGAGAAGAGATGATAGAGCAGAGAGAGAAGAGAAGATAGAGCAGAGAGAGAAGAGATGATAGAGCAGAGAGAGAAGAGATTATAGAGCAGGGAGAGAAGAGATGATAGAGCAGAAAGAGGAGAGAGAAGAGAAGAGTGGAGCTGTTTTTTTTCTTTTCAGTTACTTAATTTTATAGCAGACTTTTAAAAAAATATGAAGTGAGTGATAACTGAGGTAACTAGAAATTTTCAGTGATGAAAAAAAGTAACCTTCAGGTAGCTAAGATATGATGCAATGTTGGTCACAGGGAAATTATAGAAAGCTTATCTCTGAAGAGGATAAATAAAATGTGATAAACATATTCACTGCACTAGATTATCTCATAGTGAGTAACTTGAGATTCATTTTAAGGTTTTCTTTAGATGTTTTAGCCAACTGAGCGACATATTTAGTTGCTAGAGTTGTACAACTTTTCTTGGTCGTGAGACAAACGTATGTTCTTATATGTCTGAGCAGATATACGACCATACAAGTGCAAGTACTGTGATTATTATGCTCGAACAAATAGCCAGCTCAAAGTGCATAAACTACGTCATGAGGGTAAGTTTATTATCTTCAGAAAGTAACTCCACGGATTGGAGCAAGAGAGAGAGAGAGATGTGATGTATGATAAATTTGCTGTAAAAAGTGTTGACAGAGATAAAGAGATGTGATGGATGATAAATTTGCTATAAAAAAGTGTTGACAGAGATAGAGAGATGTGATATATGATAAATTTGCTGTAAAAAAGTATTGACAGAGAGAAAGAGAGAGATGTGATGTATGATAAATTTGTTGTAAAAAAGTGTTGACAGAAGGAGAGAGAGAGATGTGATGTATGATAAATTGTTGTAAAAAAGTGTTGACAGAGAGAGAGAGAGAGAGAGAGAGAGAGATGTGATGTATGATAAATTTGTTGTAAAAAAGTGTTGACAGAGAGAGAGAAGAGAGGATAGAGCAGGGAAAGTATAGAGGATAGAGCAGAGAGAGAAGAGAGGATAGAGCAGGGAGAGAAGAGAGGATAGAGCAGAGAGAGAAGAGATGATAGAGCAGAGAGAGAAGAGAGGATAGAGCAGGGAGAGAAGAGAGGATAGAGCAGAGAGAGAAGAGATGATAGAGCAGAGAGAGAAGAGATTATAGAGCAGAGAGAGAAGAGATTATAGAGCAGAGAGAGAAGAGATGATAGAGCAGAGAGAGAAGAGAAGATAGAGCAGAGAGAGAAGAGATGATAGAGCAGAGAGAGAAGAGATTATAGAGCAGGGAGAGAAGAGATGATAGAGCAGAAAGAGGAGAGAGAAGAGAAGAGTGGAGCTGTTTTTTTTCTTTTCAGTTACTTAATTTTATAGCAGACTTTTAAAAAAATATGAAGTGAGTGATAACTGAGGTAACTAGAAATTTTCAGTGATGAAAAAAAGTAACCTTCAGGTAGCTAAGATATGATGCAATGTTGGTCACAGGGAAATTATAGAAAGCTTATCTCTGAAGAGGATAAATAAAATGTGATAAACATATTCACTGCACTAGATTATCTCATAGTGAGTAACTTGAGATTCATGTTAAGGTTTTCTTTAGATGTTTTAGCCAACTGAGCGACATATTTAGTTGCTAAAGTTGTACAACTTTTCTTGGTCGTGAGACAAACGTATGTTCTTATATGTCTGAGCAGATATACGACCATACAAGTGCAAGTACTGTGATTATTATGCTCGAACAAATAGCCAGCTCAAAGTGCATAAACTACGTCATGAGGGTAAGTTTATTATCTTCAGAAAGTAACTCCACGGATTGGAGCAAGAGAGAGAGAGAGAGAGAGAGAGAGAGAGAGAGATGTGATGTATGATAAATTTGCTGTAAAAAGTGTTGACAGAGATAAAGAGATGTGATGTATGATAAATTTGCTATAAAAAATTGTTGACAGAGATAGGGAGATGTGATATATGATAAATTTGCTGTAAAAAAGTGTTGACAGAGAGAAAGAGAGAGATGTGATGTATGATAAATTTGTTGTAAAAAAGTGTTGACAGAAGGAGAGAGAGAGATGTGATGTATGATAAATTTGTTGTAAAAAGTGTTGACAGAGAGAGAGAGAGAGAGATGTGATGTATGATAAATTTGTTGTAAAAAAGTGTTGACAGAGAGAGATAAAGTATAACACATTTGTTGTAAAAAAAAAGTGTGTTGACAGAGAAAGAGAGAGAGAGAGAGGTAAAGTAATAACAGATTTGTTGTAAAAAAGGTGTGTTGATAGACAGACAGGTGAAGTATGAGTATAACAAATTTTTTGTCCTGTAATAAAAGTGTTGACAGACTGAGAGAAGTGAAGTAAAACAGATTCATTGTAAAAAAAAGTGTTGACAGACTGAGAAAGGTAAAGTAATAACAAATTTGTTGTGAAGAAAGTGTTGACAGGCTGAGAGAGGTAAAGTAATAACAAATTTGTTGTGAAGAAAGTGTTGACAGACTGAGACAGGTAAAGTAATAACAAATTTGTTGTGAAGAAAGTGTTGACAGACTGAGAGAGGTAAAGTAATAACAAATTTGTTGTGAAGAAAGTGTTGATGGACTGAGAGAGATAAAGTAATAACAAATTTGTTGTGAAGAAAGTGTTGATGGACTGAGAGAGATAAAGTAATAACAAATTTGTTGTGAAGAAAGTGTTGACAGACTGAGAGAGGTAAAGTAATAACAAATTTGTTGTGAAGAAAGTGTTGACAGATGAGAGAGGTAAAGTAATAACCAAATTTGTTGTAAAAAAGGTGTTGATAGACAGACAGGTGAAGTATGAGTATAACAAATTTTTTGTCCTGTAATAAAAGTGTTGACAGACTGAGAGAAGTGAAGTAAAACAGATTCATTGTAAAAAAAAGTGTTGACAGACTGAGAAAGGTAAAGTAATAACAAATTTGTTGTGAAGAAAGTGTTGACAGGCTGAGAGAGGTAAAGTAATAACAAATTTGTTGTGAAGAAAGTGTTGACAGACTGAGACAGGTAAAGTAATAACAAATTTGTTGTGAAGAAAGTGTTGACAGACTGAGAGAGGTAAAGTAATAACAAATTTGTTGTGAAGAAAGTGTTGATGGACTGAGAGAGATAAAGTAATAACAAATTTGTTGTGAAGAAAGTGTTGATGGACTGAGAGAGATAAAGTAATAACAAATTTGTTGTGAAGAAAGTGTTGACAGACTGAGAGAGGTAAAGTAATAACAAATTTGTTGTGAAGAAAGTGTTGACAGACTGAGAGAGGTAAAGTAATAACAAATTTGTTGTAAAAAAGGTGTGTTGATAGACAGACAGGTGAAGTATGAGTATAACAAATTTTTTGTCCTGTAATAAAAGTGTTGACAGACTGAGAGAAGTGAAGTAAAACAGATTCATTGTAAAAAAAAGTGTTGACAGACTGAGAGAGGTAAAGTAATAACAAATTTGTTGTGAAGATAGTTTTGACAGACTGAGAGAGGTAAAGTAATAACAAATTTGTTGTGAAGATAGTTTTGACAGACTGAGAGAGGTAAAGTAATAACAAATTTGTTGTGAAGATAGTTTTGACAGACTGAGAGAGGTAAAGTAATAACAAATTTGTTGTGAAGATAGTTTTGACAGACTGAGAGAGTAAAGTAATAACAAATTTGTTGTGAAGAAAGTGTTGACAGACTGAGAGAGGTAAAGTAATAACAAATTTGTTGTGAAGATAGTTTTGACAGACTGAGAGAGGTAAAGTAATAACAAATTTGTTGGGAAGAAAGTGTTGACAGACTGAGAGAAACATGAAATATGACAAAAGTCATTGTAAGTAAAGTGTTGGGGAAATTCTTAGAGAAGATTCAGAGCTTAAATGTTAAAGAAAATTTTCATAATTTCAGGAAATAAAAATTCTGAATTATTTTCGTGTGGTTGTCTTTATCAGCGACACTCAACTGACATCTTGCGCCAGGGTTGATGAACTATAACCAGTCAAGACCCTGTCCCACCTCTCACTTGGTACCCCCAGGAACAAAACTGGTCTGACTAATGGGGCAGGGATTTTTTTTAGTCCTCTTGGTGGTGGAACTTGCTAAAGAAGTATCACATCCATTTGCTTTTTTTAGCTAAACTGAGGGACTGAAGAAATAGCTGCTGTAGCCCTCCCCAGATTCTGCCTCACTTTCTTCATAGCAACAACTGCAGTTAACAGCAGGCTTGCAGTTTCAGGGAGATAGAGGAGTTGACAAGATTCTGTTTGTCAAATCATTACAAAATGTTCAAAAGTGAATGTTTGTTATTTGACTAGGTTTGATGTAAAAATAGATTGCTTGTATTAAGTTAGAAGATTGGTATTTACAGTGATCATTTTCTTTCTCCAGGTGTTCGAGAGTTCTGCTGTCGTGTGTGTAATTATAAAGGAGTGACGCAGTCAGATCTGAATCGTCATATGAAGTCCCAGGTGCATTTGCTGCGCTCCAACCATGTGTGTCCCCAGTGCGGGGAGGGGTTTGTTACCCCGAAGACGCTCCGAGACCACGTCTGTTGTACGGGATCTTCAGATAAGAGCTTCGAGAATTCTTCCGCCAATGAAGTAGATGATGATGCTGATAATGATGACTATGAAGAGGAAGAGAACCTGAATTCTGAAACAAGTCAGGGGAGTAATGGTGGTATGTCTAAGGAGGTCAAAGTAGGAGCAGCCTGAGAGTCAGTCTGCCCACCTGTGAGGATTGAGTGCTAAAGATGTTCTGAGTTGATGGAACTAGTAACAGGGTAGATTTTCTTGATCTGTTATCACAGCGTAAGAGAGAGATCCAAGTCATAAATCCGTGTAACGAGTTATTTTTTGCAGCAACACCAAACTTAAGACCAGTGACCAGATTTTTGACATTCCAAAATGTTTGCCACAGTTTGAAAAGTGAAGTGGTTATTAAAACAAAGTAGTTTGTGTAAAGACTTTGCAAAGGGTACCTGTCTAAAGCCTAGATTCTGGTCTGTTAGCTTTCTATTTGTATGTGAGCGTATTTACTTAACATTCCATATATTATTGATGTTTTACATTCAGGACATTATACATATATTTTTGGACATTTTTCTAATTCCCTGCTGTATTCACGTGTAATTCATTTGTCGAATATGCTTTTAGTATCCAAGGTCAAATTTTCCTGTGGAAACAAGAAAAGAAGCAAATCCCACTGAACTTTCAAAAGCTGGAAAATGCTAGATAAATATTGATTTTCGTTGGACTAGTTTTGTCACACCTGGAACGGCCAAGTTTGCAAACTTTTTAGTAGGAGCCTTGTTATTATTTGATTTCATAATATTTTTCTTGTGTTTGGAGGACTTTGCTCATTTTATCGTTGCATATATCTACGCATAACAAGACCAGGAGTTTGTCAGTTTCCATGCAGATGTCTTCATACGTATTCAGGCGCCTGTAATGTTATCATCAAACCTGCAAAACATTTACAGCTTTCATATTCTTTTTTAACATTTTTGTTTGTATCATAACATGTTTCGTTTCGTTTTGTTTTGTTTTTCTTTAACTTCCGTATGTAAGTTGCTAACAGAGTTCAGCAACATTGTTGTATGCTGGTTGTGAGTCACTGTGGATGTGTTCAGATGTAACAAGTTCTTTTCTTCATATGAAGGAAACTACCCACCAATCCATTAGTCAGATGTATCACTTAATTTCTTCCCTTCGTCGGTTCATCATTTTCTGATACAAGTGCTTTAATAACCAGAGAGAATGGGCCGAGTGCAGAATCATTGAACATACAAAACTTAAGAGGTTAATTCAAAATGTCAAACTGTCAAATGTTACTGTTGGTATTTCCCCACTGTCAACTTGGCATACGTATATTTGGGCCTAAATTTGAATGTGAATATCCATTTTTCCTTTAATACACTAACATTGAGCTCGGCGTGTTTCATTTGCCCTGATCTTACCGGGAAGTGTTCTTTTTGTAGTGTCTGACTTGGGAGATCACTGTCCGAGCACAGCATCTCACAGAGCACAGTGTGCGAACGAAGAAGAAGAAGAAGACAGAGCACAGCATCTCACAGAAATTTACATTAAGTATTTGCTGTTAACGGCCAAACTGGCATGAATGCATTTTTTTCCCCTCTAATTTTTGTATCTGCCGTTTTGTGCTTATATACTTTGATATGAAAAAGCTAGGTCATGCTAAATCTGGAACACAGACCTGAGGACTTTGTGGTTTCTGCCTCAGGTCAAGGCCAAGTGAGGTAGGTCAGGGTGGGTTAAACTGTCACGGAGGAAGTGAGTTTGTGATTTGTGTATGGAAATCTGCCTTATTGTACAGGATACATCAGTGTCTCAGTTCTGTCTTGCGTGATACGTCCTGTTCATTTCTTCTACCCCCCCTCCTCCCCACCCTCTAGGAGCTGTGGTCTGGTGTTCTTTGCAGGTGATGTGGGGAAGATGTTAAGGCACAGTATCATGTTGGATTGGGAGTGGGTTATGGTGGCTAATTTTCAGTCTCTGAGTGGAGCTAATGAGCTGGAGCTCAGGACTTCTTACCATAGCGACTGTGGCAGTCCCAGCTCCATTAGCCAGGCTAGGTCTGTTACCAGGTGGGTGCCAACAGAGAGGTGGGACATGGTCTTGGTCGACCGTGGTTCACCAGCCCTAACACTAGCATGCCAGCTACGGCTCGCTGACTGCAAAATCAGACAGAGTTGTTGTCCGTGTTCTGCTTATGTTACAGCAAAATGTGACAGGAAGCAGCACATACCAGACAGTTCAGAACAATGGTTCAGGCAGGGAACTGGTTCCCAGAGGAAGAGAAGCAATCATTTCCCGGGAGGGGGGGGTTTCCATGGGAGGAGGTATGTATAGAGGTAAATTCTTTCTGGGTGATGATTGGATGATGATATGAGGGGAGGGGGTTCCATGGGAGGAAGTATGTATAGAGGTAAATTCTTTCTGGGTGTTGATTGGATGATGATATGAGGGAAGGGGGGGAGGGGTTCCATGGGAGGAAGTATGTATAGAGGTAAATTCTTTCTGGGTGTTGATGATATGAGGAGGGATTAGGAGGTGGAGGGGCAGGCTTGACTGAAAAGGGAGAATTAGGATGTAGAACATCGATGTTTTTATAAGCTTGTTGATGAGTGATAACTTTGAAGAACAATCATCAAAATTACAAACCATTTCTCAATACAAATCTTGGTCATTTTTTTTTAAATGTGCAAAATAAAAGATACAAATAGCAGACATTTTACAAAGCTTTCTGTGGAGAAAACCCCAAAAACATAACTTTGCAAACATTTATTACTTGAGAGAACTCTTCATTTGAAAAAAAAAAAATCAATAAATCACAAATATTTCTTGAGAGATGTAGTCATGAAACAGACCAGTCAGTCATGAGATGGACCAACTGGTCATTAGTGGAAATGTTTTTATTAAACAAACTATAAGTTATAAAAGTATAATTTAATATGAGCCCCTCCCAATCAAAATGCATAATGAATTTGAACTTTTTTATGTTTTTGTAAGAGTTGTCTTGGTGTAATGTGTCTTTTAGTATCTGGCACACAGCAGGCAGGTCTTTTCTGTCAGTTTAAAGTTTTGATCTGTAGTATCATGTTCCTGATCTATTTCCCAGATTGTAAAGCGATTGATCTGATTCAGTCATGTTGTTCTGGAATCAAGAATAGGTTCACAGATCCATGTGAGAGGAAAATATGGTGGGGATCAAATATGTGAGAATTCTGGGATGTCCTCTTGAAATGTTAACAAAGATTCTATTAATTGTTGCCTTTCCCTCTAGATTTGCACAATAGCAATTTGTATATTGCATTTTTAAAAATATTTTTTCAGTTTGTTTCAGTTAAGTGTCTGGTATCATGTTTAGCATCTGGTATCATGTTTAGCATCTGGTATCATGTTTAGCATCTGGTATCATGTTTAGCATCTGGTATCATGTTTGGCATCTGGTATCATGTTTGGCATCTGGTATCATGTTTAGCATCTGGTATCATGTTTGGCATCTGGTATCATGTTTAGCATCTGGTATCATGTTTGGCATCTGGTATCATGTTTAGCATCTGGTATCATGTTTAGCATCTGGTATCATGTTTGTATGTTATTGTGATAATCATGACTAGGCCAGATTTGTTTGAGCAGCGATGTTAAGTACCGATTTTTCTAAAAATCTTTAGAGCAACTGCAAGAATTTAAAGGCCAGAAAGGTGGAACAGATTGAACTCTTAGACCGTCAAACAACACTTGCAGCGCACCAACCCCCCCGCCCCCCCCCCCCCTTTTTTTTTAAACCAGTCATCTTTACCACTATGTCTTCTTGGAAAATATTGTGATGCTTATTTTAGCTTTTAAGACAGCATAAGAATACAAGCTTCCAGCACTGGAGTAAAACCATATAACTGCAGTTAGAAGGCTAAGTTAAAATGATGTCTTCACCAAAGAAATAATTACCAGGGTAAATGTGAAGCAGTTTTTGTAATCCATGAGAACTGTAGTTATTCTTTTAGTTCATGGAAGGTAACTGTGTGTCTGCAGCACAGACATTATTTTGCTGATGCTTTGACAGGCAGAACGTTGTACAGTTTATTTAGCAGGATGTGAGAGAAAAGGTTTTGGGACAGTTTAAGCATGTGTTAGCAGTTCTGTATACTGCAGCATCAGCCAGCAGCATCTAAGCATGAAGTCACAGAGAAGAGTAGGAATAATGTGAATTATCACCAGCTTTTTTTTTTTCATTCACTTCGAGTGGAAAACTTTACAACTTGTATGTGCTAGGTTACTGTCATTTGTATGTGCTAGATTGCTACCACTTGTATGTGCTAGGTTACTATCATTTGTATGTGCTAGATTGCTACCACTTGTATGTGCTAGGTTACTATCATTTGTATGTGCTAGATTGCTACCACTTGTATGTGCTCAGATGCCTCATAGGTCTGATAACTGCATCTAGTTTCATATTTTTTTTCCCCCATCTGAATGTCACATTGTATATTCCATTTTCATGTTTCTGAGAAAAATTCATGTCATATCCTGTGTGTCATATTTTCAGGCAAAATTCACATCTTTATGTGTGTGATAGTTTCAGTGGCTAAAGTGTTTTTTTTTTTTTTACTGTGATTATTGTGATTAATTTCCATGTGATTGCCAGTGTCAGTGCCTTCTTTGGGTTGTATTAATCTGCTGAAGACACGGGCAACTCAAAGCATGTTCATCTTCTCCAGTTTGCCAGCTTGGAATGCTTAGCTGTTTGATATATCACACCTGCTGATAGTTTGAGAGATTTTGAGAGCAGCCATCTGCCTCTGGTTTACTTTTATGTTGGCATGGCTTGATCTGCTCACATTTAAAAAAAAAAAATGAAAAACCTGCTTTGGACATTGTGTTCTTTATTACCTTGATGATGCCAGGGAAATGTTAAAACTGAGATGGCTTTCCTCTGTGAAGGTGCCCAGTATGGAGGTCAGATTCCCTAGTGCCTTGACTGACACGTGGCCTAGTGCCAGTGCTGGAGAGGAAACTGGAGCTTCCAGGAAGATGACATTTTTATATTTTAAGATTTATCCTGTAAAAAAACGCTGGAAAGTATTTCATATTTTGCGTGTGCTGTGTTGTTAAACAAGAATATCTGCTTCAGTATTTGCAAATGTCAGTATGATGCAGCTGTGATGTCATGTAGTAGTTTGAGATGGCTGTGATGTCATAAAGCACTATGAGTCAGCTGTGATGTCATAAAGCCTTATGAGACAGATGTGATGTCAGATGAATTGATTAGATATGTGATGTCATATGGAAGTATTAGATAGCTGTGATGTCATGTAACAGCATGAGACAGCTGTGATGTCAGGGAAAAATTATAAGGAATTGTAGAAGTAAGAGGCACCTGTGATGTCACAGGAAAGTTAGAGACAGCTGTGATGTTGTGTAGCAAGAGGAGACAACTGTGATGTTAGTTTATATGGGGCACATGTATTATCATATAACAGGATAAGACAGCTGTGATATCACAGGAAAGTAAGAGACAGGTGTGATGTCACAGGAAAGTAAGATACAGCTGTGATGTCATAGGAATGTAAGAGACAGCTGTGATGTCACAGGAAAGTAAGAGACAGCTGTGATGTTTTTTTGTTTAAGTAAATCAAATTTTTTTTTTTGAGAAAAATTTATCCAGGTTTTCATTTACAAAACATTCCAGTGACCTCATTTTTTATATTGTATTGATTGACATTTGTACTGACTGACATATGTATTGATTGACATTTGTACTAACTGAAATTTGTATTGATTGACTTTTGTACTGGCTGGTATATGTATTGATTGACATTTGTACTGGTTGATATATGTATTGACTGACATTTGTACTGGCTGACATAAGCATGATTGACATTTGTGCTGACTGAGATATGAACTAATTGAAATTTATTGCTGAGTACCTGTTGACATGTATACTAACATATATACTGATTGGCATTTGTCATGAGAGAGATGTACTGACATTTGTACAGAGAGAGATATGAACTGACTGCCTTTACTAAGATTGACATTTGTACTGACTGAGACACATACAGACTGACATTTACTTTTACTGAGACTGACATTTGTACTAATTGAAAGCTGACATTTGCCTTTACTCAGATTGACATTTGTGCTGACAGACATTTGCCTTTACTGAGATTGGCATTTGTACTGACAGACATTTGCCTTTACTCAGATTTATATTTGTACTGACTGAGATGTACTTATTGACAGTGAACCTATGTGTACATAAGGATAAATGATGTATGGCATGGCTTGTACACATTTCCTTACTTTGAAGATGATATTGTACCACCACTGACTATGTTGATGGAGTACACATTTTCTCACTTTGAAGATGGTATTGTACCACCACTGACTATGTTGATGGAGTACACATTTCCTTACTTTGAAGATGGTATTGTACCACCACTGACTATGTTGATGGAGTACACATTGTCTCGTTATTATTGTGTTATTGGTAAGCAAATCAAAATGTTCACTGGTTGTGCATAAATACAAATTGTTGTTTTCTTGTACATTATAACTGGAAGCTTTTAATGTACACATGAATCAAAGACATCAGACATCATCTGCCATACTTGTTCTATGAAATATTTTTTGTTTCTTTATTTTGTTATTGAATTTCTGTATTTTTGTATATCCCATAGTTGAACATTTGTAACCAGGATGTAAATGGCAGAGTTAATCTTAGCCAGCAGCATTGTATTTGGTGGCTAATGTAAGAACAGCTAGCAAACATAGTGACTGATTCAGCCATAGACTGTGCGAGATGGCTAATCCAATAGTAGCCAGAGTATGCTGTTCCTGAGTTAATTATAGCCAGTGTGCATGGTGGCCAGGAGACTTTATTTAACTTAGTTGCTTAATTTGTCACATAAAATGGCATTTATTGCTAGGTTTGTTTCATGTTTGTTATTCTATCAAACAAACGATCTTTGTGGGGTCATATAATAATGGAAGAAATACTTGGATATGTGCAGATTACAGTTTTTAATTTACTTTGCTAAAGTTGAAGAACACAGATCTCTCTCTCTCTCTCTCTCTCTCTCTCTCTCTGAACCTTAAGTGCCCAGGGCACGTGGGGCTTCCACAAGGGTTTTCCACAAACGACTTTTCTTTGCCTTTTTTTCCACTCTTGCCCGGGTGAGCCCTCTGTTGCTCAACATCCTCTCTGTTGTTATTCTCCATGTCTCTTTTGGTCTACCCTTACTTCTGTTCCCCTGTGGTGTCCATCTTAGTGCTATTTTTGGTAGTGAGTTGTCAGTCATTCGGAGCACATGTCCCAACCATCGCCAGCGTCTTTCCTCAGTAATTGCTGTCAGTGGCTTCATCTGCATTTCTGCCAACAAGATGTTATTCCTATGGTGTTTGGCCAAAATATTTTTCTAATCCTTCGTAAACATTTAGTCTGGAAAGAATTTAACTTGTTTTCTATGGTTTTTGTGATTTTCTAGCATTCACTTCCATAGAGTAGTAGACTTAGAACATTACTCTTAAATATCCTGATTTTCATATTCATGCTTAGTTTTTTAGATTTCCATATAGTCTGCAGCACTGCAAAAGCCTGGTTTGCTCTAGTAAGTCTGCTGTTGATGTTCTCTGTGCAGTCTCCATTTTCTACTACACTACTGCCAAGATAAATAATGTTGGTGATAGTACACATCCCTGCTTCACTCCCGTTTGTACCCTAAAGCTGCTGGAGGTATGTTCTCCACAGATCACTTTGCACTGAAAACCCTCATATAGGGCTTTGATTACATTCACTATCTTATGGAGGCCATGCCATCTTAGGATTTTCCACAGTGCATCTCTGTTGACACTGTCAGAACCTTTCTCAAAATCTATAAACAATGCATATGTTGTGCTGTGCCACTCATTTGCCTGTTCTAATATTTGTCTAAGTACAAATATGTGATCTATGCATGATCTTCCTTTCCTAAATCCTGCCTGCTCTTTTCGAAGTTTTCCCTCAAGTGCTGGTACAATTCTGTTGATGATTATTCTACAAAATACTTAACTGGTGAGTGGCCGTAGGGTAATGCCTCTCCAGTTCCCGCAATCTATGAGGTCACCATTCTTTGGTAGTTTTACTGTAAGGCCAGTTTTCCACTCCTCTGGAGCTTTTTCTAGATCACAAATTTGTTGTAATATCCGGCAAAGTTGTTTTGGTGTTTCTGTTTCTTCTGCTTTCAACATCTCAGCAGTCACTTCATCTTCACCTGGTGCCCTGTCTAATTTTAGCTTCTTTATTGCCTCCTTTACTTCACTTATTGTTACTGGTCCTGTATTGATGTTTAGTTCCATTTTTGCTTCAGGTATGTCTATTGTTTGTGCTGCTTGTGTTCTGTTTAGTAGGGTGTTAAAGTGTTCCCTCCATCTTTCAATTTTTTCTCTTTCTCCACTGACCAGTTGTCCCTTATGTGTCCTTATTGCACTCTCACATCTTGTGCTGAAGTTACCTGTCATCAGCTTTGTGATTTTGTATATGGTTTTCATGTCATTTGCATATACTGCTTTCTCTGTTGCTTCTGCTAAGTTGTCATAGTATTGATGTTTATCTTGATGGCATGATTCCTTCACTTCTTTGTCTTTTTATGCATAATTACTTAAAACTTGTTCTTTTAGCCGTTGTGATTTGGTGTTCAGTAATTTTTTCATTGATTTCTTTTCTTTGCTCTATCTTTTCCCTTGTGGTCTTGCTTATCCATTCCTCTTTTCTCTGTTTCCGATATCCCAGCACCTCTTTTGCCATTTCCTGTAGTGTTTTGTTGAACTCTAGTATGGACATTTCTACTTCATCTTGTAGGACACTGAAGCAGTTCTTAAGTACTATTGAGAACTCATTGAAGAACACAAATATCCCAGGCTAAATGTGGGGTGAGGATTTTGTCTTGGCCATACAAAAGGTTTGAATGTAAAGCTGGAACAAGTTTTGATTGGATAAAGTTCAAAGCTGGAACTTCTAGAGCAGTGGTTTCCAGCTTTTTTTTTAGCATGACCCTAAACAGCAATGCTCCCAGCAACCCATGAAGGAGACTTTGAAAATACTGAAAAATTGAGCAAACATTATTTCAGTCAGTTGTATCAAATGTGATTGATTGAGAAGTGGTAGGGGTTACTTAAAATTCTGGCCTTTTTTTTTCATAAACTTATATTAAACAAGAAGTTTTCATAATATCTTCTAACTTCTACTTTATCTCGGCCTCCCCCCCCCCCCCTTTTCCCCCAAATTTTGGGTCATGATCCAAGGTCATGGACTAATTGTTCTAAAGGAAAATAGGAGAAAAATCAGGGAACAAAATATTAAAAGGAATTTGATGAATTCTAGAAGAGTGAGTACTATGAGGGTCAGTGCAGCCGTGTGAGGGTCAGTGCAGCCGTGTGAGGGTCAGTGCAGCTGTGTGAGGGTCAGTGCAGCTGTGTGAGCCATGTGTGTGGGTCTTCATCATCACCACCACTCATCTTGTATGTGGGTTTCATAGGATCTGTCTGCCTTGCTTTGTCTGCCTTGCTTTGTCTTTGCTTTCAGCCAGCTGATCTTAGTGCTAGCTATCTCTTGATATTGTCTGGACATCTTTGTTTATTCCATCAGTTATAGTTTTCAGTATTTTATATTTGTGCCTCTTGATATGGCCAGAGTATCTTCATTGTAGTCAGTCAGTTATTTCAAAACCTTCTTTGTTTTTCTTCAGTCATTTGTTCTATCACTTCTTTGTTTGTCACCAGTCAGTTGTTCCTACTCTCATTGTCTTCATTCACTTGTTCTTTTAGCCGTTGTGATTTGGTGTTCAGTAATTTTTTCATTGATTTCTTTTCTTTGCTCTATCTTTTCCCTTGTGGTCTTGCTTATCCATTCCTCTTTTCTCTGTTTCCGATATCCCAGCACCTCTTTTGCCATTTCCTGTAGTGTTTTGTTGAACTCTAGTATGGACATTTCTACTTCATCTTGTAGGACACTGAAGCAGTTCTTAAGTACTATTGAGAACTCATTGAAGAACACAAATATCCCAGGCTAAATGTGGGGTGAGGATTTTGTCTTGGCCATACAAAAGGTTTGAATGTAAAGCTGGAACAAGTTTTGATTGGATAAAGTTCAAAGCTGGAACTTCTAGAGCAGTGGTTTCCAGCTTTTTTTTTTGAGCATGACCCTAAACAGCAATGCTCCCAGCAACCCATGAAGGAGACTTTGAAAATACTGAAAAATTGAGCAAACATTATTTCAGTCAGTTGTATCAAATGTGATTGATTGAGAAGTGGTAGGGGTTACTTAAAATTCTGGCCTTTTTTTTTCATAAACTTATATTAAACAAGAAGTTTTCATAATATCTTCTAACTTCTACTTTATCTCGGCCTTCCCCCCCCCTTCCCCCAAATTTTGGGTCATGATCCAAGGTCATGGACTAATTGTTCTAAAGGAAAATAGGAGAAAAATCAGGGAACAAAATATTAAAAGGAATTTGATGAATTCTAGAAGAGTGAGTACTATGAGGGTCAGTGCAGCCGTGTGAGGGTCAGTGCAGCCGTGTGAGGGTCAGTGCAGCTGTGTGAGGGTCAGTGCAGCTGTGTGAGCCATGTGTGTGGGTCTTCATCATCACCACCACTCATCTTGTATGTGGGTTTCATAGGATCTGTCTGCCTTGCTTTGTCTGCCTTGCTTTGTCTGCCTTGCTGTGTCTTTGCTTTCAGCCAGCTGATCTTAGTGCTAGCTATCTCTTGATATTGTCTGGACATCTTTGTTTATTCCATCAGTTATAGTTTTCAGTATTTTATATTTGTGCCTCTTGATATGGCCAGAGTATCTTCATTGTAGTCAGTCAGTTATTTCAAAACCTTCTTTGTTTGTCTTCAGTCATTTGTTCTATCACTTCTTTGTTTGTCACCAGTCAGTTGTTCCTACTCTCTTTGTCTTCATTCAATTGTTCTATCACTTCTTTGTTTGTCACCAGTCAGTTGTTCCTACTCTCTTTGTCTTCATTCAATTGTTCTATCACTTCTTTGTTTGTCAGACATGCTGAGACCTCTTTGTCTTCAGTCAGGTAATCTAACATCTCATTTGTTATAACATACCTTTGCCTTCAGTCAGGTAATCTAACATCTCATTTGTTATAACATACCTTTGCCTTCAGTCAGGTAATCTAACATCTCATTTGTTATAACATACCTTTGTCTTTAGTCCTTTGTTCTAGAGATGACACGAACATGTGTGAAACAGCTTCAGTGCATGATGGGACAAGTCCCAGCACTTGGTGATACTCAGACAGTGCCCTCACCCAGATAGTTGACCCAAGATCCGCTGAGTTACTGCTTCTCATGACCTCTAGTTATTTACAGTTTTTTTCTTCTGTTAGATATAAATGATTTTTATCACCAAATTGACTTTGTAGGCAGCTTTGAGTTGTAGTTCATGGGGATCTAAGGTGTACATGGAGTATTTACCATGTTCCTTATCGTACATAAAAATGAAAATCATCACGTTTCAAACACTTTCCTGAATTAAAACCAGCCTACACGTAGAGGAAGCTACGTTTCAGATCTTGTCATTCTCCAAGTGTTTTATGTCTTTCATTCCAAAACAGCATTGGCAGAGCAGGGAGATCTTGCATGTCTGTGCTCACAACAAAGAGATTATTTGGAGTCTTAAACAAAAAAACATTGACAACAAGCACATTTACAAGCCAGCCCACATTTTTTAATTATACAGTGGCCTCCTTCCAGTTTATTTCTACCAACATTTCTCATCAAGATTAATGCGAGCAGAGCAGGAGTGAAAGAGTTGACATCGTGATGTGAAACAGAAGCAGGTAGATTGAGCTGATCAGAACACAGGTATTTAGCTGATCAGAACATAGCCATTTAGCTGATCAGAACATAGCCATTTAGCTGATCAGAACACAGCCATTTAGCTGATCAGAACATAGCCATTTAGCTGATCAGAACATAGCCATTTAGCTGATCAGAACATAGCCATTTAGCTGATCAGAACATAGCCATTTAGCTGATCAGAACACAGCCATTGAGCTGATCAGAACACAGCCATTTAGCTGATCAGAACACAGCCATCCATAAGGTGAAAGTTACTTTCAAGTGGAATTTGTTGCCTTATTTTCTTTTCTGTTTTTCTGACTATGGAGACAGTATGCCATTATTTTTAGGTCACAATGTATTTGTCAAAATCTGAGAAGTGACATGTTTGTCACGTTTTTTTTAGGTGACAGTTTTTTTCTTCACATTTGAATGAAGTAAATGTCATGTAAGTGAGCAGTAGCCAATCAAAAAACAGTTACGTTCATTTCTTCTGTTTAAATGTTCTGAAATCTATAGGACAGGTCCTTTGCTTTTCTGGTGAGTAATTATGATGATGATGATTGGCAGCTGTCGGAGCTTTCTTCACATCCCAGGACAAGGATGCCCTACCACAGAGTGATAGTGCTGGACTTCTTAGTTAGATCCACCACATCCATCCTTGCCACATTTGTCAGACTCTGAGTTGTAGATGCTAGAAAAGAGAGAAAGGGGTGGGGGGGGGGGTGTGGGGTCATAACCAGTTGTAATAGTCACCCTTGACCTTAGGTTAGATGCCCATTTTCCTCTTCATTCCCGGCACTGACACCAGATCCCTTGTATCTCTACAGCATGCCAGGGTCAATGTGACCTGTTGACCTTGAGCCCCGTACACCATGTCAGGGTCAGTGTGACCTGTTGACCTTGAGTCTGTACAGATTTTTAAAAATTCTTTTATTCACGAGTGTTAATGTAACAAATATATATCTTCTATATAAATGCAGTCTACTCGATTCAGTTCTCATTCATTCTTCATTCCATATATTATCTGTCATATTTATGTCATTCCACATATTGTCATTCAATATGTTTTCAGTTTAATATGTCATTCCATATATTATTTGTCAACCAGTATATTATTTGGTATATTAATATGTCATTCCATATATTATTTGTCACTAGTATATTTTGGGTCAGATTCCGTATATTTGTCACTCCAATTTGCTGTAAATAAAACTCTCAAGATTTAAGAAATGTGTGGTTGTAACAAATAAAAGTTTTCATATTTACAGCGTTTTGTGGGAGTTTGGTCTGTATGTGGGCGAGTAGGATAGGGAGTGGGAGGTGGCCTCAGGTCTGCTGAGTGTGTGTGTGTGTGTTTAGAGGTCAGAACTGTGAACCACGTGGCTCGTAGGGCGGCCACGTGATGCCCTTCGCTGACAGACAGGGCCGTGAATCCACAGAGCCAGTAGGAGAACTGTAAAATGAATAAAGCAAAGAGAAGAATGGCGTACTGAGCTTCCTTTTAATTAGCATGAGGATTGGCAGTACGTCATTAGTTCTCTTTCGTTGCTTTTTTTTTTTCAATAGTTCGCTCTCACCCTTCTTTGCTCTTTCATTCATTTTTTCTTCTGTTAGATATAAATGATTTTTATCACCAAATTGACTTTGTAGGCAGCTTTGAGTTGTAGTTCATAGGGATCTAAGGTGTACATGGAGTATTTACCATGTTCCTTATCGTACATAAAAATGAAAATCATCACGTTTCAAACACTTTCCTGAATTAAAACCAGCCTACACGTAGAGGAAGCTACGTTTCAGATCTTGTCATTCTCCAAGTGTTTTATGTCTTTCATTCCAAAACAGCATTGGCAGAGCAGGGAGATCTTGCATGTCTGTGCTCACAACAAAGAGATTATTTGGAGTCTTAAACAAAAAAAACATTGACAACAAGCACATTTACAAGCCAGCCCACATTTTTTAATTATACAGTGGCCTCCTTCCAGTTTATTTCTACCAACATTTCTCATCAAAATTAATGCGAGCAGAGCAGGAGTGAAAGAGTTGACATCGTGATGTGAAACAGAAGCAGGTAGATTGAGCTGATCAGAACACAGCCATTGAGCTGATCAGAACATAGCCATTTAGCTGATCAGAACATAGCCATTTAGCTGATCAGAACACAGCCATTTAGCTGATCAGAACATAGCCATTTAGCTGATCAGAACATAGCCATTTAGCTGATCAGAACATAGCCATTTAGCTGATCAGAACATAGCCATTTAGCTGATCAGAACACAGCCATTGAGCTGATCAGAACACAGCCATTTAGCTGATCAGAACACAGCCATCCATAAGGTGAAAGTTACTTTCAAGTGGAATTTGTTGCCTTATTTTCTTTTCTGTTTTTCTGACTATGGAGACAGTATGCCATTATTTTTAGGTCACAATGTATTTGTCAAAATCTGAGAAGTGACATGTTTGTCACGTTTTTTTTAGGTGACAGTTTTTTTTCTTCACATTTGAATGAAGTAAATGTCATGTAAGTGAGCAGTAGCCAATCAAAAAACAGTTACGTTCATTTCTTCTGTTTAAATGTTCTGAAATCTATAGGACAGGTCCTTTGCTTTTCTGGTGAGTAATTATGATGATGATGATTGGCAGCTGTCGGAGCTTTCTTCACATCCCAGGACAAGGATGCCCTACCACAGAGTGATAGTGCTGGACTTCTTAGTTAGATCCACCACATCCATCCTTGCCACATTTGTCAGACTCTGAGTTGTAGATGCTAGAAAAGAGAGAAAGGGGTGGGGGGGGGGGTGTGGGGTCATAACCAGTTGTAATAGTCACCCTTGACCTTAGGTTAGATGCCCATTTTCCTCTTCATTCCCGGCACTGACACCAGATCCCTTGTATCTCTACAGCATGCCAGGGTCAATGTGACCTGTTGACCTTGAGCCCCGTACACCATGTCAGGGTCAGTGTGACCTGTTGACCTTGAGTCTGTACAGATTTTTAAAAATTCTTTTATTCACGAGTGTTAATGTAACAAATATATATCTTCTATATAAATGCAGTCTACTCGATTCAGTTCTCATTCATTCTTCATTCCATATATTATCTGTCATATTTATGTCATTCCACATATTGTCATTCAATATGTTTTCAGTTTAATATGTCATTCCATATATTATTTGTCAACCAGTATATTATTTGGTATATTAATATGTCATTCCATATATTATTTGTCACTAGTATATTTTGGGTCAGATTCCGTATATTATTTGTCACTCCAATTTGCTGTAAATAAAACTCTCAAGATTTAAGAAATGTGTGGTTGTAACAAATAAAAGTTTTCATATTTACAGGTTTTGTGGGAGTTTGGTCTGTATGTGGGCGAGTAGGATAGGGAGTGGGAGGTGGCCTCAGGTCTGCTGAGTGTGTGTGTGTGTTTAGAGGTCAGAACTGTGAACCACGTGGCTCGTAGGGCGGCCACGTGATGCCCTTCGCTGACAGACAGGGCCGTGAATCCACAGAGCCAGTAGGAGAACTGTAAAATGAATAAAGCAAAGAGAAGAATGGCGTACTGAGCTTCCTTTTAATTAGCATGAGGATTGGCAGTACGTCATTAGTTCTCTTTCGTTGCTTTTTTTTTTTCAATAGTTCGCTCTCACCCTTCTTTGCTCTTTCATTCATTTATTCTTTCATTAGTTTAGTCTCACCCTTCTTTGCTCTTTCATTAGTCTAGTCTCGCCCTTGTTTGCACTTTCACTCATTTATTGTTTCATTAGTTCGCTCTCACCCTTCTTTGCTCTTTCATTCATTTATTCTTTCATTAGTTCGCTCACACCTTTGCTTGCTCTTTCATTCATTTATTCTTTCATCAGTTTAGTCTCACCCTTCTTTGCTCTTTCATTTATTTATTCTTTCATTAGTCTAGTCTCGCCCTTATTTGCACTTTCACTCATTTATTCTTTCATTAGTTCACTCTCACCCTTCTTTGCTCTCTCATTCATTTATTCTTTCATTAGTTCGCTCTCACCCTTCTTTGCTCTCTCGTTCATTTATTCTTTCATTAGTTTGATCTTACCCTTCTTTGCTCTCTCATTCATTTATTCTTTCATTAGTTTGATCTTACCCTTCTTTGCTCTCTCATTGATTTATTCTTTCATTAGTTTGATCTTACCCTTCTTTGCTCTTTCATTCATTTATTCTTTCATTAGTTTGATCTTACCCTTCTTTGCTCTCTCATTCATTTATTCTTTCATTAGTTTGATCTTACCCTTCTTTGCTCTTTCATTCATTTATTCTTTCATTAGTTTGATCTTACCCTTCTTTGCTCTTTCATTTATTTATTCTTTCATTAGTTTGATCTTACCCTTCTTTGCTCTTTCATTCATTTATTCTTTCATTAGTTTGATCTTACCCTTCTTTGCTCTTTCATTCATTTATTCTTTCATTAGTTTGATCTTACCCTTCTTTGCTCTCTCATTCATTTATTCTTTCATTAGTTTGATCTTACCCTTCTTTGCTCTTTCATTCATTTATTCTTTCATTAGTTTGATCTTACCCTTGTTTGCTTACCTTTCGTAATTGTCTCGTTCTGAAACAAGTTTGTCATTACAAGAAAATACAAATATTCTTCTCTGCTCCTGTCATCTCTTCCCTCTCTCCCTCTCCTCTCTTGTTCTCTCCATCTCCTCTCTTCTTCTCTCTCTCCTCTTCCTTTTCTCCTCTTCTCTTTCCCTCCTCTCCTGTCTTCTCTTTTCTCCTCTTTCTCTCCATTCTTCTCTCTCTTCCTCTCCTTTTTCTCTTCTCCTCTCATCACTACACTACTCCTCTACTTTTCTTCTCATCTCATCTGCTCTCTTCTCATCTCCTTTCTTCACTACATTGCACTCCTCTACTTTCCTTTCCCCTCCTTTCTTCTCTATATTCTGTCCTCTCTCTGTTCTCTATCCTCTTCTCCTCTCCTCTCCTTTCTTCTCTCTATCCTCTCCTTTTTATCCTCTCCTCTTCCTCTTACGCTCAGAGCTATCATCGCTCTACAGACAACTCCTGGTTATATTTCCTCTAACCCCCCCCTCTCTCTCTCTCACTCTCACTCTGTGTGTGGTCGCTTGCGTGTGTGGTGTTTAAATTGTGTAATGTGGACAGAGCATACATATAGGAAGACTAATAGATGTATGTATGTAGGGAGGGAAATATGATCTTTGGCTCGAATCTACGGCTCTTATAGTTGTACATAATTCTTGCATATTATGTACAATGATTTCTTCCGTGATAATCTAGACATTGCAGGCACTGTTATCAATGTACGTACATGCAGTCTTGTGCACATCTCACAGAAAAAAGACTAAGAAGAACATACACAAGAACAACTTCATCTTCTCCCCTACATCCTTCTTCTGTCTCTCTGGAACTACGAGCTAATGTTCTGTGCGGCCGATACTTTGAAGGTGTTGAGGTGCAGCATGGTGTCGGCTAGGGAGTGGGTTGTGGGAACTATTTTCTCAGCCCCTGGATAGAACTAAAAAGCAGGGGGTGCGCAGTACTTCTTTAGCAGACTCCGCCACCATGGGGGGCTGTGGAGATGCCCGGCACGTTATTCATATTATACCTGTCACTGTTCGTACCAATGAAAAGGTGAGACAGGGTCTTTATCAGCTATGGTTTGCCTACCCTGACCCCAACATGTCAGCTATGGTTTGCCTACCCTGACCCCAACATGTCAGCTATGGTTTGCCTACCTTGACCCCAACATGTCAGCTATAGTTTGCCTACCCTGACCCCAACATGTCAGCTATGGTTTGCCTACCCTGACCCCAACATGTCAGCTATGGTTTGCCTACCCTGACCCCAACATGTCAGCTATGGTTTGCCTACCCTGACCCCAACGTGTCAGCTATAGTTTGCCTACCTTGACCCCAACATGTCGGCTATAGTTTGCCTACACGGACCCCAACATATCAGCTATGGTTTGCCTACCCTGACCCCAACGTGTCAGCTATAGTTTGCCTACCTTGACCCCAACATGTCGGCTATAGTTTGCCTACTCGGACCCCAACATATCGGCTATAGTTTGTCTACCCTGACCTCAACATGTCAGCTATGTTTCGGTGACTGCCTAAATCAGACAGCTCCTTCACCCCTGAACAGTCTCAACAGAATATCACAACCATATTCTCCCAGATAGCTCCTTGATCCACGGAAAGTCTCAACAGAATAGTATAACCATCTTATCCTTGATAGCTCCTTGATCTGCGAAAAGTCTCAACAGAATATCACAACCATATTGTCCCAGATAGCTCCTTGATCCACGAAAAGTCTCAACAGAATATTACAACCATATTGTCCCAGATAGCTCCTTGATCCACGAAAAGTCTCAACAGAATATTATAACCATCTTGTCCTAGATAGCTCCTTGATCCATGAAAAGTCTCAACAGAATATCACAACCATCTTGTCCCAGATAGCTCTTGATCCACGAAAAGCCTCAACAGAATATCACAACCTTCGTGTGTCGCATGCACGAGAACGTCACACATTTAACGGAAGTTCAGTCTTTCAAATTGTTCAGAACATACACAAATAATGAATCCACGCACTTCTCTGTACGATAACCTCAAGTACAACAGTCGGGCATTTAATTCTGGTAAGTACGTCATCATCATCATCATCATCAAACCTGGCGTGCATACCGAACATTTGAATCAACCTGTCACGTGATCGAAGCCTTGACAAGCTATTGGTGAAATCATCTCAAGAGAAATTTCTCTTCATAGCAGAATGAGTCAGTCAGAAATTCCCCGCTAATATTCTGTTCCTCTTCTGAGTGCATGTACTTAGATCATCAACTTTGTACATCACACCCCAAGATATTCATTCTTTAAACTAGCATCCTTCATGAAGAAAGGATTTCACATGGAGAACGCGACCGGCGCGACAGAGATGTTGTCAGATTTATCAGTTAGCCAACCCTTAGCTGACGGAGACGCTGTCAG
The DNA here is from genome assembly GCA_009760885.1 of Achatina immaculata. Taxonomy (NCBI): domain Eukaryota; kingdom Metazoa; phylum Mollusca; class Gastropoda; order Stylommatophora; family Achatinidae; genus Lissachatina; species Lissachatina immaculata. Next base: position 40,315,912 of record CM019691.1, on the reverse strand, counting down.
ATTTATCAGTTAGCCAACCCTTAGCTGACGGAGACGCTGTCAGATTTATCAGTTAGCCAACCCTCATCTCATCTGCTCTCTTCTCATCTCCTTTCTTCACTACATTGCACTCCTCTACTTTCCTTTCCCCTCCTTTCTTCTCTATATTCTGTCCTCTCTCTGTTCTCTATCCTCTTCTCCTCTCCTCTCCTCCTCTCCTTTCTTCTCTCTATCCTCTCCTTTTTATCCTCTCCTCTTCCTCTTACGCTCAGAGCTATCATCGCTCTACAGACAACTCCTGGTTATATTTCCTCTACACCCCCCCTCTCTCTCTCTCACTTTCTCACTCTGTGTGTGGTCGCTTGCGTGTGTGGTGTTTAAATTGTGTAATGTGGACAGAGCATACATATAGGAAGACTAATAGATGTATGTATGTAGGGAGGGAAATATGATCTTTGGCTCGAATCTACGGCTCTTATAGTTGTACATAATTCTTGCATATTATGTACAATGATTTCGTCCGTGATAATCTAGACATTGCAGGCACTGTTATCAATGTACGTACATGCAGTCTTGTGCACATCTCACAGAAAAAAGACTAAGAAGAACATACACAAGAACAACTTCATCTTCTCCCCTACATCCTTCTTCTGTCTCTCTGGAACTACGAGCTAATGTTCTGTGCGGCCGATACTTTGAAGGTGTTGAGGTGCAGCATGGTGTCGGCTAGGGAGTGGGTTGTGGGAACTATTTTCTCAGCCCCTGGATAGAACTAAAAAGCAGGGGGTGCGCAGTACTTCTTTAGCAGACTCCGCCACCATGAGGGGCTGTGGAGATGCCCGGCACGTTATCCAGATTATACCTGTCACTGTTCGTACCAATGAAAAGGTGAGACAGGGTCTTTATCAGCTATGGTTTGCCTACCCTGACCCCAACATGTCAGCTATGGTTTGCCTACCCTGACCCCAACATGTCAGCTATGGTTTGCCTACCCTGACCCCAACATGTCAGCTATGGTTTGCCTACCCTGACCCCAACATGTCAGCTATGGTTTGCCTACCTTGACCCCAACATGTCAGCTATAGTTTGCCTACCCTGACCCCAACATGTCAGCTATGGTTTGCCTACCCTGACCCCAACATGTCAGCTATGGTTTGCCTACCCTGACCTCAACGTGTCAGCTATAGTTTGCCTACCTTGACCCCAACATGTCAGCTATGGTTTGCCTACACGGACCCCAACATATCAGCTATGGTTTGCCTACCCTGACCCCAACATGTCAGCTATAGTTTGCCTACCCTGTCCCCAACATGTCGGCTATAGTTTGCCTACTCGGACCCCAACATATTGGCTATAGTTTGTCTACCCTGACCTCAACATGTCAGCTATGGTTTGTCTACCCTGACCTCAACATGTCAGCTATGGTTTGTCTACCCTGACCTCAACATGTCAGCTATGGTTTGTCTACCCTGACCTCAACATGTCAGCTATGGTTTGTCTACCCTGACCTCAACATGTCAGCTATGGTTTGTCTACCCTGACCTCAACATGTCAGCTATGGTTTGTCTACCCTGACCTCAACATGTCAGCTATGGTTTGTCTACCCTGACCTCAACATGTCAGCTATGGTTCAGTGACTGCCTAAATCAGACAGCTCCTTCACCCCTGAACAGTCTCAACAGAATATCACAACCTTCGTGTGTCGCATGCACGAGAACGTCACACATTTAACGGAAGTTCAGTCTTTCAAATTGTTCAGAACATACACAAATAATGAATCCACGCACTTCTCTGTACGATAACCTCAAGTACAACAGTGGGGCATTTAATTCTGGTAAGTACATCATCATCATCATCATCATCATCAAACCTGGCGTGCATACCGAACATCTGAATCAACCTGTCACGTGATCGAAGCCTTGACAAGCTATTGGTGAAATCATCTCAAGAGAAATTTCTCTTCATAGCAGAATGAGTCAGTCAGAAATTCCCCGCTAATATTCTGTTCCTCTTCTGAGTGCATGTACTTAGATTATCAACTTTGTACATCACACCCTAAGATATTCATTCTTTAAACTAGCATCCTTCATGAAGAAAGGATTTCACATGGAGAACGCGACCGGCGCGACAGAAATGTTGTCAGATTTATCAGTTAGCCAACCCTTAGCTGACGGAGACGCTGTCAGATTTATCAGTTAGCCAACCCTTAGCTGACGGAGACGCTGTCAGATTTATCAGTTAGCCAACCCTTAGTTGACGGAGACGCTGTCAGATTTATCAGTTAACCAACCCTTAGTTGACGGAGACGCTGTCAGATTTATCAGTTAGCCAACCCTTAGTTGACGGAGACGCTGTCAGATTTATCAGTTAGCCAACCCTTATTTGACGGAGACGCTGTCAGATTTATCAGTTAGCCAACCCTTATTTGACGGAGACGCTGTCAGATTTATCAGTTAGCCAACCCTTAGTTGACGGAGACGCTGTCAGATTTATCAGTTAGCCAACCCTTAGTTGACGGAGACGCTGTCAGATTTATCAGTTAGCCAACCCTTAGCTGACGTACTGGAATCTTGGTTGGCGAACTATGGTCGATCAAGACCGTGTCCTGCCTCTCTCTCCGTACACCCAGTACCAGGCCTAGCCTGGCTGACGGGTCCTGGGTGGTCGTAGTCTCCATGGTCGGGTCAGGGATAATCATAGTCTTCATGGTCGGGTCAGGGATAGTCATAGTCTTCATGGTCGGGTCAGGGATAGTCATAGTCTTCATGGTCGGGTCAGGGATAGTCATAGTCTTCATGGTCGGGTCAGGGATAGTCATAGTCTTCATGGTCGGGTCAGGGATAATCATAGTCTTCATGGTCGGGTCAGGGATAGTCATAGTCTTCATGGTCGGGTCAGGGATAGTCATAGTCTTCATGGTCGGGTCAGGGATAGTCATAGTCTTCATGGTCGGGTCAGGGATAGTCATAGTCTTCATGGTCGGGTCAGGGATAGTCATAGTCTTCATGGTCGGGTCAGGGATAGTCATAGTCTTCATGGTCGGGTCAGGGATAGTCATAGTCTTCATGGTTGGGTCAGGGATAGTTATAGTCTCCATGATCGGGTCAGGGATAGTCATAGTCTTCATGGTCGGGTCAGGGATAGTCATAATCTCCATGGTCGGGTCAGGGATAGTCATAGTCTTCATGGTCGGGTCAGGGATAGTCATAGTCTTCATGGTCGGGTCAGGGATAGTCATAGTCTTCATGGTCGGGTCAGGGATAGTCATAGTCTCCATGGTCGGGTCAGGGATAGTCATAGTCTCCATGGTCGGGTCAGGGATAGTCATAGTCTCCATGAACAGGTCAGGGATAGTCATAGTTTCAATGAACGGGTCAGGGATTGTCGTGGCCCCAATTTGGTGAGCCTGATAAAGAAGTACTACACGCCCTTGCTTTTTTTAGCTGCACCCAGGGTCCTAAAAATAACCTACTCCCAATCCGACAGCGTGCTATGCCTCAATATCTTCATCACATGGACTGCACATAACACCAGGTGGCAGCTCCTGGAAGACTTGAGAAGAAGAGAAGTAGCTCTTACTTATGAGAAGAAGCAGCTCTTACTTGTGGGAAGAAGCAGCTCTTACTTGTGAGAAGAAGTAGCTCTTACTTGTGAGAAGAAGTAGCTCTTACTTGTGAGAAGAAGCAGCTCTTACTTGTGGGAAGAAGTAGCTCTTACTTGTGAGAAGAAGCAGCTCTTACTTGTGAGAAGAAGTAGCTCTTACTTGTGGGAAGAAGTAGCTCTTACTTGTGAGAAGAAGCAACTCTTACTTGTGAGAAGAAGCAACTCTTACTTGTGGGAAGAAGCAGCTCTTACTTGTAGAAAGAAGCAGCTCTTACTTGTGGGAAGAAACAACTCTTACTTGTGGGAAGAAGCAGCTCTTACTTGTGGGAAGAAACAACTCTTACTTGTAGAAAGAAGCAGCTCTTACTTGTGGGAAGAAACAACTCTTACTTGTAGAAAGAAGCAGCTCTTACTTGTGGGAAGAAACAACTCTTACTTGTAGAAAGAAGCAGCTCTTACTTGTGGGAAGAAACAACTCTTACTTGTGGGAAGAAGCAGCTCTTACTTGTGGGAAGAAGCAACTTTCTTGTGGGAAGAAGCAGCGCTTACATCTGGGAAGAAACAACTCTTACTTGTTGGAAGAAGCAACTCTTATTTGTGGGGAGATTAGAGTCTTTAGAAAGGCAGACTTACCACACCTTCATGTTGCTTAGACACCGACCAGTAACGTGATAGACCTGAGAGACTTGTAGCTGTTGACTGATCAGTGTTCTACTGTCTATTCAAACATTTATGTTGCACAAAATTGTTTTTAAACTAACTGAAATAATTTCACATGTGCAGGCATTCATTCATTCATTCACTCATTTGCATGCCCCTTGCGGAACTTTGCCTCCCTAACAGCACTCCTGTAGGCCTCTCGGTTGTGAGCAAGATGACTTGCTGCTGATGCATCCATTTGCAGATCATCAACGATGTCTTGCAGCCATCTTCGCCTTGATCTTCCTCTCTTTCTTTTTCCCATTATATACCCTTCCAAGATGGTCTCCTCTAGATTATCATGACATTTAATGTGTCCAAAATATTTAAGTTTTCTCTCGTTAATCCTCTTTACTAGCCAGCCTTCTTCAATATTAAGTTCTTGTAGTATGGATATATTTGTTCTTTTTTTGTTTCCATGAAATTTGAAGAACTCTTCTGTAGCATTTACATTCAAAGGCATTTGTGTGTTTTTCAGCTGTTTTGTTAAGTGTCCAGGTCTCACAGGCATATGTTGCGATGGGAAAGATGCATGCCCTTAAAATCTTATTTTGTGGTTCTGTCTGTTCCTCTCCACAGTTAAAACTATTTTATATTAGAAAGTAGCAATGAGTTATTTCTTCTGCATGTATACAACAATATTATTCTGCCTCAAAGAAAAACATTCAATTTCTATTAATATGTGTTTCATTTGCGATTAAATATTCAGTTCTTTAAATGAGGGACAGCCATGCATAAAACTTTTTTTTTACAACAGATACCACTTCACATCCTCCGGAGTTGCTAGCTACACATCTCACTCACGTATAGGAGCAAGGCAGACTCTAGCCCCCTACAAGAGAAATTCTACGGTGATGCTGAAAACCTGAGATGAATTGCAGCATGTGTGAAAGAGATTTGTGTCGATGTCTAAGCCAATAAAGAAGAAGAAGAAGAAGTAGAAAAGAAATTTCTGCCGCCTTAGAAATTAGAGTTATGCTTAAACAGAATAATCGATTCATCATGAACGACGTTAATGGATGTTCCTCTGGAACAGCCTCGTCCAGTAGGGCAGCTCATGAGCCACAGGTGAGGCCAGATCGTCATCAAGCTACTGGTGGCAAAACTAACAAGTTCAAAATAGCAACATGGAATGTTAGAACTTTATTCCAGGCTGGAAAATTAGAAAATGTAAAGATGGAAATGGAAAGGATGAAGATCAACATATTAGGAATGAGTGAAGTTAGATGGACAGGTGCAGGGAAGATAAACTCAGATAAATATACAATAATATATTCAGGAAGTGAGAAACATGAACTAGGAGTAGGAATTATATTTGATGAACAAACGGCAAGGACACTTGTAGGATATTTGAACATCTTGGACCGAGTCCTGCTAGCCCAACTGAAAGGACAACCAATAAACATAAATATTATACAAATGTACGCTCCAACATCTGAAAGCTCTGAAGAAGATGTACAGATATTTTATAATGACATAGAGACAGCACTAAAACACACAAAGTCACATGAAGTTACCATAGTCATGGGAGATTTTAATGCCAAAGTTGGTAAAGGAAGAACTTCAGACATCGTTGGTGACTATGGACTGGGTGAGAGGAATGACAGAGGTTATAAATTAATTGAATGGGCAAGAATACACAGCATGGTTGTAGGAAACACCTGGTTTAAACAACATCCTCGAAGACTGGCAACGTGGTGCAGTCCAGACAAAAAGACTTTTAACCAGATAGACTACATATTAATCAACAAACGATTCCGCAATGCATTACTGACAACAAAAACCATGCCAGGAGCTGACTGCAATAGTGACCATGATCCACTCTGTGGAAAAATTAGAATAAAACTAAAGAAAGCAGGCAGAAAAGTGAGAAACAGCAAACTGAGTACAGAACTTCTTAAAAATGACCAAGAACTGTGAGAACAATACAAAGTTATTATAACAAATAGATACAATGCAATAGCAAAGATAAATAGTATAGATGAACAATGGGAAATGTTAAGAGATTCTATCCACCAAACTGTTAAGGAGATAATACCACCAAAAAAAGAAGCCCCAAAAAATAAATGGATGACAGACAACATCTTAGGACTGATGGACAAGAGGAGGAGGAGTAAAAATAACGAGAAAAAAATATCATCATCATCATCATGTGCCGTGCCGACTGGCGTTGGCTATTATGCTTCTCCAGAGTATCCGATCCTTCATGCAGGCCATCAGCTCAGTTGGTGATCTCCTCTCACACCATCCCGTCAGACTGTCCAGTATCATTTCTCTTGGTCTTCCATTTGATCTTCCTTCTATTTTTCCTGTTGTGAGAAGAAGTAGCTCTTACTTGTGAGAAGAAGCAGCTCTTACTTGTAGAAAGAAGCAGCTCTTACTTGTGGGAAGAAGCAGCTCTTACTTGTAGAAAGAAGCAGCTCTTACTTGTGGGAAGAAACAACTCTTACTTGTAGAAAGAAGCAGCTCTTACTTGTGGGAAGAAACAACTCTTACTTGTAGAAAGAAGCAGCTCTTACTTGTGGGAAGAAACAACTCTTACTTGTGGGAAGAAGCAGCTCTTACTTGTGGGAAGAAGCAACTTTCTTGTGGGAAGAAGCAGCGCTTACATCTGGGAAGAAACAACTCTTACTTGTTGGAAGAAGCAACTCTTATTTGTGGGGAGATTAGAGTCTTTAGAAAGGCAGACTTACCACACCTTCATGTTGCTTAGACACCGACCAGTAACGTGATAGACCTGAGAGACTTGTAGCTGTTGACTGATCAGTGTTCTACTGTCTATTCAAACATTTATGTTGCACAAAATTGTTTTTAAACTAACTGAAATAATTTCACATGTGCAGGCATTCATTCATTCATTCACTCATTTGCATGCCCCTTGCGGAACTTTGCCTCCCTAACAGCACTCCTGTAGGCCTCTCGGTTGTGAGCAAGATGACTTGCTGCTGATGCATCCATTTGCAGATCATCAACGATGTCTTGCAGCCATCTTCGCCTTGATCTTCCTCTCTTTCTTTTTCCCATTATATACCCTTCCAAGATGGTCTCCTCTAGATTATCATGACATTTAATGTGTCCAAAATATTTAAGTTTTCTCTCGTTAATCCTCTTTACTAGCCAGCCTTCTTCAATATTAAGTTCTTGTAGTATAGATATATTTGTTCTTTTTTTGTTTCCATGAAATTTGAAGAACTCTTCTGTACCATTTACATTCAAAGGCATTTATGTGTTTTTCAGCTGTTTTGTTAAGTGTCCAGGTCTCACAGGCATATGTTGCGATGGGAAAGATGCATGCCCTTAAAAATCTTATTTTTGTGGTTCTGTCTGTTCCTCTCCACAGTTAAAACTGTTTTATATTAGAAAGTAGCAATGAGTTATTTCTTCTGCATGTATACAACAATATTATTCTGCCTCAAAGAAAAACATTCAATTTCTATTAATATGTGTTTCATTTGCGATTAAATATTCAGTTCTTTAAATGAGCGACAGCCATGCATAAAACTTTTTTTTTACAACAGATACCACTTCACATCCTCCGGAGTTGCTAGCTACACATCTCACTCACGTATAGGAGCAAGGCAGACTCTAGCCCCCTACAAGAGAAATTCTACGGTGATGCTGAAAACCTGAGATGAATTGCAGCATGTGTGAAAGAGATTTGTGTCGATGTCTAAGCCAATAAAGAAGAAGAAGAAGAAGTAGAAAAGAAATTTCTGCCGCCTTAGAAATTAGAGTTATGCTTAAACAGAATAATCGATTCATCATGAACGACGTTAATGGATGTTCCTCTGGAACAGCCTCGTCCAGTAGGGCAGCTCATGGGCCACAGGTGAGGCCAGATCGTCATCAAGCTACTGGTGGCAAAACTAACAAGTTCAAAATAGCAACATGGAATGTTAGAACTTTATTCCAGGCTGGAAAATTAGAAAATGTAAAGATGGAAATGGAAAGGATGAAGATCAACATATTAGGAATGAGTGAAGTTAGATGGACAGGTGCAGGGAAGATAAACTCAGATAAATATACAATAATATATTCAGGAAGTGAGAAACATGAACGAGGAGTAGGAATTATATTTGATGAACAAACGGCAAGGACACTTGTAGGATATTTGAACATCTTGGACCGAGTCCTGCTAGCCCAACTGAAAGGACAACCAATAAACATAAATATTATACAAATGTACGCTCCAACATCTGAAAGCTCTGAAGAAGATGTACATATATTTTATAATGACATAGAGACAGCACTAAAACACACAAAGTCACATGAAGTTACCATAGTCATGGGAGATTTTAATGCCAAAGTTGGTAAAGGAAGAACTTCAGACATCGTTGGTGACTATGGACTGGGTGAGAGGAATGACAGAGGTTATAAATTAATTGAATGGGCAAGAATACACAGCATGGTTGTAGGAAACACCTGGTTTAAACAAAATCCTCGAAGACTGGCAACGTGGTGCAGTCCAGACAAAAAGACTTTTAACCAGATAGACTACATATTAATCAACAAACGATTCCGCAATGCATTACTGACAACAAAAACCATGCCAGGAGCTGACTGCAATAGTGACCATGATCCACTCTGTGGAAAAATTAGAATACAACTCTTACTTGTTGGAAGAAGCAACTCTTATTTGTGGGGAGATTAGAGTCTTTAGAAAGGCAGACTTACCACACCTTCATGTTGCTTAGACACCGACCAGTAACGTGATAGACCTGAGAGACTTGTAGCTGTTGACTGATCAGTGTTCTACTGTCTATTCAAACATTTATGTTGCACAAAATTGTTTTTAAACTAACTGAAATAATTTCACATGTGCAGGCATTCATTCATTCATTCACTCATTTGCATGCCCCTTGCGGAACTTTGCCTCCCTAACAGCACTCCTGTAGGCCTCTCGGTTGTGAGCAAGATGACTTGCTGCTGATGCATCCATTTGCAGATCATCAACGATGTCTTGCAGCCATCTTCGCCTTGATCTTCCTCTCTTTCTTTTTCCCATTATATACCCTTCCAAGATGGTCTCCTCTAGATTATCATGACATTTAATGTGTCCAAAATATTTAAGTTTTCTCTCGTTAATCCTCTTTACTAGCCAGCCTTCTTCAATATTAAGTTCTTGTAGTATAGATATATTTGTTCTTTTTTTGTTTCCATGAAATTTGAAGAACTCTTCTGTACCATTTACATTCAAAGGCATTTATGTGTTTTTCAGCTGTTTTGTTAAGTGTCCAGGTCTCACAGGCATATGTTGCGATGGGAAAGATGCATGCCCTTAAAAATCTTATTTTTGTGGTTCTGTCTGTTCCTCTCCACAGTTAAAACTGTTTTATATTAGAAAGTAGCAATGAGTTATTTCTTCTGCATGTATACAACAATATTATTCTGCCTCAAAGAAAAACATTCAATTTCTATTAATATGTGTTTCATTTGCGATTAAATATTCAGTTCTTTAAATGAGCGACAGCCATGCATAAAACTTTTTTTTTACAACAGATACCACTTCACATCCTCCGGAGTTGCTAGCTACACATCTCACTCACGTATAGGAGCAAGGCAGACTCTAGCCCCCTACAAGAGAAATTCTACGGTGATGCTGAAAACCTGAGATGAATTGCAGCATGTGTGAAAGAGATTTGTGTCGATGTCTAAGCCAATAAAGAAGAAGAAGAAGAAGTAGAAAAGAAATTTCTGCCGCCTTAGAAATTAGAGTTATGCTTAAACAGAATAATCGATTCATCATGAACGACGTTAATGGATGTTCCTCTGGAACAGCCTCGTCCAGTAGGGCAGCTCATGGGCCACAGGTGAGGCCAGATCGTCATCAAGCTACTGGTGGCAAAACTAACAAGTTCAAAATAGCAACATGGAATGTTAGAACTTTATTCCAGGCTGGAAAATTAGAAAATGTAAAGATGGAAATGGAAAGGATGAAGATCAACATATTAGGAATGAGTGAAGTTAGATGGACAGGTGCAGGGAAGATAAACTCAGATAAATATACAATAATATTCAGGAAGTGAGAAACATGAACGAGGAGTAGGAATTATATTTGATGAACAAACGGCAAGGACACTTGTAGGATATTTGAACATCTTGGACCGAGTCCTGCTAGCCCAACTGAAAGGACAACCAATAAACATAAATATTATACAAATGTACGCTCCAACATCTGAAAGCTCTGAAGAAGATGTACATATATTTTATAATGACATAGAGACAGCACTAAAACACACAAAGTCACATGAAGTTACCATAGTCATGGGAGATTTTAATGCCAAAGTTGGTAAAGGAAGAACTTCAGACATCGTTGGTGACTATGGACTGGGTGAGAGGAATGACAGAGGTTATAAATTAATTGAATGGGCAAGAATACACAGCATGGTTGTAGGAAACACCTGGTTTAAACAAAATCCTCGAAGACTGGCAACGTGGTGCAGTCCAGACAAAAGACTTTTAACCAGATAGACTACATATTAATCAACAAACGATTCCGCAATGCATTACTGACAACAAAAACCATGCCAGGAGCTGACTGCAATAGTGACCATGATCTACTCTGTGGAAAAGTTAGAATAAAACTAAAGAAAGCAGACAGAAAAGTGAGAAACAGCAAACTGAGTACAGAACTTCTTAAAAATGACTAAGAACTGTGAGAACAATACAAAGTTATTATAACAAATAGATACAATGCAATAGCAAAGATAAATAGTATAGATGAACAATGGGAAATGTTAAGAGATTCTATCCACCAAACTGTTAAGGAGATAATACCACCAAAAAAAGAAGCCCCTAAAAATAAATGGATGACAGACAACATCTTAGGACTGATGGACAAGAGGAGGAGGAGTAAAAATAACGAGAAAAAAATATCATCATCATCATCATGTGCCGTGCCGACTGGCGTTGGCTATTATGCTTCTCCAGAGTATCCGATCCTTCATGCAGGCCATCAGCTCAGTTGGTGATCTCCTCTCACACCTTCATGTTGCTTAGACACCGACCAGTAACGTGATAGACCTGAGAGACTTGTAGCTGTTGACTGATCAGTGTTCTACTGTCTATTCAAACATTTATGTTGCACAAAATTGTTTTTAAACTAACTGAAATAATTTCACATGTGCAGGCATTCATTCATTCATTCACTCATTTGCATGCCCCTTGCGGAACTTTGCCTCCCTAACAGCACTCCTGTAGGCCTCTCGGTTGTGAGCAAGATGACTTGCTGCTGATGCATCCATTTGCAGATCATCAACGATGTCTTGCAGCCATCTTCGCCTTGATCTTCCTCTCTTTCTTTTTCCCATTATATACCCTTCCAAGATGGTCTCCTCTAGATTATCATGACATTTAATGTGTCCAAAATATTTAAGTTTTCTCTCGTTAATCCTCTTTACTAGCCAGCCTTCTTCAATATTAAGTTCTTGTAGTATAGATATATTTGTTCTTTTTTTGTTTCCATGAAATTTGAAGAACTCTTCTGTACCATTTACATTCAAAGGCATTTATGTGTTTTTCAGCTGTTTTGTTAAGTGTCCAGGTCTCACAGGCATATGTTGCGATGGGAAAGATGCATGCCCTTAAAAATCTTATTTTTGTGGTTCTGTCTGTTCCTCTCCACAGTTAAAACTGTTTTATATTAGAAAGTAGCAATGAGTTATTTCTTCTGCATGTATACAACAATATTATTCTGCCTCAAAGAAAAACATTCAATTTCTATTAATATGTGTTTCATTTGCGATTAAATATTCAGTTCTTTAAATGAGCGACAGCCATGCATAAAACTTTTTTTTTACAACAGATACCACTTCACATCCTCCGGAGTTGCTAGCTACACATCTCACTCACGTATAGGAGCAAGGCAGACTCTAGCCCCCTACAAGAGAAATTCTACGGTGATGCTGAAAACCTGAGATGAATTGCAGCATGTGTGAAAGAGATTTGTGTCGATGTCTAAGCCAATAAAGAAGAAGAAGAAGAAGTAGAAAAGAAATTTCTGCCGCCTTAGAAATTAGAGTTATGCTTAAACAGAATAATCGATTCATCATGAACGACGTTAATGGATGTTCCTCTGGAACAGCCTCGTCCAGTAGGGCAGCTCATGGGCCACAGGTGAGGCCAGATCGTCATCAAGCTACTGGTGGCAAAACTAACAAGTTCAAAATAGCAACATGGAATGTTAGAACTTTATTCCAGGCTGGAAAATTAGAAAATGTAAAGATGGAAATGGAAAGGATGAAGATCAACATATTAGGAATGAGTGAAGTTAGATGGACAGGTGCAGGGAAGATAAACTCAGATAAATATACAATAATATTCAGGAAGTGAGAAACATGAACGAGGAGTAGGAATTATATTTGATGAACAAACGGCAAGGACACTTGTAGGATATTTGAACATCTTGGACCGAGTCCTGCTAGCCCAACTGAAAGGACAACCAATAAACATAAATATTATACAAATGTACGCTCCAACATCTGAAAGCTCTGAAGAAGATGTACATATATTTTATAATGACATAGAGACAGCACTAAAACACACAAAGTCACATGAAGTTACCATAGTCATGGGAGATTTTAATGCCAAAGTTGGTAAAGGAAGAACTTCAGACATCGTTGGTGACTATGGACTGGGTGAGAGGAATGACAGAGGTTATAAATTAATTGAATGGGCAAGAATACACAGCATGGTTGTAGGAAACACCTGGTTTAAACAAAATCCTCGAAGACTGGCAACGTGGTGCAGTCCAGACAAAAGACTTTTAACCAGATAGACTACATATTAATCAACAAACGATTCCGCAATGCATTACTGACAACAAAAACCATGCCAGGAGCTGACTGCAATAGTGACCATGATCTACTCTGTGGAAAAGTTAGAATAAAACTAAAGAAAGCAGACAGAAAAGTGAGAAACAGCAAACTGAGTACAGAACTTCTTAAAAATGACTAAGAACTGTGAGAACAATACAAAGTTATTATAACAAATAGATACAATGCAATAGCAAAGATAAATAGTATAGATGAACAATGGGAAATGTTAAGAGATTCTATCCACCAAACTGTTAAGGAGATAATACCACCAAAAAAAGAAGCCCCTAAAAATAAATGGATGACAGACAACATCTTAGGACTGATGGACAAGAGGAGGAGGAGTAAAAATAACGAGAAAAAAATATCATCATCATCATCATGTGCCGTGCCGACTGGCGTTGGCTATTATGCTTCTCCAGAGTATCCGATCCTTCATGCAGGCCATCAGCTCAGTTGGTGATCTCCTCTCACACCATCCCGTCAGACTGTCCAGTATCATTTCTCTTGGTCTTCCACTTGATCTTCTTCCTTCTATTTTTCCTGTTGTTATAATATTTTCAATGCCCCCTCTTCTCATTGCATGTCCTATGAAAGTACATTGTCTCTCTCTTATCTTTCTGACAAGGTTTTTTGTCTCTCCAGCTCTTCTCATACATTCTTCATTAGTTATTTTTGCTGTCCAGGGGATTCGCAACATTCTTCTAATAAACCACATTTCTGCTGCTTCCAATGATTTTTGTGCAGATGTGCCTATTGTCCATGATTCACTTCCATATAACAAGATAGGTTCAATATAGCATTTTAGGACTCGTTTTCTAACATTCATTGATAAGGATGTGTTGGTTAATATGTTTCTCATTCTCTGAAATGCAATCTTTGCTTGGCCTATTCTGTTCCTAATTTCTGTTCTGCATTTCCCATCTGAAGTTATTACTGCTCCAAGGTATTTGAATTTCTGCACCTGCTTTAGAATAGTTCCGTTTAATTTAATACTGCATGCTGGTGGATTCTGTTTCTTAGATATAACCATAGTCTCTGTCTTTGTGATGTTCAAAGTAAGGCCTTTCTGTTCACTTTCTTTGGCGACTTTATCCAAGAGATTTTGCAGGTCTTGTTGGTTCTCAGCTATCAGTACTGTGTCGTCAGCATACCGAAGGTTGTTAATATTGTATCCTCCAATGTTTATGCCTGGTTCTGTGATGATTGTTCTTAGAATATTCTCGCTATACAGAGAAAAAAGGTCTGGAGATAGTACACATCCTTGTCGCACCCCTTGTTTTATAGGTTGATATTTTCCAATTCTATTTTCAATTCGAACTGCTGCTTCTTGCTGCCAGTATAGATGTTTTACAATCCTCAGGTCTTTGCCGTCTATATTGATGTCTTCAAGCATTTTAATAATTTCATTATGTTTCACCTTGTCAAATGCCTTGGTGTAATCAATGAAGCATAAGTAGAGATCTTTCTGTACTTCTAAAGCTCTTTCTGTTAGTGTTCGTAAAGCATAAATGGCATTGTGTGTTCCCTTTCCTTCAACAAATCCAAACTGTTCATCTGCTATTTCCATTTTTATCTTTTTCTTTGTTTTTCTCATAATTATTCTCAGAAGTAGCTTCATTATGTGACATGAGAGGCTGATAGTCCGGTGGTCGTCACATTCCTTTGCACCTGGTTTCTTTGGTAGTGCTATAAACGTGGATTTAATCAGGTCACTGGGAATATAACCACTGTTGTAAATGTCATTCAGTAACTTGGTTATTATTTTTATTCCTGTCTCCTCTAGTGCCTCTATTTCTTCTATTGTTATATTATCAGGCCCAGTCGCTTTTCCTTTCTTCATGTGTTTGATGGCATCTATGATTTCATCTTCAAGTATTGGTGGTCCCTCACAGTTTTCAGTATCTGGTGTTAATTCTAGTCTTTCTCCTCCATATAGCTCACCGATATACTCTGTCCACCTGTCCACAATGTCTTCTTTTCCCATTAACATTTTACCTTCTTTTGATTTCAGGCATCCTGTGGTATATTTTGTTTTCCTGCCTGTGAGTTCATTAATTCGTTTGTGCATGTTTTTGCTGTCTTTAATATGAGAGTCCTCTATCTGTCTGCACTGTTCATTTAACCACACTTCTTTTGCTTCTCTGCATTTGCGTCTTATTTCTTTATTTATCTTGTTATAATTTTTCTCGTTATTTTTACTCCTCCTCCTCTTGTCCATCAGTCCTAAGATGTCGTCTGTCATCCACTTATTTTTAGGGGCTTCTTTTTTTGGTGGTATTATCTCCTTAACAGTTTGGTGGATAGAATCTCTTAACATTTCCCATTGTTCATCTATACTATTTATCTTTGCTATTGCATTGTATCTATTTGTTATAATAACTTTGTATTGTTCTCGCAGTTCTTGGTCATTTTTAAGAAGTTCTGTATTCAGTTTGATGTTTCTCACTTTTCTGCCTGTTTTCTTTAGTTTTATTCTAACTTTTCCACAGAGTGGATCATGGTCACTATTGCAGTCAGCTCCTGGCATGGTTTTTGTTGTCAGTAAGAAAAAATATAACAAGATAAATAAAGAAATAAGACGCAAATGCAGAGAAGCAAAAGAAGTGTGGTTAAATGAGCAGTGCAGACAGATAGAGGACTCTCATATTAAAGACAGCAAAAACATGCACAAACGAATTAATGAACTCACAGGCAGGAAAACAAAATATACCACAGGATGCCTGAAATCGAAAGAAGGTAAAATGTTAATGGAAAAGAAGACATTGTGGACAGGTGGACAGAGTATATCGGTGAGCTATATGGAGGAGAAAGACCAGAATTAACACCAGATACTGAAAACTGTGATGGACCGCCAATACTTGAAGATGAAATCATAGATGCCATCAAACACATGAAGAAAGGAAAAGCGACTGGGCCTGATAATATAACAATAGAAGAAATAGAGGCACTAGAGGAGACAGGAATAAAAATAATAACCAAGTTACTGAATGACATTTACAACAGTGGTTATATTCCCAGTGACCTGATTAAATCCACGTTTATAGCACTACCAAAGAAACCAGGTGCAAAGGAATGTGACGACCACCGGACTATCAGCCTCTCATGTCACATAACGAAGCTACTTCTGAGAATAATTATGAGAAGAACAAGGAAAAAGATAAAAATGGAAATAGCAGATGAACAGTTTGGATTTGTAAGAAAAGGGAACACACAATGCCATTTATGCTTTACGAACACTAACAGAAAGAGCTTTAGAAGTACAGAAAGATCTCTACTTATGCTTCATTGATTACACCAAGGCATTTGACAAGGTGAAACATAATGAAATTATTAAAATGCTTGAAGACATCAATATAGACGGCAAAGACCTGAGGATTGTAAAACATCTATACTGGCAGCAAGAAGCAGCAGTTCGAGTTGAAAATAGAATTGGAAAATATCAACCTATAAAACAAGGTGTGCGACAAGGATGTGTACTATCTCCAGACCTTTTTTCTCTGTATAGCGAGAATATTCTAAGAACAATCATCACAGAACCAGGCATAAAAATTGGAGGATACAATATTAACAACCTTCGGTATGCTGACGACACAGTACTGATAGCTGAGAACCAACAAGACCTGCAAAATCTCTTGGATAAAGTCGCCAAAGAAAGTGAACAGAAAGGCCTTACTTTGAACATCACAAAGACAGAGACTATGGTTATATCTAAGAAACAGAATCCACCAGCATGCAGTATTAAATTAAACGAAACTATTCTAAAGCAGGTGCAGAAATTCAAATACCTTGGAGCAGTAATAACTTCAGATGGGAAATGCAGAACAGAAATTAGGAACAGAATAGGCCAAGCAAAGATTGCATTTCAGAGAATGAGAAACATATTAACCAACACATCCTTATCAATGAATGTTAGAAAACGAGTCCTAAAATGCTATATTGAACCTATCTTGTTATATGGAAGTGAATCATGGACAATAGGCACATCTGCACAAAAATCATTGGAAGCAGCAGAAATGTGGTTTATTAGAAGAATGTTGCGAATCCCCTGGACAGCAAAAATAACTAATGAAGAATGTATGAGAAGAGCTGGAGAGACAAAAAACCTTGTCAGAAAGATAAGAGAGAGACAATATACTTTCATAGGACATGCAATGAGAAGAGGGGGCATTGAAAATATTATAACAACAGGAAAAATAGAAGGAAGAAGATCAAGTGGAAGACCAAGAGAAATGATACTGGACAGTCTGACGGGATGGTGTGAGAGGAGATCACCAACTGAGCTGATGGCCTGCATGAAGGATCGGATACTCTGGAGAAGCATAATAGCCAACGCCAGTCGGCACGGCACATGATGATGATGATTAGAAATTAGACATTCTCACGGGCCACATTACACCTACCGCCCACAACTCGCCCACAACTGCCCCAGAAAATAACCTGCTTCATTGGCTTGTCACCCTGTGCTTCTCACAGAAATGTCAACAAATTATTCCCAGATTTTTTGCTGACCATTTCAAATGTATGAACTTTAACTAGGTCATTATTTCTAATTGGAAATAATTTACAAGACGCCAAAATCTTCTCACGACTGTCCACAAAGATATAAAATACATTTCGCGTTTACTTTCTGGACGGCTGTCACTTCTACAAGCAAGTTTCAGCTGCTTTCTACATTGGTAAGTTGATATTATCCATACATTTGCTTGTGTACCATTTTCTATTTTCGAAACTACTCTTTATCATCTGTTGTTGCAGTATATTTGTATGGTATATCTGTTGTTGTAGTATATTTGTATGGTATATCTGTTGTTGTAGTATATGGTATATCTGTTGTTGTAGTATATTTGTATGGTATATCTGTTGTTGTAGTATATTTGTATGGTATATCTGTTGTTGCAGTATATTTGTATGGTATATCTGTTGTTGCAGTATATTTGTATGGTATATCTGTTGTTGTAGTATATTTGTATGGTATATCTGTTGTTGTAGTATATGGTATATCTGTTGTTGTAGTATATGGTATATCTGTTGTTGTAGTATATTTGTATGGTATATCTGTTGTTGTAGTATATGGTATATCTGTTGTTGTAGTATATTTGTATGGTATATCTGTTGTTGTAGTATATGGTATATCTGTGTTGTAGTATATTTGTATGGTATATCTGTTGTTGTAGTATATTTGTATGGTATCTGTTGTTGCAGTATATTTGTATGGTATATCTGTTGTTGCAGTATATTTGTATGGTATATCTGTTGTTGTAGTATTTGTATGGTATATCTGTTGTTGTAGTATATGGTATATCTGTTGTTGTAGTATATGGTATATCTGTGTTGTAGTATATTTGTATGGTATATCTGTTGTTGTAGTATATGGTATATCTGTTGTTGTAGTATATTTGTATGGTATATCTGTTGTTGTAGTATATGGTATATCTGTTGTTGTAGTATATTTGTATGGTATATCTGTTGTTGTAGTATATTTGTATGGTATATCTGTTGTTGCAGTATATTTGTATGGTACATCTGTTGTTGTAGTATATGTGTATGGTATATCTGTTGTTGCAGTATATGTGTATGGTATCTGTTGTTGCAGTATATTTGTATGGTATATCTGTTGTTGCAGTATATTTGTGTGATATATCCCGAGATTGTTTATCATCCATGTAGGGAATAAAAAGACAGGATTCTGACATGGAATTAGTGTTCCCAAGCGCTCCTGTAGTTCCTCTGCGTTCCCTTAGTTATGAAGTAATTAGACTCTTTTGAAAACAAATGCCTAAGGAAAATACTCGGAAATCAAGAACAACTCAGAAATAAGGCAGATGAGCGAACAACAACCTGTCTCAATGGTTATCAGAAACAGTAGGTAGACATATATCGGTCACGTGATGAGAAGAAACTGTCAGAGAATCAACACAAAGGCTATCAAGTGGAACACAACATGCTAAGAAAAAGAGGTCGAACATGTGACACTCTAAAGGAGACAAATTAGTAGGCATAAACTCCCTTGATCAGGTTGAAAATCTCGCCGAAAACAGGAAAATTTGGCGAACTTCCATAATTCTCCTATGTGACGTTTAACGACGCGGGAAGGATGTAAGATGTAAGTTCTGAACTGAAAGATGTAATACTAAAACTAGGAGACGTGGAGGAAGAAACATTAAAATATCGGATATTGATTTCAAAAACTGTCAAAATTCTCAAACGTTTGTTCACAAGACGTTTTTAAAATGTCAACAAGACTGTTGGTCGCTTTGTGAGAGACTCATAGAACTTACTTTGTGAGAGACTCCTAGAATTTACTTTGTGAGAGACTCCTAGAATTTACTTTGTGAGAGACTCATAGAACTTACTTTGTGAGAGACTCATAGAACTTACTTTGTGAGAGACTCATAGAACTTACTTTGTGAGACACTCATAGAATTTACTTTGTGAGGGACTCCTAGAACTTACTTTGTGAGAGACTCATAGAACTTACTTTGTGAGAGAGTCCTAGAACTTACTTTGTGAGAGACTCATAGAACTTACTTTGTGAGAGAGTCCTAGAACTTACTTTGTGGGAGACTCATAGAACTTACTTTGTGAGAGAGTCCTAGAACTTACTTTGTGAGAGACTCATAGAACTTACTTTGTGAGAGAGTCCTAGAACTTACTTTATGAGAGACTCCTAGAACTTACTTTGTGAGACACTCATAGAATTTACTTTGTGAGAGACTCATAGAACTTACTTTGTGAGAGACTCATAGAATTTACTTTGTGAGAGACTCCTAGAACTTACTTTGTGAGAGACTCCTAGAATTTACTTTGTGAGAGACTCCTAGAACTTACTTTGTGAGAGACTCCTAGAATTTACTTTGTGAGAGACTCATAGAATACATCTGACACTGCTGGTAGATAAAGTATGAGCTCACACATCTGACACTGCTGGTAGATAAAGTATGAGCTCACACATCTGACACTGCTGGTGGAAATACGTTGAATACACTTGAAACACGGACAATAACATCAGATTCCACTAGAACAAAAAAGCCCACAGAGACATAGTATCCCACTTGCGAACATTTACTTCACGGTCCCTCAGAGACATGGTGTCCCACCTGTGAACATTTACTTCACGGTCCCTGAGAGACATGGTGTCCCACTTGTGAACATTTACTTCACGGTCCCTCAGAGACTTGGTGTCCCACTTACGAACATTTACTTCACGGTGTCTGAAAGACATGGTGTCCCACTTGTGAACATTTACTTCGCGGTCCCTCAGAGACATGGTGTCCCACTTGTGAACATTTACTTCACGGTCCCTCAGAGACATGGTGTCCCACTTACGAACATTTACTTCATGGTCCCTGAAAGACATGGTGTCCCACTTGCGAACATTTACTTCAGGGCGAGAAGCAGATCAGGACTGCTCACTTACGAGGTTAGACACAGACCTTCCTACTCTAACACGGCAGTCAAAAGTCAACAATTATGTATACATTTCATTTCATAATAATCCAACATTTATCATAATATCTGCCCGCAGCTCCATCTTAGAACCAAAGAGATCCTAATTTGGGCCGCTGTTAGAGGTTGGAAACCAGTGATCTACTAGCAAACCAGTGATCTACTAGCAAACCAGTGATCTACTAGCAAACCAGTGATCTAATAGCAAACCAGTGATCTACTAGCAAACCAGTGATCTAATAGCAAACCAGTGATCTACTAACAAACCAGTGATCTACTAACAAACCAGTGATCTACTAACAAACCAGTGATCTACTAACAAACCAGTGATCTACTAGCAAACCAGTGATCTACTAACAAATTAGTGATCTAATAGCAAACCAGTGATCTACTAGCAAACCAGTGATCTACTAGCAAACCAGTGATCTACTAGCAAATCAGTGATCTACTAGCAAATCAGTGATCTACTAACAAATCAGTGATCTACTAACAAACTAGTGATCTAATAGCAAACCAGTGATCTACTAGCAAACCAATGATCTACTAGCAAACAAGTGATCTACTAGCAAACCAGTGATCTACTAGCAAACCAGTGATCTACTAGCAAACCAGTGATCTACTAAACAAAGTAGTGATCTACAAGCAAACTAGTGATCTACTAAGAAACTAGTGGTCTAATAGCAAACCAGTGATCTAATAGCAAACCAGTGATCTACTAGCAAACCAGTGATCTACTAGCAAACCAGTGATCTACTAGCAAACCAGTGATCTAATAGAAAACTAGTGATCTAATAGCAAACCAGTGATCTACTAACAAACCAGTGATCTACTAACAAACCAGTGATCTAATAGCAAACCAGTGATCTAATAGCAAACCAGTGATCTACTAACAAACCAGTGATCTAATAGCAAAACAGTGATCTACTAACAAACCAGTGATCTACTAACAAACTATTGATCTACTAACAAACTAGTGATCTACTAGCAAACCAGTGATCTACTAGCAAACCAGTGATCTACTACCAAACCAGCGATCTACAAGCAAACCAGTGATCTACTAACAAACTAGTGATCTACTAGCAAACTAGTGATCTACTAACAAACTTGTGATATAATAGCAAACCAGTGATCTAATAGCAAACCAGTGATCTAATAGCAAACCAGTGATCTACTAACAAACCAGTGATCTACTAACAAACCAGTGATCTAATAGCAAACCAGTGATCTACTAACAAACCAGTGATCTACTAGCAAACCAGTGATCTAATAGCAAACCAGTGATCTACTAACAAACCAGTGATCTACTAGCAACCAGTGATCTACTAACAAACCAGTGATCTACTAACAAACCAGTGATCTACTAGCAAACCATGATCTACTAACAAATTAGTGATCTAATAGCAAACCAGTGATCTACTAGCAAACCAGTGATCTACAGTCAAACCAGTGATCTACTAGCAAATCAGTGATCTACTAGCAAATCAGTGATCTACTAACAAATCAGTGATCTACTAACAAACTAGTGATCTACTAACAAACTAGTGATCTAATAGCAAACCAGTGATCTACTAGCAAACCAATGATCTACTAGCAAACCAGTGATCTAATAGCAAACCAGTGATCTACTAGCAAACCAGTGATCTACTAAACAAACTAGTGATCTACAAGCAAACTAGTGATCTACTAAGAAACTAGTGGTCTAATAGCAAACCAGTGATCTAATAGCAAACCAGTGATCTACTAACAAACCAGTGATCTACTAACAAACTAGTGATCTAATAGCAAACCAGTGATCTACTAGCAAACCAGTGATCTACTAGCAAACCAGTGATCTACTAGCAAACCAGTGATCTAATAGAAAACTAGTGATCTAATAGCAAACCAGTGATCTACTAACAAACCAGTGATCTACTAACAAACCAGTGATCTAATAGCAAACCAGTGATCTAATAGCAAACCAGTGATCTACTAACAAACCAGTGATCTAATAGCAAAACAGTGATCTACTAACAAACTAGTGATCTACTAACAAACTATTGATCTACTAACAAACTAGTGATCTACTAGCAAACCAGTGATCTACTAGCAAACCAGTGATCTACTACCAAACCAGCGATCTACAAGCAAACCAGTGATCTACTAACAAACTAGTGATCTACTAGCAAACTAGTGATCTACTAACAAACTTGTGATATAATAGCAAACCAGTGATCTAATAGCAAACCAGTGATCTAATAGCAAACCAGTGATCTACTAACAAACCAGTGATCTAATAGCAAACCAGTGATCTACTAACAAACCAGTGATCTACTAACAAACCAGTGATCTACTAGCAAACCAGTGATCTACTAAGATACCAGTGATCTACTAACAAACTAGTGATCTACTAACAAACCAGTGATCTACTAGCAAACTAGTGATCTACTAACAAACTAGTGATCGAATAGCAAACCAGTGATCTACTAGCAAACCATTGGTCTAATAGCAAACCAGTGATCTACTAACAAACCAGTGATCTACTAACAAACTAGTGATCTAATAGCAAACCAGTGATCTAATAGAAAACCAGTGATCTACTAACAAACTAGTGATCTACTAACAAACCAGTGATCTACTAACAAACCAGTGATCTAATAGCAAACCAGTGATCTAATAGCAAACCAGTGATCTACTAACAAACCAGTGATCTACTAACAAACTAGTGATATAATAGCAAACCAGTGATCTAATAGCATACCAGTGATCTACTAACAAACCAGTGATCTACTAACAAACCAGTGATCTACTAACAAACTATTGAACTACTAACAAACTAGTGATCTACTAGCAAACCAGTGATCTACTAGCAAACCAGTGATCTACTAGCAAACCAGTGATCTACTAACAAACTAGTGATCTACTAGCAAACCAGTGATCTACTAACAAACCAGTGATCTACTAGCAAACCAGTGATCTAATAGCAAACCAGTGATCTACTAACAAACCAGTGATCTACTAACAAACTAGTGATCTAATAGCAAACCAGTGATCTAATAGCAAACCAGTGATCTAATAGCAAACCAGTGATCTAATAGCAAACCAGTTATCTACTAACAAACCAGTGATCTACTAACAAATCAGTGATCTAATAGCAAACCAGTGATCTAATAACAAACCAATGATCTACTAACAAACCAATGATCTACTAGCAAACCAGTGATCTAATAACAAACTAGTGATCTACTAACAAACCAGTGATCTACTAACAAACCAGTGATCTAATAGCAAACCAGTGATTTACTACGAAACCAGTGATCTACTAACAAACTAGTGATCTACTAACAAACCAGTGATCTACTAGCAAACTAGTGATCTACTAACAAACTAGTGATCTAATAGCAAACCAGTGATCTAATAGCAAACCAGTGATCTAATAGCAAAACAGTGATGTACTAACAAACCAGTGATCTACGTAAAAACCAGTGATCTACATACAAACCAGTGATCTACTAACAAACCAGTGATCTACTAACAAATCGGTGATCTACTAACAAACCAATGATCTACTAACAAACCAGTGATCTACTAACAACCCAGTGATCTACTAGCAAACCAGTTATCTAATAGCAAACCAGTTATCTAATAGCAGAACAGTGATCTACTAGCAAACCAGTGATCTACTAGCAAACCAGTATTGTACTAGCAAAGACTAACGATCGGTTCTTTACTGCGCTACAAAAAGTCGCTGAGTATACATCAAAGCCAGAGTTTTTGTATCTGAACATGGACCCGGTATTCTGCTGGAAGTTTAAATATTTTTTACTTTTCTGTTTTGTTTTTTTTCCATTTATGGTTTTTCATTTTATGGTTTCTTTTGTCAATTGCATGTTTTTTCCCTTTGATTCTGCAGGTCTGCTGAAGGTGGATTGTTATTCTAGTCTGTAAATTAAGATAGTTTTCTTATTAAAATATCTGTTTCTACTCATTACACTTCAGTCTTGCTGGTAGTGCTGCAAGATTCTGGAGGAATATTTCACTTTCAGCTTTTAATACTGTATTTTCGTGGACTAGAGTCTATAGGTATTTATTTTTCTCCTGCGTTCCATAGTTCTAGCCTCAAACATCTATTATATATATATATATATATATATATATATATGCACTTTCAGTCAGTCGGTCATTTGCATGACACTTGCGGAACTTTGCCTACATAACATTTAAAGTTATGTTTGTCTAGTTGGTACCTGCTAGAGAGAATGAATCTAAGCTACGGAATTTCTGTGTGTCACGACCTCGTTTCTTTCCGGGTGTCACGATCTCTCACGTCTGCTGACCAGTTACTAAAGACTATGTCAACAAAACACCTTTTTAGGGGTGCTAGTTGGCTAAGTCGATAGTATGCTGTTCTCTCGTGGCTAGACGGCTGCTCGTCCTACCGGAGTTCGTGTTCGAATCCCAGGTAATTCTCTTGTGATTTTTCTTTCTCTCACGTCTCACTAAAGTGCTTTGTCTACGATTTTTTCGAGGTTTAATCCTACAATATTTGTTCTTTTACTTTGCCTACATAACAGCACTCTTGTAGGCCTCTCGTTTGTAAGCAAGATGACCTGCTGCTGATGCATCCATTTGCAGATCATCAACGATGTCTTGCAGCCATCTTCTCCTTTGTCTTCCTCTCTTTCTTTTTTCCCATTATGTACCCTTCCAAGATTGTCTTGTCTAAATTATCATGACGTTTAATGTGTCCAAAATATTTAAGCTTTCTCTGTTTAATGCTCTTTACTAGTAGTTCTGTCTATTCTTCTCCACAGATTCTTAGTTGTTTTACTTTCTGAAGAGCGATAGATGTACATATATCATTCATATATATCTTACATATCTTATATATCTTGTCCGGATACATTGCGCAGTCTTGAGGAGGTCATACTTTGCTCCTCACATTTGTCTCGTGTAGCTCTTCTTGGAGGAGGGGGGAGAACTGCAGGAAGGAGCCTGGATGCCTGTTTCACATGCGAAGTCAGTTGTGTGTGACAGCCGTCAGTTGTGTGTGACAGCCATCATGAGTGTGTGACAGCCGTCAGTTGTGTGTGACAGCCGTCAGTTGTGTGTGACAGCCATCATGAGTGTGTGACAGCCACCATGAGTGTGTGACAGCCGTCAGTTGTGTGTGACAGCCGTCAGTTGTGTGTGACAGCCGTCAGTTGTGTGTGACAGCCGTCAGTTGTGTGTGACAGCCGTCAGTTGTGTGTGACAGCCGTCAGTTGTGTGTGACAGCCGTCAGTTGTGTGTGACAGCCACCATGAGTGTGTGACAGCCGTCAGTTGTGTGTGACAGCCATCATGAGTGTGTGACAGCCACCATGAGTGTGTGACAGCCGTCAGTTGTGTGTGACAGCCATCATGAGTGTGTGACAGCCAACAAACCAGTGATCTACTAACAAATCGGTGATCTACTAACAAACCAATGATCTACTAACAAACCAGTGATCTACTAACAACCCAGTGATCTACTAGCAAACCAGTTATCTAATAGCAAACCAGTTATCTAATAGCAGAACAGTGATCTACTAGCAAACCAGTGATCTACTAGCAAACCAGTATTGTACTAGCAAAGACTAACGATCGGTTCTTTACTGCGCTACAAAAAGCCGCTGAGTATACATCAAAGCCAGAGTTTTTGTATCTGAACATGGACCCGGTATTCTGCTGGAAGTTTAAATATTTTTTACTTTTCTGTTTTGTTTTTTTTTCCATTTATGGTTTTTCATTTTATGGTTTCTTTTGTCAATTGCATGTTTTTTCCCTTTGATTCTGCAGGTCTGCTGAAGGTGGATTGTTATTCTAGTCTGTAAATTAAGATAGTTTTCTTATTAAAATATCTGTTTCTACTCATTACACTTCAGTCTTGCTGGTAGTGCTGCAAGATTCTGGAGGAATATTTCACTTTCAGCTTTTAATACTGTATTTTCGTGGACTAGAGTCGATAGGTATTTATTTTTCTCCTGCGTTCCATAGTTCTAGCCTCAAACATCTATTATATATATATATATATGCACTTTCAGTCAGTCGGTCATTTGCATGACACTTGCGGAACTTTGCCTACATAACATTTAAAGTTATGTTTGTCTAGTTGGTACCTGCTAGAGAGAATGAATCTAAGCTACGGAATTTCTGTGTGTCACGACCTCGTTTCTTTCCGGGTGTCACGATCTCTCACGTCTGCTGACCAGTTACTAAAGACTATGTCAACAAAACACCTTTTTAGGGGTGCTAGTTGGCTAAGTCGATAGTATGCTGTTCTCTCGTGGCTAGACGGCTGCTCGTCCTACCGGAGTTCGTGTTCGAATCCCAGGTAATTCTCTTGTGATTTTTCTTTCTCTCACGTCTCACTAAAGTGCTTTGTCTACGATTTTTTCGAGGTTTAATCCTACAATATTTGTTCTTTTACTTGCCTACATAACAGCACTCTTGTAGGCCTCTCGTTTGTAAGCAAGATGACCTGCTGCTGATGCATCCATTTGCAGATCATCAACGATGTCTTGCAGCCATCTTCTCCTTTGTCTTCCTCTCTTTCTTTTTTCCCATTATGTACCCTTCCAAGATTGTCTTGTCTAAATTATCATGACGTTTAATGTGTCCAAAATATTTAAGCTTTCTCTGTTTAATGCTCTTTACTAGTAGTTCTGTCTATTCTTCTCCACAGATTCTTAGTTGTTTTACTTTCTGAAGAGCGATAGATGTACATATATCATTCATATATATCTTACATATCTTATATATCTTGTCCGGATACATTGCGCAGTCTTGAGGAGGTCATACTTTGCTCCTCACATTTGTCTCGTGTAGCTCTTCTTGGAGGAGGGGGGAGAACTGCAGGAAGGAGCCTGGATGCCTGTTTCACATGCAAAGTCAGTTGTGTGTGACAGCCGTCAGTTGTGTGTGACAGCCATCATGAGTGTGTGACAGCCGTCAGTTGTGTGTGACAGCCATCATGAGTGTGTGACAGCCGTCGGGGGTGTCTACCAGGGGTAGTCTGAGGATGGTGGGTTGGTCTTGCTGTATGTAGTAGTTAGACAAAGTAGTTTGATCTTGCTATATGTAGTAGTTAGATAAAGTGGTTTGGTCTTTCTGTATGTAATAGACGAAGTGGTTTGCATAGGTCAGTCTATAGCTTCCTGTACTGACGTTTGATTATAGTTTTTGCTTGACTGTACGAGACGCTAGAGGATACAAGTTTCATCAGCTCATTTTCCAAGGTCAAAGAAAGGGATTATAAAAGGTACAAGGGAAGGACACAGTCGTCACCTGTCAATTTAAAAAAAAAACATTACTTGACAGTTATCATTACGTACAGATGACTGTCAGACTTGTATGTAAGCAGATACCTTTTGTTCGTGTTTTTCTCCAAGTAACACTTCTCCATATCGGGCTATATACCTTAATTTATAAAGTGAATTAATGAAGTTACCCGGCATTCCCCGGTTAGTCAGTCCATTATTTCTTTCTATATTATCTGCGTGTCTATCAATCTGTCCATTCTTTCACTCTATATAACAAAACTGCGAGCTCCCAATATTATGAAAGTGAGAATTGTTACTTGTTTCTTGATGTGTTTCGTCAGAAATTGTTTGCTGTATAACCTTGAATTCAGAGCTTTCTTTCCAATTTAGAATTGCGAATAAAATACTGTAAGCCTGCTTCAGCGTTATACAGTAGCTTTAATATTGAAAGTAGGTTTGATTAACATATTTCATAGACATAAAATGAGTATCAGTTGGCTGAAAAAAAACTATATCAATATAATACCTATGTCTTTCTACAGAGACATGTTATCGTCCTGTCTTGTTCACATCCTGTGTGTGCTGACAGCCGTGTACTGTAGAGAAAGCTGTACAGAGACCTGTCACCCGCTACACCTAACTCCGCTCATAGACGAAGGTAACATAACTGCAGCTCAGGAACTCAGTCAGGTCAGAGATCCTCATTTCATCATACCCAAAAGCTACGCCGGGTTCATTACCACAGACAGAGAACGTAGAAACCACTTGTTCTTCTGGTTCTTTCCATCCATTAATGAATCAAAGGCACCACTTGTTGTGTGGCTCAATGGTGGACCGGGTGTGTCCTCAATGATTGGATTGTTGTATGGAAATGGACCAATAAGAATCAAGAAACTGGACAATAGGGGTGTGGTGTATGAACGACGTCCAAAATCATGGGCGGAGCCTTTCTCTATGCTATATATAGACAACCCTGTTGGCGTTGGTTACAGTTACTCAGAAACCAATAGTTTCAAGACCACACAAGACGAATATGCTGAAGAGTTGTATGTATTTATTGAACAGTTTTATCAGATGTTTCCGCAGTATTTAGATCGAGAGCTGTACATAGGAGGTCAGTCGTACGCTGGAAAATACGTCCCAGCCTTTGCTCATCGAATACACACCAGAATCCTAGAGTCTAAATCCAATATACCCTTAACTGGCATCTACCTGGGTGGACCGTACTTTGACCCTCTTGTGCAGGACACAGAATTCTGTGAATATTTTTATGCTCTTGGAGCGGTCTCTTTCGCCCAAGTGTTGGAGTGTAAAGAGACCGTCTCAGAAATTACCAAAGAAGTAAGAAACGGAAATGCAATTCATGAAGGTACTCTAGTCAGCTTATTCTTTAAGAATTATGACCACAGCCTAGTTCGTAGTAACTACGTTACACAAGAAAACTCAGACTATGATAGTGTTGAGTTGATAATGAGAGACAACAAACTACGGGAGGCAATTCATGTTTGTGATTTAGGCTATGAAGTATTAAATAGAGATCTACAGGACAAATTTCTGTTAGACATCACTGTTAGCACAAAACCAAAGATGGCTGAGATCATGGACTATTACAAAGTGCTAGTGTACACTGGAGACTTTGATGCCATTATCAGCTCTCCCATGGTGGAGGCCGCTCTCATGACCACGCCGTGGTCACTACAGGAGCAGTACAACAACTCGTCTAGATCCATGTGGGGACAATATGGCAGTATGAAAGGTTTCTTCACAAAGACTGGTCAGTTCTGTCGAGTGAGCGTGCGTGGAGCAGGACATCACACTTCCCATGACCAGCCGGACAATACACTTGAAATGATGACCGACTTTGTCCAGTATGGCTGCATTTGTCCGGAATGTAGATCATATAAGCATTTAAAGGCTTGAACACAAAATGATGAATCATTTGTTCTGACTACAAGATCATGCTTGAAGTGAGCTTCACGTCTGTCTTCATGTATTATAATGGCCCTTTCTCTTGTTCAGATATCTCGTTTCCATGTGCATCAGTGTTTCCCAATCTTTTTTTTGTTTTGTTTTTGGATCATTCCCCGAACAGCAAAATAGTCATTAACTTCTGAAAAAGTATAACATAAATATATTCTAATTCCTCCCCCCCCCCCCGGAAAAAAAATCAGATTGCCCCTATGAGACGTACGCTCCTTGCTGAGAAGCACTGGTAAACATCTTGCTGTCATGTTTTACAAATTGCAGAAGAGTAAAATTATTCAGAAATATTAACGCCTGAATCATCTTATGAACTACTAGAAAACTGTTGGCTAATTTGCATGAATTTAAATAACATTTAATATGTGACCTACAAAAGAATTTCTGGTCCCATCAAGGAGTAGGAGAACGAGGTTTGGGGAGCAGAAGAAAAAGAGACAAACAGGCAGACAGCCAGACAGACAGACATGCAGGCGGACAGACAGACAGACAGACAGAGATTCTAAGTTTTTACATGGTACTAACTATACTCAGCACGAAAGCTAACAGATTACCACAGCTGTGACAGATTACCACGGCTGTGACAGATTACCACGGCTGTGACAGATTACCACAGCTGTGACAGATTACCACGGCTGTGACAGATTACCACGGCTGTGACAGATTACCACCGCTGTGACGTCTGAAAGAATGGAACTGGGTCATCAAAGCAAGCTCACATATAAGAGACAGACGGGACAAGGCCAAGAGGACGACAAAGACAAAGATGGAGAGAAAATATGGAAGAAGATGTAAAAGAACTTGAAGCAAACTGGTGGTGATATAAGGCACAGCTAGAAATAAGTGGAAACATACTGTGTCAGGAGCCATAAGCATCCCCAACTTGAAAAAGGTCAGAGAGAGAGAGAGAGAGAGAGAGAGAGATCATATAAGCTAAAGTGCAGTAATATCAAATATCAAATGTCATCAGAGCAAAACTAATTTGTATATTTATCATAAAAGGTTTTTAGCCTTTCTTCGTTAGTTAAAAATAGTATTGTTCTTTGAAGACATGTAGAAAAAACATAAGAAAAGAAATACTGTCTCTGGGCTAGTATGCTGTGTAAAACAAAGTCATTGTTCGTGTAACTGGAACTTAGAATCAGTTTCTTTGAATAAATCCCCATGCAAATATATATTTTGTATTTCCTTGTATTTACATCCAGTAGTTTGTATTTAGAATTTCTCCTTCAGACTAACACAAACAATCCTCAAAATTCAAGAATATATTAACATACAATTCAAGTTTCCAACAATCTCTATACAACATTACGTAGATTTGTTCTGTTTCCCCACCATTTTCTATACAATATTACGTAGATTTGATCATGTTTCCAAACATTCTCTATACAGTATTACGTAGATTTGATCATGTTTCCAAACATTCTCTATACAGCATTACGTAGATTTGATCATGTTTCCAAACATTCTCTATACAGTATTACGTAGATTTGATCATGTTTCCAAACATTCTCTATACAGTATTACGTAGATTTGATCATGTTTCCAAACATTCTCTATACAATATTACGTAGATTTGATCATGTTTCCAAACATTCTCTATACAATATTACGTAGATTTGAT
Source organism: Achatina immaculata (assembly GCA_009760885.1). Classification (NCBI taxonomy): domain Eukaryota; kingdom Metazoa; phylum Mollusca; class Gastropoda; order Stylommatophora; family Achatinidae; genus Lissachatina; species Lissachatina immaculata. The sequence goes on along the minus strand of CM019691.1, from coordinate 40,284,507 downwards.
CATGTTTCCAAACATTCTCTATACAATATTACGTAGATTTGATCATGTTTCCAAACATTCTCTATACAATATTACGTAGATTTGATCATGTTTCCAAACATTCTCTATACAATATTACGTAGATTTGATCATGTTTCCAAACATTCTCTATACAGTATTACGTAGATTTGATCATGTTTCCAAACATTCTCTATACAGTATTACGTAGATTTGATCATGTGGCTTTTAATTGTTGTATTTAGTATCATGAAACTGATGACTGATGTGTCAAGGTGCCCTAGAAACTAAAGCAGAAAAGTTGTTACTTTACAGGCATACGTTACAGTTTTGCAGGTAATGAAAATATTATGCTCCACATCTCCCCACACTGTTCTAATGAAAATATGCTCCACATCTCCTCACATTGTTCTAATGAAAATATGCTCCACATCTCCCCACACTGTTCTAATGAAAATATGCTCCACATCTCCCCACACTGTTCTAATGAAAATATGCTCCACATCTCCCCACACTGTTCTAATGAAAATATGCTCCACATCTCCTCACATTGTTCTAATGAAAATATTATGCTCCACATCTCCCCACACTGTTCTAATGAAAATAATATGCTCCACATCTCCCCACACTGTTCTAATGAAAATAATATGCTCCACATCTCCCCACACTGTTCTAATGAAAATAATATGCTCCACATCTCCTCACATTGTTCTAATGAAAATAATATGCTCCACATCTCCTCACACTGTTCTAATGAAAATAATATGCTCCACATCTCCTCACACTGTTCTAATGAAAATAATATGCTCCACATCTCCCCACACTGTTCTAATGAAAATATGCTCCACATCTCCCCACACTGTTCTAATGAAAATATTACATTTTACATCTCCCCACACTGTTCTAATGAAAATATTACATTTTACATCTCCCCACACTGTTCTAATGAAAATATTACATTTTACATCTCCCCACACTGTTCTAACGGTCGCAGAAAAGAGTCATCGTAAATCGGGACTTCGGAAATCGGAGACTGTCTGTCTTTCATTTTGTTATTTTATTATTATCAACTTTTAGGAGTAAAAATATTTCTTAACCATTTCTTTACACAAAATTTGATTGGCCAAGTCAACAAGAATTTACTTTATTGTTAGTATAGAAAAAAAACACAAGTGAAATAAAAGTAAAAAAAAAACACAAGTGGAATAAATGTAACAGTTATTACTATATATCTGGGCAAAGCTGGGGCGACCATCCCCAACCCAGCGCGTCACAGGTGGCGGATGGTGAAAGTCCTCCAGATATGGAGGATCCCTGTGAATAAGGAGTTATCCAAATAAGCAGGCGCGGACCAACTGGCAGTAGACTCAGAGAGCGAGGTGGGGTAGTAGGTGGCTCTACTACTCCTATAAAGTGCCTCAGGTGCTCAGTGAAGGGAATACCAGGCGGGTCAGAGGCGCCTTAAAACCTCTCGCTCCCGCTGCCTTGCGGGTAGGACAGGGAGTCCAAAGGCTAGCGGAGAGTCCGTACACAAACCGACAGAAGGCAAAGGGAAACCACTGTTGTAATTCTCAAGAATAATTATGCTTAAACAGAATAATCAATTCATCATGAACGACGTTAATGGATGTTTCTCTGGAACAGCCTCGTCCGGTAGGGCAGCTCACGAGCCACAGGTAAGGCCAGATCGTCATCAAGCTACTGGTGGCAAAACTAACAAGTTCAAAATAGCAACATGGAATGTTAGAACTTTATTCCAGGCTGGAAAATTAGAAAATGTAAAGATGGAAATGGAAAGGATGAAGATCAACATATTAGGAATGAGTGAAGTTAGATGGACAGGTGCAGGGAAGATAAACTCAGATAAATATACAATAATATATTCAGGAAGTGAGAAACATGAACGAGGAGTAGGAATTATATTTGATGAACAAACGGGAAGGACAATTGTAGGATATTTGAACATCTCCGACCGAGTCCTGCTAGCCCAACTGAAAGGACAACCAATAAACATAAATATTATACAAATGTACGCTCCAACATCTGAAAGCTCTGAAGAAGATGTACAGCTATTTTATAATGACATAGAGACAGCACTAAAACACACAAAGTCACATGAAGTTACCATAGTCATGGGAGATTTTAATGCCAAAGTTGGTAAAGGAAGAACTTCAGACATCGTTGGTGACTATGGACTGGGGGAGAGGAATGACAGAGGTTATAAATTAATTGAATGGACAAGAATACACAGCATGGTTGTAGGAAACACCTGGTTTAAACAACATCCTCGAAGACTGGCAACGTGGTGCAGTCCAGACAAAAAGACTTTTAACCAGATAGACTACATATTAATCAACAAACGATTCCGCAATGCATTACTGACAACAAAAACCATGCCAGGAGCTGACTGTAATAGTGACCATGATCCACTCTGTGGAAAAGTTAGAATAAAACTAAAGAAAGCAGGCAGAAAAGTGAGAAACATCAAACTGAATACAGAACTTCTTAAAAATGATCAAGAACTGCGAGAACAATACAAAGTTATTATAACAAATAGATACACTGCAATAGCAAAGATAAATAGTATAGATGAACAATGGGAAATGTTAAGAGATTCTATCCACCAAACTGTTAAGGAGATAATACCACCAAAAAAAGAAGACCCTAAAAATAAATGGATGACAGACGACATCTTAGGACTGATGGACAAGAGGAGGAGGAGTAAAAATAACGAGAAAAAATATAACAAGATAAATAAAGAAATAAGACGCAAATGCAGAGAAGCAAAAGAAGTGTGGTTAAATGAGCAGTGCAGACAGATAGAGGACTCTCATATTAAAGACAGCAAAAACATGCACAAACGAATTAATGAACTCACAGGCAGGAAAACAAAATATACCACAGGATGCCTGAAATCGAAAGAAGGTAAAATGTTGATGGGAAAAGAAGACAGTGTGGACAGGTGAACAGAGTATGTCGGTGAGCTATATGGAGGAGAAAGACCAGAATTAACACCAGATACTGAAAACTGTGAGGGACCACCAATACTTGAAGACGAAACCATAGATGCCATCAAACACATGAAGAAAGGAAAAGCGACTGGGCCTAATAATATAACAATAGAAGAAATAGAGGCACTAGAGGAGACAGGAATAAAAATAATAACCAAGTTACTGAATGACATTTACAACAGTGGTTATATTCTCAGTGATCTGATTAAATCCACGTTCATAGCACTACCAAAGAAACCAGGTGCAAAGGAATGTGACGACCACCGGACTATCAGCCTCTCATGTCACATAACGAAGCTACTTCTGAGAATAATTATGAGAAGAACAAGGAAAAGGATAAAAATGGAAATAGCAGATGAACAGTTTGGATTTGTTGAAGGAAAGGGAAAACACAATGCCATTTATGCTTTACGAACACTAACAGAAAGAGCTTTAGAAGTACAGAAAGATCTCTACTTATGCTTCATTGATTACACCAAGGCATTTGACAAGGTGAAACATAATGAAATTATTAAAATGCTTGAAGACATCAATATAGACGGCAAAGACCTGAGGATTGTAAAACATCTATACTGGCAGCAAGAAGCAGCAGTTCGAATTGAAAATAGAATTGGAAAATATCAACCTATAAAACAAGGGGTGCGACAAGGATGTGTACTATCTCCAGACCTTTTTTCTCTGTATAGCGAGAATATTCTAAGAACAATCATCACAGAACCAGGCATAAAAATTGGAGGATACAATATTAACAACCTTCGGTATGCTGACGACACAGTACTGATAGCTGAGAACCAACAAGACCTGCAAAATCTCTTGGATAAAGTCGCCAAAGAAAGTGAACAGAAAGGCCTTACTTTGAACATCAAAAAGACAGAGACTATGGTTATATCTAAGAAACAGAATCCACCAGCATGCAATATTAAATTAAACGGAACTATTCTAAAGCAGGTGCAGAAATTCAAATACCTTGGAGCAGTAATAACTTCAGATGGGAAATGCAGAACAGAAATTAGGAACAGAATAGGCCAAGCAAAGACTGCATTTCAGAGAATGAGAAACATATTAACCAACACATCCTTATCAATGAATGTTAGAAAACGAGTCATAAAATGCTATATTGAACCTATCTTGTTATATGGAAGTGAATCATGGACAATAGGCAAGTCTGCACAAAATTCATTGGAAGCAGCAGAAATGTGGTTTATTAGAAGAATGTTGCGAATCCCCTGGACAGCAAAAATAACTAATGAAGAATGTATGAGAAGAGCTGGAGAGACAAAAACCTTCTCAAAAAGATAAGAGAGAGACAGTGTACTTTCATAGGACATGCAATGAGAAGAGGGGGCATTGAAAATATTATAACAACAGGAAAAATAGAATTAAGAAGATCAAGAGGAAGACCAAGAGAAATGATACTGGACAGTCTGACGGGATGGTGTGAGAGGAGATCACCAACTGAGCTGATGGCCTGCATGAAGGATCGGATACTCTGGAGAAGCATAATAGCCAACGCCAGTCGGCACGGCACATGATGATGATTACTATATGACAATGTTCTGTTTTTAATCACTACAATAATGACAACAAAAACTCAATAACTACATATATCTTTCATCAACGGTAAATGTAAAGTCAATTGCTCCAACATTACTTTAAGTCTCTCTCTCTCTCTCTCTCTCTCTCTCTCTCTCAGAGTTTTATCTTCTCTGTTTCATCTTCTTTTTCACACACACATAGAGTTATCCTCTCTCTCTCTCTCTCTCTCTCTCTCTCTCTCTCTCTCTCTCTCTCTCTCTTCGAGAAGACATCGAATCATCAGAGGTAGAGTATTTGGGCGGATGTTAAATTGCCAAACCAGAGACCATTAGTTACTGAACTTTTGTACCGTAATCCAAATGCATCATCTCTGTGGTATGATCACTTCACGACTATGATGGATGAGGTTTCAACCTTTAAGTTCAAAGATATTATCATTCTTGGGGATTTCAACATAGATCTAACACAATCAAATCCAACCTGGAGCAATATTTTATTATCCTACAATTTTCCCCAAATTGTCACCAAAACTGCTAGAGTAACACAAGTATCACCCACATTATTAGATCACATATAACATATGTAGCCAACCCAGAAAACATCATTGAATGTAACATCCCTCATACTTCGTTAAGTGATCGCTACCCAGTCTGCTGTATATGGACAAGAAAGGGGTATAAACTTCCTAAACACAAGCACACCAGTATGAAATTTAGAAGCTTCAGAAAATTTAAACTAGAATTATTCCTTAATGATTTGCAAGCATCTTCACTTACACACGTGTACTAACTGACCCTGATGAGGCAATAGAATATTGGCTAAAGATCTTCAGAGATATATTAGACAAACATGTCCCCATGAAAGAGGTGAGAGTAAAACACCAGACGAAGTCACCTTGGATAACAAATGAAATATTATAATCTATGAGAGAACGTGACCGGGCGCACAAAATCAAGGACTTTAGCACCTACCGTTCACTCAGAAACAAAGTTCAATATTTAATAAGACAAGAGAAAAAATTACTTTAGGAACATAGTACAGAATAAATCAGACAGTGAATCAATTTGGAAAACCATAAATACCCTATCAAATAAAAGAAAAGAATTTGACTTTTAAGCCACCAATCATGCATACACTAACGCACATATTAGTTCTCATTTCAGAAAGAAATCAACGTTCTTAAATCATCGATACCAGCTCCTGTATGAACTACAAATATTCCTGGATAGTAGATGTACTAAACTTAAACAGTTACACATTCCATTCGTAACAGTGAAGTTTACAGTTAACTTTTATCCTTAAAAAAAACCAACAGTACAGCTGGGCTTGACGATATTAGCAATAAGATCTTACGTTATGCTGCACCTGTCATTTCACATACACCAGCATATATTTACAATCAGTGTATTGCAAAATGTTATTTCCCCGAGGCTTTTAAAACTGCTAAATTCTATCCTATCTTTAAATCTGGCTCATCAAGCAATCTTACCAACTATAAACCAACATCTATACTATCGTCGTTATTAAAACCACTCGAAAAACACATATACAAAATAACTCTACGACACATGGAAAAGAACAATTTACTCATAGACAGTCAGTCAGGCTTTAGACCCGAACATTCCTGCCACACAACTCACACCAAAGTGACAGAAAACTGGTTAGTAAACATAAATGATGACAGACTATGTGGTGCCATCTTTGTCGACTTCAGAAAGGCATTAGATATGATTGACCACGATATTCTTGTGAAAAAAAAAAGACTTATAGACTGCACCCTGACCTAATAAAATTAATTGCATCATTTCTTTCAGACAGACAACAGGTAGTATTCTTCAACAATTCTCTATCAAATTCTGCTACAGTTGACACTGGTGTTCTACAAGGTTCTATTCTGGGCCCGTTGCTCTTTGCTATCTATATCAATGATCTTCCACTTCATCTTAAACATTCTTCTTGTGATCTTTTTGCCAATGATTGCACAGTCTACACCAGTGACTACGACTGTATTAATCTTGAATCAACTCTTCAAGTCGAGTTAAACAATCTCATTAAATGGAGCAACAACAATGGCATGATTATAAATACTGATAAAACAAAATCAATGCTCATAACAACAAGACAGAAACTACAAAACGCAATAAAAACAACACTTCGGCTCAGTACGGAAACATCACAGATAGAAAACGTTAGCGAGCACAAAACACTAGGTCTTATTATTGACCAACATCTGACCTGGAACTCTCATTTGCAAGGTCTAACAAAACTCACAGCTCAAAAAGTATACCAGTTAGCCAGAATCAAGCACTTCATCGATCAAGACACAAGGAAGACATACTACATGTCATATATACAAACACATTTAAACTATTGCTCAACATTCTGGGATGGTTGCTCAGTGTAAAATACAAAGGACTATACTCACTTCAAAAGCGAGCAGTAAAGCTTATTAGTGACAAAAATCAAGCACAAACAACTAACCAGCACAAACGTATCAAAATACTGCCTCTTAAGAACAGGTTCCTCTTCAACAAAGCCAAGTTAGTACATCAAATTCTTTCACAACATGTCCGGCCTTATCTATTGAACATGTTTACATTTAGCCCAAAGTGCAACTAACGGTTGAACAATATAAGTCTTCCAAAAACCTAGACGATCTTTACAAGAAAAGCTTTACTTATTCTGCTTCTCATCTCTGGAATACCCTCTCATCCTGTATAAACAATATAAACTATACTCCTTCCTACAACTACAAACTTTTCCAATATCTATTTGATGTCGACAACATGGCTCAATGAATTGTAAAACTTAAAAAGTTTAGACTGCTCTTACAGACACCAAACTCATTATTCTGAATAGTAATTAAATTTTTGTTTAGTAGATAGTCATCTATATGTGTATGTAGTTAGTCATTTATATGTGTATGCAGTCAGTCATTTACATGTGTATGTAGTTAGTCATTTTATGTGTATGTAGTTACTTTATTGTTAATTATGTTTGTTATATTAGCAGTGAAGAGCAAAACCTCTATCTTAATGCAAAGAAAAACTAAATTGATGACAACTGACAAAACAAACAAGGCAGCTGAAATATGTATCAATGAGGAAAAACAGGAAAAGTGGAGAGTTTTGAATATATTGGATCACTACTAACTAATAATGGAGATACAATGAAGGAAATTAAAAGGAGGACATCTATTGCTCTTCAGAAAGTAAAACAACTAATGAATCTGTGGAGAGGAACAGATAGAACTACAAAAATAAGATTTTTAAGGGCATGCATCTTTCCCATCGTAACATATGCCTGTGAGACCTGGACACTTAACAAAACAGCTGAGAAACACATAAATATCTTTGAATGTAAATGCTAAAGAAGAGTTCTTCAAATATCGTGGACACAAAAAAGAACAAATATATCCATACTACAAGAGCTTAATATTGAAGAAGGCTGGCTAGTAAATAGGGTTAAAGAGAGAAAAATTAAATATTTTGGACACATTAAACGTCATGATAATCTAGAAAAAAAGCGTCTTGGAAGGGTACATAATGGGAAAAAGAAAGAGAGGAAGACCAAGGCGAAGACGGCTGCAAGACATCGTTGATGATCTGCAAATGGATGCATCAGCAGCAGGCCATCTTGCTCACAACCGAGAGGCCTACAGGAGTGCTGTTAGGGAGTCAAAGTTCCGCAAGGGACATGCAAATGAATGAATGAATGAATATTAGCAGAATATTTGTAGAATGTCTGGAAGAGAGTGAAAGTTGTATGATAAAAGGCAGAATGTCAGACGGGCCTGCGTGCCCAATTCTTAACCCTTTTGAAATAAAGATCAATCAATCAATCTAAAGCTTACAGATGACAAACATGCAGCAAGTATTACAAATAAGGACAAACATCTTGATATTCTACCCCACCCCCACCACCCAAGAAGAGATTTCTTTTCAACAAGGTCAAGTTAATTCATAAAATTCTATTGCACAATGCTCCACCCTATCTGTGGTCGTTGTTCAAATCCAACCCAAAACAGTCAACGCTTAAGCAAGTGTATTCTCCCAAAACCAAGGCATGACATGTTTTAAAAAAGCTTCTCTTACTCAGCTGCCCACCTTTGGAATGCCCTACCAGTTCATGTAAAACTGAAAAGTAATATTCGTTCATATAACTTCAAACTGTGTCAACATCTGTTTGATATGGACTATATGCCTCCCCTACATGCCTCCCTAAGTATAGTCTAAAGTAGTTTAAAGTATGGCTTGATTGCTGTAATTTTTTAAAACTGCTTTTCTATAAATTAGTTTTGAATGAATGTGAGAATGCAAGTTTATTTCATGTTGTTGCATAAATCAGAATGTAGAGTGTATAGGCATGAGATAAATTTATTATTTATTTATGTAATCATTTAACTGTGTCTTTATGATTAGTATGCTCATTACCAAATGCTGAATGACTGTGACTGAGTGAAAGCTGTATGATGAAAAATAGAATGTCAGACGGGCCTGCGTGCCCAATTCTTAACCCTTTGAAAATAAAATATATTCGTTCGTTCGTTCTCTGTCTCTCTCTCTCTCTCTCTCTCTCACACACACAATTGTATCGTTCTCTCTCTGTTCCTCTTTCACACACACACATAGTTTTATCTTCTCTCTTTATCTCTGTCTCTCTCACAATTGTATTGTTCTTCTCTCTGTTTCTCTTTCATACACACAGAGTTTTATCTTCTCTCTTTATCTCTGTCTCTCTCAGAATTGTATTGTTCTTCTCTCTGTTTCTCTTTCACACACACACACACACAGAGTTTTATCTTCTCTCTCTGTCTCTGTCTCTCTCAGAACTGTATCGTTTCTCTCTCTGTTTCTCTTTCACACACACAGAGTTTTATCTTCTCTCTTTGTCTCTGTCTCTCACAGAACTGTATCGTTTCTCTCTCTGTTTCTCTTTCACACACACAGAGTTTTATCTTTTCTCTTTGTCTCTGTCTCTCTCACAATTGTATCGTTCCTCTCTCTCTGTTTCTTTTTCACACACAGACTTTTATCTTCTCTCTCTCTCTCTCTCTCTCTCTCTCTCTCTCTGTCTCTCTCACAATGGTATCGTTCTTCTCTCTGTTTCTCTTTCACACACACAGAGTTTTATCTTCTCTCTGTTTTGTCTTCTATCTCTCTGCCTCAATTTGTTTTCTCTCTGTTTCTCTTTCATACACACAGAGTTTTATCTTCTCTCTTTATCTCTGTCTCTCTCAGAATTGTATTGTTCTTCTCTCTGTTTCTCTTTCACACACACACACACACACACACAGAGTTTTATCTTCTCTCTCTGTCTCTGTCTCTCTCAGAACTGTATCGTTTCTCTCTCTGTTTCTCTTTCACACACACAGAGTTTTATCTTCTCTCTTTGTCTCTGTCTCTCACAGAACTGTATCGTTTCTCTCTCTGTTTCTCTTTCACACACACAGAGTTTTATCTTTTCTCTTTGTCTCTGTCTCTCTCACAATTGTATCGTTCCTCTCTCTCTGTTTCTTTTTCACACACAGACTTTTATCTTCTCTCTCTCTCTCTCTCTCTCTCTCTCACAATGGTATCGTTCTTCTCTCTGTTTCTCTTTCACACACACAGAGTTTTATCTTCTCTCTGTTTTGTCTTCTATCTCTCTGCCTCAATTTGTTTTCTCTCTCTCTCTCTCTCTCACACACACACATTTTCATCTTCTCTTTCTCAGTTTAAACTTCTTTCTCAGAGTTATCTTCTCTCTTTCTCTTAGTTTTATCTTCTTTCTCTTTCTTTCTCTCAGTTTTGTTTTCTTTCTCTCTCTCTCTCTCTCTCTCTCTCTCTCTCTCTCCCTCGGTTTTATCTTTTCTCTTTCTCTCTCAGTTTTATCTTATTTCTAAAAAATCGGAAGAAATCTGCACAGCTTCATAGTAACTAACATCCAGGACATTATTCCCATAATTTCATGCATTGACACGGAAATCAGTGATGATGATGATGATAATGATAATGATGATAATAATGATGATAATAATGACTATAATGACATATTTCTCTATTTAGATGATTCATTTGCAGACCTCTCTTTCATCGTCGGTGACCTTATTTCTTGTCCCGTTTGGCCTACTTCTTAACCCAAGAACAGGGAACTCTTCATCATCTAGAACCACAATATGTATATAGATCAAATAACCTTAAAATTAAAGGGCAACTGTGTAAGGTCAAAACCATGAATAAGAAATTACAGCTCATGCTTTGTTTGTAAGCTTTCTCTCTGCACTCTAACCTTTGACCTGTTAATACAATAATTTGAACAGTGCACTTTTCCAGTTATCCATGAGCACTGATTACTTGTAAGCAATTATTGCATGTAGGAGCATGTGAAATATGACAAATCTCGTAAAAGGGTGGGTTACATTATAAAGTATTTGTGTCTTCATTGGTTATAAAGTATTTGTGTCTTCATTGGTTATAAAGTATTTGTGTCTTCGTTCGTTATAAAGTATTTGTGTCTTCATTGGTTATAAAGTATTTGTGTCTTCATTGGTTATAAAGTATTTGTGTCTTCATTGGTTATAAAGTATTTGTGTGTTCATTGGTTATAAAGTATTTGTGTCTTCATTGGTTATAAAGTATTTGTGTCTTCATTGGTTATAAAGTATTGTGTCTTCATTGGTTAAAAGTATTTGTGTCTTCATTGGTTATAAAGTATTTGTGTCTTCATTGGTTATAAAGTATTTGTGTCTTCGTTCGTTATAAAGTATTTGTGTCTTCATTGGTTATAAAGTATTTGTGTCTTCATTGGTTATAAAGTATTTGTGTCTTCATTGGTTATAAAGTATTTGTGTCTTCATTGGTTATAAAGTATTTGTGTCTTCATTGGTTATAAAGTATTTGTGTCTTCATTGGTTATAAAGTATTTGTGTCTTCATTGGTTATAAAGTATTTGTGTCTTCATTGGTTATAAAGTATTTGTGTCTTCATTGGTTATAAAGTATTTGTGTCTTCGTTGGTTATAAAGTATTTGTGTCTTCATTGGTTATAAAGTATTTGTGTCTTCATTGGTTATAAAGTATTTGTGTCTTCATTGGTTATAAAGTATTTGTGTCTTCATTGGTTATAAAGTATTTGTGTCTTCGTTGGTTATAAAGTATTTGTGTCTTCATTGGTTATAAAATATTTGTGTCTTCATTGGTTATAAAATATTTGTGTCTTCATTGGTTATAAAGTATTTGTGTCTTCATTGGTTATAAAGTATTTGTGTCTTCGTTGGTTATAAAGTATTTGTGTCTTCATTGGTTATAAAATATTTGTGTCTTCATTGGTTATAAAATATTTATGTCTTCATTGGTTATAAAGTATTTGTGTCTTCATTGGTTATAGACTGAGAGTCTCGGAGAAATATGTTGCCACGTGACTGTTGGAACACGTGCTACGCCAACAATTAACTTTTCTCCCATAAAGCCTCTTGATATTAATGGCTGTTCTACAAACACAAAACCACCGCTATTTCCCGCGAATTATCTCCCGTTGTGAAGATTATTGAACCGTGTAATTGGATAGATCCAACCTCAGGTTGTATCGTGGCTGCTACCTTTCCTCGGTGATTATGTGTGATCAAACATAATTTATGCAACACAGTATATACTGTTGGACTTTTCTAATCTATATAAATACATGTCGCGTGTTTTTTTTCTTTTTCAACCTATCATTTTACTGTGGCCAAAATGCAAGTCTCATTTGTATAGCTACAGCGGTTAGTATGATTAGAGAGAGAGAGAGAGAGAGAGGGAGAGAGAAAGAGAGAGAAAGGGAGAGAAAAAGAGAGAGATAGTGTGCTAATCTGTTACCAATACCAGGTTTTATTATCTTTGTTGTTCTATCTTACATTTTACATCCTTCCCGTGCCGTTAAACATCACATAGGGCTTCCATGGTAGTTCACCAGGTTTTCCTGTTTCGGCGAGCTTTTCAACCTCATCAAGGGAAGGGATGTTATGCCCACTAAACTGGCCTCTTTTAACACTGTCCTCTAGAATTTCACGTGGTCGGCCTCTTTTTCTTCTGCCTGTTGTGTTCCACTTGATAGCTTGTTTTGGGATTCTCTGATTGTTTCTTCTCATCACGTGTTTGACATATGTCTATCTTCTCTTTCTGATCATTCATGAGACAGGTTGTTGTTTGCTCATCTGTCTTATCTCTACGCTGTTTCGTTTCACTTTATACCGAGTATTTTCCTTAGGCATTTGTTTTCAAAAGAGTCTAATTTCTTTTCTACTTCTTTGCTTGTTTTCCAGCTTTCGCATGCATAAATGAGGGTGGATTTGAATTAAATAATCTTAACTTGGTCTTTGTGCTTATAACTTTTGAATGCCATATGTTCTCAAGATTCTTAAAGGACAATGCTGCTTTTGCAATTCTAACTTCTTTTTTTGGTGTCACCATTCTTGTCTATGTAGCTGCCGAGGTATGTAAATTGAATTTTCTTCAACAGCTGTTCCTTCGACGTACATATTTTTTCTTTCATGGTTAATGAGAAATTTCATTATTTTGGTTTTTTCCTAGTTCATTTCAAATCCTATTTTACTAGCCAGTGAAGACAGGGTATCTGTTTTTTCTTGCATCGATTTCACATTGTCACGGATAAAAGTTATGTCATCAGCAAAATCAAGATCTTCTAGTTGGATCCCATGTACCCAATCAATGCCCCTTTTATCTTTGCAACATATTTTCATTTTAAAGTCTACAGCAATTTCAAAAAGCAAAGGAGATAATATACGTTCTTGTTTCGCGCCTGTTTCAATCTGGAACCATTCGCTCATTCCTTCTTCTATGTTGACTGCACAAACATATCCATTGTAGAGGTTCTTAATGATGGTGATACTTTTAGATGGTATTCCATATATTCTTAAAATTCTTCACAATGGATCCCTGTGTATGCTATCAAATGCCTTTTTAAAGTCTATAGCAATTTCAAAAAGCAAAGGAGATAATATACGTTCTTGTTTCGCGCCTGTTTCAATCTGGAACCATTCGCTCATTCCTTCTTCTATGTTGACTGCACAAACATATCCATTGTAGAGGTTCTTAATGATGTTGACATTTTTAGATGGTATTCCATATATTCTTAAAATTCTCCACAATGAATCTCTGTGTATGCTATCAAATGCCTTTTTAAAATCTATGAAGTTCAGGATTAACGGTCTTTGTTTTTCAATATGTTCTTCAAGTATTATTCTGAGAGTAAAGATCTGGTCAAGACAGCTTCTCCCTTTTCGAAATCCTGCTTGTTCTTCTCTCACTGCAGCATCCACTATATCTTGAATTCTATTCAGAATAACTTTGCAAAATACTTTTGACACAACTGATAGGAAGGTTATTTCTCTCCAGTTGTTGCAGTCTTTAAGGTTGCCTTTGTGGGTATTTTAACAAAGATTCCTTTTTTTCCATTTAGAAGATATATTTTCTTCTTTCCAAATCTTGTTAAACATTCTCTGTAGTTGGCTCATGTTGTCACTGTTAATATCTTTTAACATTTCGGCTGTTATTTCATCTTCACTGCAGCTTTGTTGTTAGCCTTTAGATTCAGTGCTGTTTCAATTTCATTCAATGTAAAATTATTGTTCTATATTTCATGATATATCAGTGTATAGTTTATCAGCCTGCTATGATATCTGAGGAGATGTAACGGTAGGAGTTTTACTGGAATTCTATTAGGAAAAAAAACACGAAACGAAAAAAGAACGGAAACTATTTAAACTAAACGAACTTATCAGAGATTTTATTTTCATTAAAAGCTTTAAAAGTTTTTAGGAAACATTCTGTAGAAGCTTCAGGATGTTTCAAAGTGGCAGTGAAAGGAGTTTTGTTGCAACTGTAGCCATCTTTAACTTGAAGATAGTGTCAGCTGAAGCCAGGCTGAGCACCGTGTTGTTATGCTCTAAGGAGACTGGACTATGATACTTTCTTACGGTGGGTTCAGTGAAAATTGTCTCTGTTGGCTCCACCACCATGATTATTAAGTCGAATGTAAGTCCAGGTGGCAAGCGTGTGGTTTTTGGACATAGAATCTTTAGGAGTTGTGGTTTGCGGCCAGTCATAAAAAGGCAGTCTTTGTGTGTTAGGGCACAGCACTCATGAATTCCGATTTGATAATGACTATGTTAGGGCGGAGTCTTGATTTGATAATAAATATGTTAGGGTGGAGTCTTGATTTGATAATAACCATGTTAGGGCGGAGTCTTGATTTGATAATAACCATGTTAGGGCGGAGTCATCATACCCAAAAGCTACGCCGGGTTCATTACCACAGACAGAGAACGTAGAAACCACTTGTTCTTCTGGTTCTTTCCATCCATTAATGAATCAAAGGCACCACTTGTTGTGTGGCTCAATGATGGACCGGGTGTGTCCTCAATGTTGGGATTGTTGTATGAAAATGGACCAATAAGAATCAAGAAACTGGACAATGGGGGGGGGGGGGTGTGACGTATAAACGACGTTCGAAATCATGGGCGGAGCCTTTCTCTATGCTATATATAGACAACCCTGTTGGCATTGGTTACGGTTACCCAGAAACCAATAGTTTCAAGACCACACAAGACGAATATGCTGAAGAGTTGTATGTATTTATTGAACAGTTTTATCATATGTTTCCGCAGTATTTTGATCGAGAGCTGTACATAGGAGGTCAGTCGTACGCTGGAAAATACGTCCCAGCCTTTGCTCATCGATCACACACCAGAATCCTAGAGTCTAAATCCAATATACCCTTAACTGGCATCTACCTGGGTGGACCGTACTTTGACCCTCTTGTCCAGAACTTAACTTCTTGTGAGTATGAATACGCTCTTGGAGCCTTATCTCACTTCCTGATGCTGGAGTGTAAAAAGATCGTCTGTGAACTTATAGAACGGTTCAAAAGAAGAAATATCACAGAAAAGAACATAGAAATGTTATTTTCGAACAGCTATGACGGATATCTATTTCTTAATAATTATGGAACACAGGAAAATCCAGATGACAACAACTTTGAGAAGATTTTGAGAAGAGAAACTCCAGGAAGTCCTTCATGTTTGCTACTTACCACACAAAACATTTACTGGAGATATGGCCAAAAAATGGTTGTCCGATATTGTAGTTAGCACTAAACCAAAGATGGCTGAGATCATGGACAATTACAAAGTGCTAGTGTACACTGGAGACTTTGATGGCATTATCAGCTCTCCCATGGTGGAGGCCGCTCTCATGACCACGCCCTGGTCACTACAGGAGCAGTACAACAACTCGTATAGATCCATGTGGGGACAATATGGCAGTATGAAAGGTTTCTACACAAAAGTTGGTCAGTTTTGTCAAGTGAGCGTCCTTGAAGCAGAGCATCAAACTCCCCACGACCAGCCGGACAATACCCTTGAAATGATGACCGACTTTGTCCAGTATGGCTGTATGTGTCCGGAATGTTATGTGAATGAGTTTCGATTATTTGAACACAAATTATTTCAAAATGATTGCTAATGCACAAGCATTTACCATGAAATCTACATCGTCACCACAGTTATCGAGATACTCTCATTATTAGAGTTAACGCTGTTCTCCAATATAGCTGTGGATGACTGATGTATGATGGGCACATGGTCACGCTGACGGGCTAGGAAAGGCGAAATGGGACGGTTAAGATTTGTGAAACGTGTTAATTATTAAGACTGGGACCGCTTATAGTTATACAAGTTAGAACATTCAAGAATGCATTGACTTATCATGAAAGTTTCTCAGTATTCTACATACAACCATCCTTAGCTTTGTTCGTATTGCTTCTTGGAAATGCTGCTTAGTGCCTCATAACTTACTGTACCATGTATCTATCAGTCAAGCACTCAACTATACTACATTGCATTTTGTTACAGGCCTACCTGCAAATGAAGTATTCTTGAACTCACTAATGCATAAACGCATATTTCCTAAGCAGCAAAAGAGGGAGCATGTTTCAGAATACCACTAGGAAATATTCCGCCACAAAACTCAATAAACAAAATGTCCCAGTAAACTCAATTATCTTTTCCCTTTCTTCTATGAGAATTTCTTCCTTTAACTGTTCTGCCCCTAAAACTCACCTGTAACATTTACCTCTTCTATCTCTCTAAGTAGTTTCTTCTGTCTCTCTGACTGGTCTGTGATACTTGCCTCTAATGTCCCTGTAACTAGTCTATGACACTCGCCTATTTTGTTCCTGTAACTAGTCTATGACACTCGCCTATTTTGTTCCTGTAACTAGTCTATGACACTTACCTATTGTGTCCCTGTAACTAGTCTATGACACTTGCCTATTCTGTCCCCGTAACTAGTCTATGACACTTACCTATTGTGTTCCTGTAACTAGTCTATGACACTTACCTATTGTGTCCCTGTAACTAGTCTATGACACTTGTTCATTCTGTCCCAGTAAAAAGTATATGACACTTGCATATTCTGGCCCTATAGTCTATGACATTTACCTATTTTGTGCCTGTAGCTAGACTATGGCATTTGCCTATTCTGTGTTTGTAGGTGGTCAGTGACTAATGTTAAGAGTTTTATTTTTTTTTAAAATCACATCTTTATGTGAGGGATTATATCGTAGAGACACACATATAAAGCGTTACAGAAATGACAACGTATTTTAGGACATATGGAAGAGAGAAATGGACATTTTCTTGTATACACTAAACTACACAGAGAGAAGTTTCTGTAAAAAAACTGCAATATTCTGGTAACATATACCGGATGAAGTGCAGCGGTTAAACTGATTACCAGCTTTCGGTATTTAATGTCCGAGCAAAGGTCTTTTCATCTTTTTTTTTCATAATGAAAACAAACTCTGAAGAGGACATTGTTAAAAGAGGCCAAATTAACAGGCATAAAATTCTTTGATGAGGTTGAAAGACTCGCCGAAGACAGGAAAAATTGGCGAACTACTTTGCGAGCCCTATGTGACGTTTGACGGCACGGGAAGGATATAAGATATAAGATAAGATATGCAACCAGTGCACAGAGTATAGTGTTTCTGCAGGTATTGATTCTCAGAAGAAATTGTCACATCCGTGCACCAGCTGAAGTCACGGTGGTTCATCTCTTGAGCCCATTTAATCAAGATCTCTTTAGTCAAACGGACTTGACAACCGCTTTGTACCAGGAAAAGTACGGGGTGACGAGTTTCTCATCGAGTTTATGCCAGGGAGTAAGGCGGGAAATTGTACGCTGATAAACGAGAAATTCGACAAGTGTTAGGAAAAGTGATATTATGAGAATAATACCTTCTCAGAGTTCAGTTCACGAACATCAAAGTCCCCACACATCTCTCAGGTCGAGGAACAAATAAACTTGATGATTTTACAAGCTGACCTGAAAGTCTTACAAGATGTTATTTGCTACCAACTGCTGCATGACCTGAGTGAGCGAAACAGAAACTGTAGGTGCTCACGAATGAAAGAGTCAGCGAAGTAGCCTCCATTCATTCATTTGCATGTCCCTTGCGGAACTTCGTCTCCCTAACAGCACTCCAGTAGGCCTCTCGGTTGCGAGCAAGATGCAACGCAGCTAATGCATCCATTTGCATATCATCAACGATGTCTTGCAGCCATCTTCGCTTTGGTCTTCCTCTCTTTCTTTTTCCCATTATGTACCATTTCAAGACGGTTTTCTCTAGATTATCATGTTTAATATGTCCAAAATATTTAAGTTTTCTCTTTTTAATCCTCTTTACTAGCCAGCCTTCTTCAATATTGAGTTCTTGTAGTATGGATATATTCGTTCTTTTTTGTGGCCATGATATTTGAAAAACTCTTCTTTAGCATTTGCATTCAAAGGCATTTATATGTTTCTCAGCTGTTTTGTTAAGTGTCCAGGTCCCACAGGCATATGTTGCGATGGGAAAGATGCATGCCCTTAAAAATCTTATTTTGTAGTTCTGTCTGTTCCTCTCCACAGATTCTTTTGTTGTTTTACTTTCTGAAGAATGTATGTATTGTTTTTTGTCTTTTCTTATGTTTCTTCGTACTTCTTTTGTTAAAGATTTATATTCCTCTTTGTTGTTGTTTGTCACTTTCCATTGCATCTTTATTTCTCTACATTGTTTTATCAGTTCTAGTGTGCCTGCTGTAATCCATCCATTATTTTGTGTTTTCGTTACTGGAACCATGTCTTTAGCTGTTGTTATTAAGATATCTCTGGCCTGTGTAGCCAAATCATCTGGTGTCATCTCCTCCTGTACAGTCATCAGGATTTCGAAACGGTTATTCACTTCTATACCATATTGTTTTGGTATTTTTGTAAGATCAAAGCGGAGTGGTCTTGATCCTGCAACTGTCTTTTTTATCTTTATCTTCATGTCTGCTATTAATAACTCATGGTCTGTGTCACAATCAGCACCTGGTAAAGTTTTTGCTGATGTTATACTTGACCTCCATCTTCTTTGCACTAAAATGTAATCTATTTGATTCTTGGTTTTCCATCAGGTGATGTCCATGTGTAAAGTCTTCTTGGATGTTGTTTAAAAAGTGTGTTAGCAATCAGTAGCTGATTATCCATGCAACAAGCCATTAGATTGTCACCTGCCTCATTTCTATGTCCTATGCTAAATTTCCCTACAACATGTCCTTCATCTTCTGCTCTTTCTGTACCAATCTTTGCATTAAAGTTCCCCATTATTAATACAATATCATTTTCTCGTACCTGGTCTATCGTCGTTTGCAGAGCGTTATAAAAGTCTTCTACTTCCTCTTCTTCTGCTGCATATATCTGGATGATTGTAACACAATAATTAGTGTATAAGTATACAACTATACACGAAGCACTGCAGTAAAGCTGTGATACCAGAATGTATAAAATAGGAAAAAAGTAGGAGCAGCTTTATTACTTAACGATTACAAAGTTGTGACGTTTCGGCGTAAGTATAGATTCACATGAATACTATTTTTTTTTAAATGCCCTATTGGCATACAAACGTGAGCCAAACCTTAAGGACATCCTCGTCCACAGCCACTTGAAGCAGAGCCTTACACATGTTGGCACCAGAAAATGTAACCGCCCCCGCTGCGTTACCTGCCCTGTAGTCTGGGAAACGAAAACAATCACCTTTCCCAAAACTATCCTCACCCTTCATGAGGGATTCACATGCGAGTCCCGTAATGTGACATATGTCATCGTTTGCAAAAGATGCAGGATAACATATATTGGTGAGACTGGCCTCAGATTAGGGGACCGCATGCAAAAACATCTGTACGACATCGCCCAGCATGCTTCGAAACCAGTCCCATATCATTTCAATGGCCCCAACCACAGAGGCAAATCTGATTTTCTGGTAACAACCATCAAACAATGTCACGCAGATGACACAAGCCGCCTGGCACTTGAGAACCGTTACATTCAAAATTATGGGACGCTGGAACCACATGGGTTAAACTCGCTGTTTAGTTACACGTAACATTCTCTTCAATCATTACAGTATCTCTCCACTAAGTCCACCCCTTCTTACCTTTCAAACTTCCTCACAGCATCACTCTGCAACCCCTCTTCCCCAATCGCCTGTTTCAACTTCTCCTAGCTAGGTCAATATTGCATGACTCTCTCTCCCCTCCCCGGTTCCCCATCCACCACCCCCAGTTACAACCCACCGACCACATATCACAGGTCTCTATTTAAACAGTCTCCACGTTCTACTAAATCCATTCCTGACACACACCGCCGGACAAGCCACACCTTACAATTTACAGCTAAGTGCTCTTTAAAAAATTTTTTTAAAAATAGTATTCATGTGAATCTATACTTTATCCTCTCTCTCTCTCTCTCTCTATATTTCTTCGTCGTGTATGTTTTTGTATGATTAAGGCTCACGCCGAAACGTCACATATCTGGATGATTGTTACATTTCTAGGAGTGCCCTTAAGTCTGATTGTAATAATTCTATCACTTACTGGATTGTAACTTAGTAATGCTTTTGATGTTGATTTGTCCAAATAAAAAGCCACTCCATTCTTTCCTCCTAATCCTCCACCAGAGTATATAAAGATATTATCATTCTCGCTCTTGAATTGTCCTGATCCTTTCCATCGATGTTCACAGATTCCCAAAATGTGTATCCCCATTCTTGTTCATCTCGTCACTTATTATTTAATACTTCCCCTCATACATACTTCTTATATTCCATGTTCCTAGTCTTATTTTTCTTTTTAGTTTGATGCGGGTGTTTTCCTTAGTAACATCGCCAGGATTTTGTCCGTCATCACAATTACTAGTACTGACCTCTGTCTCGCACTCTTCCCCAGTGTTAAAATTAGATCTATCTGGCCTGGGGGATTCACCACTAGATCTTTTTCCTATTTGACTTTCCATGTTGCTGTTTGGGTTTCTTGGTATATTTCCAGAAGATAGTTTACCATTGCTTTCTCACCGGGCAGTGACTACTAGTCACTGATCGTAGCCATTGTCCTTACATTGAGATCACCTGCCTAGCATCATAGAATGGTGACCATAACCAACATTATCTGTCAGCTGCTCTCCCATTCCATCCACCACCATTAGAAGTAGCCTCCAGTTGATAGAAATCACTGTAATAAGTCACCTTTCATATCATTTTAACATCTCAAAATATTATTATGAGTATTCTATCACAGTTCGCTATGGTATTTATATTGCTTTGAAGTTGATGTATTAGATGTTGTTGTTGCTGTTGGTGTTGTTGTGATGTATATCTGTAAGATTCTCTGCACATTTTTTAAAAGCATTTCATTTTGGGCTTTCTGTCTCTGTCTGTCTGTCTGTCTGTCTGTCTGTCTGTCTCTCTCGTTTAACGCACAGAATACACGTAGATTTGGAGTGGCTAAGTCACCAGTGAATGGACGATGTGAACTGTATTTTGTCTTTGTCCTGAAAGTCCCAAGAGAGTTTCTTTACAAACGTTGCAGTCACTTCAACAACAGCTCCCAAATCCATAAATTCACAAGTGTGTCTTCAGTAGTAACAGATGTCAAGAAATGAACAAAATACAATTCGTAGATTATTTTGCCAATGCCAAATATAACCATATAAATAATAAATAACTTTTAAACGTCTTAAATTTAATCCAGATTTTTTAAAAAGTGGAACAGAGGTAACAGATCTCAGTAAGTACACTGTACGTAGAAGGTCAACTGACGGAGCTGAAGAAGAGAGATCTGTGTAGCGTCTCAACGCGCCACATGATGATTGTGTGCGGAGTCCTGGGAAGTTTGTTGCCACGTGATTTTTGGTCCACGTGCTGTGTCAAGATTATTTATATCACAAAATATCAGCACATTAATGTAAGTTGCAGAAGCAAAGCCAAATAGAAAATAATCTTTTCTCACGAATTATCACTCCATTAGGTTACTAAGAGGAATAATTGTTGCTAATCATAACAGCGGATCAGACAGTCACTACTTCTATACTGTACTTGTAAAAAATCTGTCACATGCTAATGTTTGTATTGTTTTATGACTCCGGTAACCACAGGTATAAAACAACGTCTCCTTTTCGTTACATGCACCGACACACTGGTCTGAGCTGTGAATCTACATTGGTTAGTGTGATAAGATTATGATTTGTGTTAGTGTGATACTTTGTGATATTGAAACCAGTTGTTATTTTCTGTTATTACAGTATATTTACTTGACACGGGCGATCGCTGCTTTTCGACTGCCGGCTCTTTCGATAGTTTTCACTTGCAGCCAGAACTCATGTACTCCATTTGCGTGATCCGAACTTTCGACCAATTCCGCTGTTTCCATTTGGTTCTAACTTGATCACCAACATGATTCGTATTAATTAAACTGAACTTGACGACATCAGCCTGTTGTCAGCTCTTGTGTACGTGCTTATAATATTCTTATATTTATACTTAATAATCTTACATCTGTATTATAATATTTATGTTTTCAGTATATGGTGATATAAACCTATATAATGTTGACAGTTTGGAGGAAAGGCTACAACAAATAAAACTTATTGACCCAGGCATGCCTCGCTCAGCAGTTAGTACAATTGTTAAAGCTAAAGAAAAAGTAATAGAGGAAATTGTCTTTATTATCGTTTATTTACCTGTTATTTACATATTCGTCACAGGTATATTATATAGTATTTACAGTTTTCTTAGTCGGCCAAAATGCATTCTCTCTTCGTCTATGACCTTACTTTTTATCTCTCATCGTCTGTGATCTTACTTTTTATCTCTCATTGTCTATTACCTTACTTCTTATCTCTCATCGGCTATGATCTTACTTTTTATGTCTCATCTTCTATGATCATATTTATTCTTTGTTAAAGTCTATGACGTTACTTCCTGTCTTTTTTACATCTTCTCTTTCTATGACCGCAGCTCTTCTCTCTTATCGTCTATGGCCTTACTTTTTCTTTCTCATCGTTTATGACCTTACTTATTCTCTCTTTATGACCTTACTTCTTATCTCATTATTGTCTCTGACCTTATGTATTTAGGCCTAAAGTCTATGACTTTACTTGTTCTCTCTCTCTCTCTCTCTCTGCTATAACCCAATTTATTATCTCTCCTTGTCTGTGACTTTATTTAATCTCTGCTAAAGTCTGTGACTTTACTTGTTCTGTCTCATCATCTGTGACCTTACCTATTCTTTCTCTGTGACCTAACTGTTTAACCTTACGTCTTCTCTCATTTACTCAACTTCACACTCGGAATCCTCTCTCACCTAGCAATATAAAATATATATTTACACTTAAGAATCATAATCCTCCTTTGTTATGCCAGCGTTCAGAAGTGGTTTATCTCCGGATTTTCACTCTGACCCATAACCTATAACCTTTGACACGTTATTACTGTGATTTTAACAATTTTTGTTCCCTCATTCCACTCAGACTAATAACTTGCAAGAAATTAGTACACGCGTGGGTCACTGGAATAAACAAGTTCGCTGCTACAAATCTCATTAAAAGGCTGGTTAAGTGGTACAGCAGGCTTGTTTCATTTCCTTAAAGTAGAGGTACAAACCTCCTTCCATTTTATACCGTCCATTTCCAGCTTTATGACTCGAATTCCCTCTAACTGTGATTACTGCTACGGCTGCAACAAGTATACTTTGTATAGCACAGACCAGTAAAATAGAATGAGCCTAATCCAGAATTCTTATATCTTTCGCTTTGATTTAATGTAATTTCCTGCTTTGTAAGTATGCTCTGCTGTATTAGCTGCAACATGTTATACTAGTGGAATGTTATGTTCACACATTGGGTACTACTTTTGTTTTTCTCAAGATATATGATCTTCTCTTCTGTTACTAGTTTACTACTAACTTTACCCAACTGCAGTCGAGATGAGTCTCTTTCTACGTTTGTTTAACTACTCACTTCACAGACTTACTTTCCCAGGAACGATCATTCTCTCAGTGGCAAGTAGCAGCACAGCAGCAGCGATATTAAGTTATGAAGACTTTATTGGTGCACGAGGTGACGATGACGATGAACGATATGAAGTTATGACAGTGGCATTATGCGAATCCAAGAACACGTGACAGGACGTACTTCCATGTCAAGATAACACAGAATAAATTCCAGGTGACTACTGCTGTTCACAGACTTCGTCGCCAGCAGAACTTCTAATTACATTTCTATTCTACTACTCTATCACTACACAAACTACCTTTTGTCACAGGCAATCTAACCTATCAAGTGGAACACAACAGGCCGAAGAAAAAGAGACAGACCACGTGAAACTCTGAAGAAGATACTGTTAAGAGAGGCCAAATTAATAGGCATAAAATCTCTTGATGAGGTTGAAAAGCTCGCACAAAACAGGATAAATTTGCGAACTACCTTGCGAGCCCTATGTGACGTTTAATGGCACGGGAAGGATATAAGATATAGTATAATAAGATATAAGAATCTAGCCTACCAACTGTTCTATCCGAGACTCAAACTTCAACCGTTACAAATCATCTGATGTCTGTCTCACGACTTTTCGTTCTCATAAGTTATACGTGCCTCATGTCCGGCACGAGACATGCTGTAACAGAATAGCAATTCTGTACAGAGAGTATTTGTGTATAGCTAGTAGTTGTGTTCTCGTAGACTACAACTCACGTCAGTGTGCAAAGCACGTCGTTAGA
This sequence comes from Achatina immaculata, assembly GCA_009760885.1. Classification (NCBI taxonomy): domain Eukaryota; kingdom Metazoa; phylum Mollusca; class Gastropoda; order Stylommatophora; family Achatinidae; genus Lissachatina; species Lissachatina immaculata. The sequence goes on along the minus strand of CM019691.1, from coordinate 40,259,854 downwards.
AACGTCCGTGTGAAAAAAAGCACGTCGAGGTGTCCGTGTGCAAAGCACGTCGTGGAGGAGTCTTGATTTGAACGTGAAACTGTGTGGACGTGTTTTTGTCGAGCTGTGTGATGTCTTCGTGGAACAGATGAACATTTTAGTTGTACGTATGAATGGACTGGCCACATGGCAGGGATAACCAGCCGGCAGTCGAATGTAATGTTATTTTTCATCAGCATTTTCATCATTCCATAAAAATAAAATGTTCCAAGTCACCGTCACCCAGGATTTACTTGACTATCTGTACCAGCTGTCGTCAACGTGAGGTTTAAAAGAGCCTGGATGAGAAGTATGTCTGGAACGGTGTGTAACTAATCCAGAAGGTGAGAGTGAGAGCTGGAATTATGTGTATAACTAGTCTGGTAACCTCAACTCTCAAAGAAGCAAGATGGAAGTCGACCTTGGTATTCACGTGCGTATCGTGAATCAGCACGACTCATGTCGACGCGGCCAACTAACGAGTGTCATATACATAGCAAAGTCTGTGTCACCAACAGATATATACCCTATTGATAGCACAGACACCACGAAGAAGAACGACGAAAATACACCCACAAAAATCCTATTATAATGCGAGCATGTGACTTAAAAGGGGAATAAATCTAAGCACAAATCTATTCGTTTCTATGGGACCTAATCCTTTTTATTCCAGCTTTCTAATTCTGTGATGAGTTGTCTAACTTCCATTCTACAATCTATATTCTATTACATCAGACACAGCTGATACGTTATTGTTTGTTTGTTTGTTTGTTTGTTTTTGTATAACATAGCGCTGTAGTGGTGCAACAATAGTTATAAATGAGTGTCATAACAAAACGTCGTAGTGCTGAAACAATAGTTATGAATGAGTGTCATAACAAAACCTGGTAGTGTTGCAACAATAGTTATAAATGAGTGTCATAACAAAATTTGATAGTACTGCAACAATAGTTATAAATGAGTGTCATAACAAAACCTGGTAGTGTTGCAACAATAGTTATAAATGAGTGTCATAACAAAATTTGATAGTACTGCAACAATAGTTATAAATGCACGTTTTACGAAACAATAATCTGTATTTGCATTTTTTTAAACCTTGACGCCTGCATTCAGATCCTGCCGATACATATCTAGTAAACAGGATTAAAAAGAGAAAACTTAAATATTCTGGACACATTAAACGTCATGATAATCTAGAGAAGACCATCTTGCAAGGGTACATAATGGGACAAAGAAAGAGAGGAAGACCAAGGCGAATACAGCTGAAAGACATCGTTGACGATCTGCAAATGGATGCATCAGCAGTAGGCCGTCTTGCTCACAACCGAGAGGCTTACATAGAGCTGTGCGAAGTTCCACAAGGGACATGCAAATGAATTATATGTATATGTATAATTGCTTGCTAGTGATCGAATGAATGTGAATAAAATGTGTGAGGGTTGGGGTATTATTAGCGTGATTTCCCTACATTAGGGTCTTTACTCTTCTGTCACTTTTCTCTATTTTCTTTTATCATATTCCCATTTCTGGCGTTATTTAGTGTACAAGGGTACAATAAAACACTTTTGGTTTACTCCGTCATTGTCTTCAGCGTATTGACACTGATTTCATTGCTTCCAGTGGTGCCACCTATAGTACAATAGTACAGAGATTTGGTGAATAACGTACACCTTACTGCAACTCATTTACATCAGTTCTAGTCGTCTCAAACTCCTCATCCCTAACACAATCGTGATCGTCCAGGTTCGAGTCTCACGTTGAAGCTAGCTGCTCGACCTCTTACCTCCAACACCACCACTTTCCTTCTTCTAACCTCACACAATCAGCTCCACGTCTGAGATAAGGCATGCCCCATTTTTAATCAAATGAGTCGCTGCTGGCGAGATTCTTCAGCTGCCGTGCGTGGAGTGTGGCTCCTCCTGGCCAATGAAGAAAGGTACAAATGGGATTGCCGTGCGGCACCACTGTGGTAAAGGTGAAAGAAAGGAATAAACGAAGTAAACAGTAATGAAATCACGGCACCTCTGATCTGGAGGTCGGCCACGTCCTGAGTGCACTCATATCGGGCGAAATGCCTGAACTGTCTTAACCCAGTTAAGACACTACTGGCGAGATTCTTCGGATGCCGACGTGGAGTGAAGCTCCTCCCGACCAAGGAAGAAAATGCGGAAAAGGGTTGCTGTGTGGCGTCGATGGGAAAAGGTAATGGAAAGGATAAAGTGAAGCTTAATCGGTATGTCCAGTAGTATCACGGCGAGAGCTACTCATACCACGGTGCCTCTGCTCTAGAGGTCGGTCATGTCCTAAACACACCCATACTGGGATAATATGCCTAAACCGGCTCAAACCAGGGGTGAAGTCACTAGTGGAGAGGATTCATCCTCCTGGACAAAAGCTCCATCCTGGTCACAACTAGGAAGGGTAGCGGACACGACCACAAAATACTGAAGTCAGAGACACTGGACCAGGGCAGTCTAGATAGGCAACCACCTCTCACCCGGCGGGGATGTATGTGTATCCTAATCACGCTGAGGTTTTCCGGTGAGAAAGTCAAACGCTGGAGTAGATGAGCAACCACCTCTCACCCTGCGGTGATACACGGGTATCTCAGAACACGTCGAGGTTTTCCGGTGAGAAAGTCCAACTCTAGACTAAACTGGTGCAACGAAAACCACGGTGTCACGCAATCCCGCTTCTGAGACCCACCAAGAATACAGGCTCAAGCCGTGCGATACTCTGAACCTCTTGTGGTCCTCTTGGGGACCACGGGACCTATAGATGACCACAGGTTATTCAGTAGGATCACAGGGCGGTCTTGGTGGTAAAAGCGAAGGAAGAAGAAGAAGAAGAAAAGAAGAAGTAATCCAATGAGTAAATTGACAGGTCTTCACTCTCTCTCCTTCTGTCATAGATAGGAAATCTGGGCCTCCATTCTTCACTCTCTTTCTCTCGTTCTCTCATAGATGGGAAAAATCTGGGCCTCCATTCTTCACTCTCTTTCTCTTGTTTTCTCATAGATGGGAAATCTGGGCTTCCATTCTTCAGACTCTCTCTCTCTCTCTCTCTCTCTCTCTCGTTCTGTCATACATGGGAACTCTGGACTTCCATTCTTCACTCTCTCTCGTTCTGTCACAAATTGGAACTCTGGGCCTCCATTCTTCACTCTCTCTCGTTCTGTCACAAATGGGAACTCTGGGCCTCCATTCTTCACTCTCTCTCGTTCTGTCACAAATGGGAACTCTGGGCCTCCATTCTTCACTCTCTCTCGTTCTGTCACAAATGGGAACTCTGGGCCTCCATTCTTCACTCTCTCTTGTTCTGTCACAAATGGGAACTCTGGGCCTCCATTCTTCACTCTCTCTCGTTCTGTCACAAATGGGAACTCTGGGCCTCCATTCTTCACTCTCTCTCGTTCTGTCACAAATGGGAACTCTGGGCCTCCATTCTTCACTCTCTCTTGTTCTGTCACAAATGGGAACTCTGGGCCTCCATTCTTCACTCTCTCTCGTTCTGTCACAAATGGGAACTCTGGTCCTCCATTCAAACCGCGTGCTCCTTCCATTCCAACAGCTTTAGTAAATGGAAAAGAAAAAGAAAACATCTGATAAACGCTGTATACACAAAAGAAAACTATAGGAAAACATCTGATAAACGCTGTATACATAAAAGAAAGCTACAGGAAAACATCTGATAAACGCTGTATACATGAAAGCAAGCTATAGGAAAACATCTGATAAACGCTGTATACATGAAAGAAAGCTATAGGAAAACATCTGATAAACGCTGTATACATGAAAGAAAGCTATCGGAAAACATCTGATAATCGCTGTATACATGAAAGAAAGCTATAGGAAAACATGTGATAAACGCTGTATACATAAAAGAAAGCTATAGGAAAACATGTGATAAACGCTGTATACATAAAAGAAAGATATAGGAAAACATCTGATAAACGCTGTATACATGAAAGAAAGCTATAGGAAAACATCTGATAAATGCTGTATACATGAAAGAAAGCTATAGGAAAACATGTGATAAACGCTGTATACATAAAAGAAAGCTATAGGAAAACATCTGATAAACGCTGTAAACATGAAAAAAAAGCTATAGGAAAACATCTGATAAACGCTGTATACATGAAAGAAAGCAATAAGAAAACATCTGATAAGTGATGTATACACAAAAGAAAACTATAGGAAAACATCTGACAAACGCTGTAAACATGAAAAAAAAAGTTATAGGAAAACATCTGATAAACGCTGTATACAGGAAATAAAGCTACGGCAGAACATCCCATAAACGTTATGTACAGGGAAAAAGCTACAAGTTCATAATCAATCAACAAATATTACACGGAAACGTAGCATCAACCAATTATCCCCGATTTCTATTTTCTGGACAAATACATAGATTTCCGCGGAGACCCTTTCCGCTGCCCCAAATCCCAATAGTAAAATCGTTCTTCCTCTTTCTACCGTATGAAGGCCTTCAAAAAATGTATATCATAATCAAAATTTCTCTGACCCAAAACGAACACATTGCCAATCTCTCTCTCTCTCTCTCTGAACCTTAAGTGCCCAGGGCACATGGGGCTTCCGCAAGGGTTTTCCACAAATGCCTGTCCTTCGCCTTTTTTTCTGCTCTTGCCCAGGTGAGCCCTCTATTGCTCAACATCCTTTCTGTTGTTCTTCTCCATGTCTCTTTTGGTCTACCCTTAATTCTGGTCCCCTGTGGTGTCCATCTTAGTGCTATTTTTGGTAGTGAGTTGTCAGTCATTCGGAGCACATGTCCCAACCATCGCCAGCGTCTTTCCTCAATAATTGTTGTCAGTGGTTTCATCTGCATTTCTGCTAATAAGATGTTATTTCTTATGGTGTTTGGCCAAAATATTTTTCTAATTCTTCGTAAACATTTAGTCTGGAAAGAATTCAACTTGTTTTCTATGGTTTTGGTGATTTTCCAGCATTCACTTCCATAGATTGCCAATCAACCATCACTAATTACGTACAAGTTACGCACTTCTTAGTCTTTCAACAGTGAACTAACCGTGACTAACAGGTAAGCTCAGTCTCATTATCACCGCGGCACATTTACCTGTCTGCCGTTTTCTACACAGTTACCTGACAACAAAAGATCACGCGGCACCGGCACAAACCTGATTTCTAGCTGCACCCTTGACAAAATAGCATAATTTATACATCTACACATAGCACGGACAGTACAAGGTGTTCTCAGCACTGTAACATCGGCATACTCGTTATCTCAGTCACATCCCGTTCTAAGACAATTCAGTTCTTCACATCACACATAGACTTACTTGAGTCGACCACCATCACATCACACATAGACTTACTTGAGTCGACCACCATCACATTACACATAGACTTACTTGAGTCGACCACCATCACATCACACATAGACTTACTTGAGTCGACCACCATCACATTACACATAGACTTACTTGAGTCGACCACCATCACATCACACATAGACTTACTTGAGTCGACCACCATCACACCACACATAGACTTACTTGAGTCGACCACCATCACACCACACATAGACTTACTTGAGTCGACGACCCCACGGGATCATTGCTCCTGACAAAAAGAACGACTTACTTAACACAGCACAAAAGTCTACTTTAATAATATTCTACTATTATTCTAATAATAAATACTTCAGTAAATATTCCGGAAACGAAAACAATTCCGGCGTATTATGAGCTCTCTCTCTCTCTCTCTCTCTCTCTCTGTCTCCCTCTATCTCTGTCTCCCTCTCTCTCATCGCTCTGGAGTGAACTTCAGTCTCCACCGACTGACACCCCCCCCCCCCCACCCCTACAGAACTGACTCGTGCTCGATTAAAAAGAATCTCCTACACACTGAGACTTACACAAAAGTCCAGCGGATCTTGTCCGCACAAGATCCTATGCGTAAGTTCATCTAGCCACCCAGAGATAGGGTTGAGTATCTGTTTCCCAGTGTATTAAATCTGCATCGCTACTACACTCTCAAAGATTAGCCGTCCAGCTCATCCACACCAACATACTGACATCTATGTTTTCGTGTTTTGCAGAAACATGGCGTCCCTCAGACTTATTTGCACAATGTATCTGCTGACAGCCGTGTACTGTAGAGAAAGTTCTACAGAGACCTGTCACCCGCTACACCTGACTCCGCTCATAGACGAAGGTAACATAACTGCAGCTCAGGAACTCAGTCAGGTCAGAGATCCTCGTTTCATTATACCCAAAAGCTACGCTGTGCTCATTACCACTTGTTCTTTTGGTTCTTTCCATCCATTCATCATCATCATCATGTGCCGTGCCGACTGGCGTTGGCTATTATGCTTCTCCAGAGTATCCGATCCTTCATGCAGGCCATCAGCTCAGTTGGTGATCTCCTCTCACACCATCCCGTCAGACTGTCCAGTATCATTTCTCTTGGTCTTCCTCTTGATTTTCTTCCTTCTATTTTTCCTCTTGTTATAATATTTTCAATGCCCCCTCTTCTCATTGCATGTCCTATGAAAGTACATTGTCTCTCTCTTATCTTTTGACAAGGTTTTTTGTCTCTCCAGCTCTTCTCATACATTCTTCATTAGTTATTTTTGCTGTCCAGGGGATTCGCAACATTCTTCTAATAAACCACATTTCTGCTGCTTCCAATGATTTTTGTGCAGACTTGCCTATTGTCCATGATTCACTTCCATATAACAAGGTAGGTTAAATATAGTATTTTAGGACTCGTTTTCTAACATTCATTGATAAGGATGTGTTGGTTAATATGTTTCTCATTCTCTGAAATGCAGTCTTTGCTTGGCCTATTCTGTTCCTAATTTCTGTTCTGCATTTCCCATCTGAAGTTATTACTGCTCCAAGGTATTTGAATTTCTGCACCTGCTTTAGAATAGTTCCGTTTAATTTTATACTGCATGCTGGTGGATTCTGTTTCTTAGATATAACCATAGTCTCTGTCTTTTTGATGTTCAAAGTAAGGCCTTTCTGTTCACTTTCTTTGGCGACTTTATCCAAGAGATTTTGCAGGTCTTGTTGGTTCTCAGCTATCAGTACTGTGTCGTCAGCATACCGAATTTTGTTAATATTGTATCCTCCAATTTTTATGCCTGGTTCTGTGATGATTGTTCTTAGAATATTCTCGCTATACAGAGAAAAAAGCTTTGGAGATAGTACACATCCTTGTCGCACCCCTTGTTTTATAGGTTGATATTTTCCAATTCTATTTTCAACTCGAACTGCTGCTTCTTGCTGCCAGTATAGATGTTTTACAATCCTCAGGTCTTTGCCGTCTATATTGATGTCTTCAAGCATTTTAATAATTTCATTATGTTTCACCTTGTCAAATGCCTTGGTGTAATCAATGAAGCATAAGTAGAGATCTTTCTGTACTTCTAAAGCTCTTTCTGTTAGTGTTCGTAAAGCATAAATGGCATTGTGTGTTCCCTTTCCTTCAACAAATCCAAACTGTTCATCTGCTATTTCCATTTTTATCTTTTTCCTTGTTCTTCTCATAATTATTCTCAGAAGTAGCTTCGTTATGTGACATGAGAGGCTGATAGTCGGGTGGTCATCACATTCCTTTGCACCTGGTTTCTTTGGTAGTGCTATAAACGTTGATTTAATCAGGTCACTGGGAATATAACCACTGTTGTAAATGTCATTCAGTAACTTGGTTATTATTTGTATTCCTGTCTCCTCTAGTGCCTCTATTTCTTCTATTGTATATTATCAGGCCCAGTCGCTTTTCCTTTCTTCATGTGTTTGATGGCATCTATGATTTCATCTTCAAGTATTGGTGGTCCCTCACAGTTTTCAGTATCTGGTGTTAATTCTGGTCTTTCTCCTCCATATAGCTCACCGATATACTCTGTCCACCTGTCCACAATGTCTTCTTTTCCCATTAACATTTTACCTTCTTTCGATTTCAGGCATCCTGTGGTATATTTTGTTTTCCTGCCTGTGAGTTCATTAATTCGTTTGTGCATGTTTTTGCTGTCTTTAATATGAGAGTCCTCTATCTGTCTGCACTGCTCATTTAACCACACTTCTTTTGCTTCTCTGCATTTGCGTCTTATTTCTTTATTTATCTTGTTATATTTTTTCTCGTTATTTTTACTCCTCCTCCTCTTGTCCATCAGTCCTAAGATGTCGTCTGTCATCCACTTATTTTTAGGGTCTTCTTTTTTTGGTGGTATTATCTCCTTAACAGTTTGGTGGATAGAATCTCTTAACATTTCCCATTGTTCATCTATACTATTTATCTTTGCTATTGCATTTTATCTATTTGTTATAATAACTTTGTATTGTTCTCGCAGTTCTTGGTCATTTTTAAGAAGTTCTATATTCAGTTTGATGTTTCTCACTTTTCTGCCTGCTTTCTTTAGTTTTATTCTAACTTTTCCACAGAGTGGATCATGGTCACTATTGCAGTCAGCTCCTGGCATGGTTTTTGTTGTCAGTAATGCATTGCGGAATCGTTTGTTGATTAATATGTAGTCTATCTGGTTAAAAGTCTTTTTGTCTGGACTGCACCATGTTGCCAGTCTTCGAGGATGTTGTTTAAACCAGGTGTTTCCTACAACCATGCTGTGTATTCTTGCCCACTCAATTAATTTATAACCTCTGTCATTCCTCTCACCCAGTCCATAGTCACCAACGATGTCTGAAGTTCTTCCTTTACCAACTTTGGCATTAAAATCTCCCATGACTATGGTAACTTCATGTGACTTTGTGTGTTTTAGTGCTGTCTCTGTGTCATTATAAAATAACTGTACATCTTCTTCAGAGCTTTCAGATGTTGGAGCGTACACTTGTATAATATTTATGTTTATTGGTTGTCCTTTCAGTTGGGCTAGCAGGACTCGGTCCGAGATGTTCAAATATGCTACAATTGTCCTTGCCGTTTGTTCATCAAATATAATTCCTACTCCTCGTTCATGTTTCTCACTTCCTGAATATATTATTGTATATTTATCTGAGTTTATCTTCCCTGCACCTGTCCATCTAACTTCACTCGTTCCTAATATGTTGATCTTCATCCTTTCCATTTCCATCTTTACATTTTCTAATTTTCCAGCCTGGAATAAAGTTCTAACATTCCATGTTGCTATTTTGAACTTGTTAGTTTTGCCACCAGTAGCTTGATGACGATCTGGCCTCACCTGTGGCTCGTGAGCTGCCTTACCGGACGAGGCTGTTCCAGAGGAACATCCATTAACGTCGTTCATGATGAATCGATTATTCTGTTTAAGCATAACTATTCTTGGGAATTACAACAGTGGTTTCCCGTTGCCTTCTGTCGGTTTGTGTACGGACTCTCCGCTAGCCTTTGGACTCCCTGTCCTACCCGCAAGGCAGCGGGAGCGAGAGGTTTTAAGGCGCCTCTTACCCGCCTGGTATTCCCTTCACTGAGCACCTGAGGCACATTATAGGAGTAGTAGAGCCACCTACTACCCCACCTCGCTCTCTGAGTCTACCGCCAGTTGGTCCGCGCCTGCTTATTTGGATAACTCCTTATTCACAGGGATCCTCCCTATCTGGAGGACTTTCACCATCCGCCACCTGTGACGCGCTGGGTTGGGGATGGTCGCCCCAGCTTTACCCATCCATTAATGAATCTAAATCAACACTTGTTGTGTGGCTCAATGGTGGGCCAGGTATATCATCAATGTTGGGATTGTTGTATGAAAATGGACCAATAAGAATCAAGAAACTGGACAATGGGAATGTGACGTATGAACGACGCCCAAAATCATGGGCGGAGCCTTTCTCTGTGCTAAATATAGACAACCCTGTTGGCGTTGGTTACAGTTACTCAGAAACCAATAGTTTCAAGACCACACACGACGAATATGCAGAAGAATTGTATGTATTTATTGAACAGTTTTATCAGATGTTTCCGCAGTATTTTGATCGAGAGCTGTACATAGGAGGTCAGTCGTATGCTGGAAAATACGTCCCAGCCTTTGCTCATCGATTACACACCAGAATCCTAGAGTCTAAATCCAGTATACCCTTAACTGGCATCTACCTGGGTGGACCGTACTTTGACCCTCTTGTTCAGAGCTCGGTTTATTGTGAATATTTTTATGCTCTTGGATCGACCTCTCAGTCTGAACTGATGAAATGTAAAGAGACAGTCTCCCAGCTTAAGGACATAGCGACCTACGGTGACCTCAGGAATGAGTCTGTAGTGACTTTATTTTACAAAGCCTTCCATGTTTTTCTCATTCAGGATAATTATGCTACAGACGATTATCCAGATTACGATGGAACTGAAAAGACAATGAGAATCAACGAAATTCGAGACCTCCTTCCCGTCTGCCGCGTACATTATGCCACGCAAAGCCGTATTGTGCAATCAAAATTCACATCAGATTTTTTAGTTAGCACAAAACCAAGTATGGCTGAGATTATGGACAATTACAAAGTGCTAGTGTACACTGGAGACTATGATACCATTATCAGCTCTTCTATGGTGGAGGTCGCTCTCATGACCACGCCCTGGTCACTACAAGAGCAGTACAACAACTCGCCTAGATCCAGGTGGGGACAGCGAGACAATATGAAAGGTTTCTACGCAAAGATTGGTCAGTTCTGTCGAGTGAGCGTGCGTGGAGCAGGACATCAAACTCCCCATGACCAGCCGGACAATACCCTTGAAATGATGACCGACTTTGTCCAGTATGGCTGCATTTGTCCTGCATGTAGGTCATAGAGATTTTCTTCATGTTTTCTACATACAGACGTGATATGAAGCAAGTTTACGAAAAGACTGTACGGTATCGACATGTATTTCTACACTTTTCGTCTCGTAACAGAGCACAGCCAACTCTTAAACCACATGTACATAGAATCATCTGAGGTTGTCAAGGCAATTCTCATTGTTGTACATGTATCTAAACGCCTCATATGGTACAACACAGCCTCCAAAGCTGCAACAAGAAAGAAACATCGAGACGCACAAACTTGACAAAATGCAGCGAACAAAGGAACCAAACTTGTCTTATCTTATATCTTATATCCTTCCCGTGCCGTTAAACGTCACATAGAGCTCGCAAGGTAGTTTGAATCTTTCAACCTGATCAAGGGATTTTATGCCTGTTAATTTGGCCTTTCTTAACAATGTCTTCTTCAGAGTTTTACGCGGTATGCCTCTTTCTCTTTGGCCCGTTGTATTTCACTTGATAGCTTGTTTTGGGATTCTCTGATCGTTTCTTCTCATCAAGCGAGAAACATATGTCCATCTCCTGTTCCTGATCACCCATGAGACTGGTTGTTGTTCACTCATCTGTCTTATCTCTGCATTGTTCTTGAATTCGTTCCACTTGATGCCGAATATTTTCCTTAGGCATTTGTTTTCAAAAGAGTCTAATTTCTTGTCTATTTCTTTAGTTGTTTTACAGCTTTCGCATGCATACATGAGGGTGGATATTACATTTGAATTGAATAGTCTTAACTTGGTTTTTGTGCTTATAACTTTTGAATGCCATATGTTCTCAAGATTCTTGGAGATCGATGGTGCTTTTCCAATTCTAATTCTAACTTCCTTTCTGGTGCCACCATCCAGGTCTATGTAGCTGCCAAGGTATGCAAATTGATTGACTTCTTCAATATCTGTCCCTTCTACGTGTAAACCAAACTGTACAGTTCTGTATTGGAAGGTCTGTTCATGGCGAGATATCTCAGTAAACAAATTCTCTTGAAAACATTGTTCTTGCATTGTTTATGATGGCACGTTTGTGGTGTAATACAGAGAATCATCCTAATCATATTTATACTGCTTTTTAAGTGGAGGAAAAAGACCTGAGGATAGTGTGTAGCGGGAGGTAACGAGGTTAGATATGGAAGTAACAATTTCATGACTAACAACTTTTTACGACGGAAAACGTGATATTTCTGACTGTCTGTGTGATCTGTCTATGTACAGTAGAAGGGAGGTTATAATGAATTGAGCGTTATCACTTTTTGAAGACAGAGTGCCCTTGTTTTCCCAGACCTTTCTAGATCGTGTAGGTCCGTGCTCACAAATGACCGTGTTATGACCGCCTATTCTTTGATCAGGGAGGAAGTCATACACGGGACTTTTGGGGAGATGGAGAAAAGTCATTGACTGAAGATTCGTTAGTTTCGTGTGTAGATTTCTTTCCGTGTTAGAGCGATTTGCGCGTATAACTGTTAGAATGTAGGCACAGATATTCTGCTTTTTTCCTTTTTAGGACACAGCTGGAGTTTTTGTGTAGTTTAGTATGAATGTTAGGGAGGCAAAGTTCCGCAAGGGACATGCAAATGAATGAATGAGTTTTAATGTAGGAACAATTGTCTAATTGTCCTTTTTTAGGACACAGATGGAGACATTGTTAGATATGTTGCGTGGATTTTTCTAGTTCGATGAGATCTTGAATGAGGTTAGAACAAATATTATTAACAGATGTCAGTCATCTGCAAGTCCCTTGTGGAACTTTGCTTCCCTAACAGCACTCCTGTAGGCCTCTCGGTTGTGAGCAAGATGGCCTGCTGCTGATGCATCCATTTGCAGATCATCAACGATGTCTTGCAGCCATTTTAGCCTTGGTCTTCCTCTCTTTCTTTTTTCCCATTATGTACAACTACAAGACGGTCTTCTCTAGATTATCATGACCTGTAATATGTAAGAACTATTTAAGTTTTCTCTGTTTGTCCTTCCTTACTAGCCAGCGTTCTTCAATATTAAATTCTTGTAGTATGGATATATTTGTTCTACAGGATATTTTAAAAACTATTCTGTAGCATTTACATTCAAAGGCATTTATGTGTTTCTCAGCTGTTTTGTTAAGTGTCCAGGTCCCACAGGCATATGTTGCGATAGGAAAGATGCATGCCCTTAAAAATCTTATTTTTGTAGTTCTGCCTGTTCCTCTCCACAGATTCTTTAGTTGTTTTACTTTCTGAAGAGCGATAGATGTCCTCTTTTTAATTTCGCTCATTGTATCTCCATTATTAGTTAGTAATGATCCAAGATATTCAAAACTCTCCTCTTCTTCCAATTTTTCTTCATTCATGTATTTTTCAGCTGGACCAATAGAACATCTACATCTCTTTGTAACTGGTCCCTCCTATTCTCTCTCTCTCTTTCTCTCTCACTCCCTCTCTCTCTCTCATTCTCTCACTCCCCCTCTCACTCACTCCCCTCTCACTCATTCCCTCTCTCATTCTTTCTCTCTCTCTCTCTCTCTCTTACTCACTCTCTCTTTCACTCCCCTTCATGTGTTGAAACAGTTTCAGATTTTAGATACAATATACTTGTATATTGGTACACTAAAAAAATTACCTGGATCTGTATGTACCAAGCGTAGGTGTGTATCAGCCTAAAAGTGTGATACTAGGTCAGGTGAAAGATGACAGTCAAGGATAAGGTATTTCCCTTCATAACTTTGACTGTCAGATGATACTTCTGACCGGAATACGTGATAACTGAAGTGGCAGTGATTTAAATCCTTTACTTTGGGAATGTTAGACTATTTTGAGCAACGTAATGTAGGTACCTATCTTCTCTTTTGTGTCATCACTGTGTCAGATATGAACAGAGTATTACACAATAACTAGACGCGTACAAGGCGAAACTGAACAGAGCTGTGGTAAAGCAGCCAAGTCGATCGACTATAGAATGTTAAGTCGCAAGTCGAGTGCGACTGTCTACTCGTCATCTTCAAATCGAGTCCATGTCGAGTCTATAAAGAAGGTCAAGCTGTCCTCAAGTCCTAGTCGACTGACTCGATTCGAGTCTACATCTCTGCACTAAACAAAGAATGAACAGAGAAAAGTGTCTGGCATAAACTAGTCAAGACAAAGACATGAAAGAGAACTAACAAATTTCACTCGAGATTCAACACAGAAGATAAAAAGGAGCGTCGTGAACATGACAGCTTGTCAGAAAGGCACACGATGATTACTAACTGAAATGAGAGTCTCTGAACAGTTTTTTGCCACGTGATTTGTGTCCACCTGAAACATCAACAATGCTAGCGCCATAAAATATCAGTACATTATCCCACCAATTATCTCCAGGCACATGTGTAGATGATTGAGTGAAACAATTACTGGTAGTTGTAACAGCGTCTAGATAACCACATAATTACTGCTTTTATACTTCTTACCGTCTCTTATAGCCTATTATTTGTCATTATTTTGATAGATATGACCGGTTGCCATATTATATAAGCACGTCTCTTTTCTTTACAAGTGTATTTTACATGCACGACATACTGTCCTGGGCTGTGAATCTACATTGGTTAGTATGATAAAATTATGATTTGTGTTAGTGTGATACTTTGTGATATTAAAGCAGTTTTTATTTTCTATTATTGTTTTGTATTTATTTGGTATATCACGGTGTAATTTTGTTTTTCCTTCTGAAGCAAGACTATTACAACATATCAGTGAAATATATCTTTAGAGGTTAGGAGTTTCTAGATTTAAATAAAAAAAGGGGGGAAAATCGGATAATTTAAAATGTTACGGGATGAAAAGCTAGAAAAATCGTTTATACAAGCTCCGACAATTAAGTAATGAGACTAATTACATTAAAAAAATAAAATAAACAACAGCTAAAGATATAACCTGTATTTTATTCAAAGTAAGCCCCTTGTGCATTGATACAGCGAGTGGCATGATCTAACAAACGCTGGAACGAACTCTGCAGTTCTTCTGTTGGTATGGCCCTTAAACTCGATGTTACGGCCCTTTGGGTGTCATCAGTATCGTCAAAGAAGCGCCCTTTCAATTTCATTCATTTATTTGCATGTCCCTTGCGGAATTTTACCTCCCTAACAGCACTCCTGTAGGCATCACGGTTGTGAGCAAGATGCCCTGCTGCTGATGCATCCATCAACGATGTCTTGCAGCCATGTTCGCCTTGGTCTTCCTCTCTTTCTTTTTCCAATTATGTACCTTTCCAAGACGGTCTTCTCTAGATTATCATGACGTTTAATGTGTCCAAAATATTTAAGTTTTCTCTCTTTAATCCTCTTTACTAGCCAACCTTCTTCAATATTAAGGTCTTGTTGTATAGATATATTTGTTCTTTTTTGTGTCCATGATATTTGAAGAACTCTTCTATAGCATTTACATTCAAAGGCATTTATGTGTTTCTCAGCTGTTTTGTTAAGTGTCCATGTCTCACGGGCATATGTTGCGCTGGGAAAGATGCATGCCCTTAAAAATCTTATTTTTGTGGTTCTGTCTGCTCCTCTCTACAGAATCTTTATTTGTTTTACTTTCTGAAGAGCGATAGATGTCCTCCTTTTAATTTCGCTCATTGTATCTCCATTATTAGTTAGTAATGATCCAAGATATTCAAAACTCTCCACTTCTTCCAGTTTTTCTTCATTGATACATATTTCAGCTGCCTTGTTTGTTTTGTCAGTTGTCATCAATTTAATTTTCTTTGCATTAAGATAGAGGTTTTGCTCTTTGCTGTTCTTACAGCCTGACATAATTAGTTTTTCCATTCCTTTTTGTGTTGTAGAAAGTAATACTGTGTCATCAGCATATCTAATCTCTGGTATTTCATAACCTCCAATTGTTATGGCATCGTAATATTCTTTGTCTACATCTTCTCTAACATTCCTCATTATATTTTCAGTATACAAGTTAAATAAGTAAGGCGACAATATGCACCCCTGACGGACCCCTTGCTTTATGTCAAACCAAGTTGTTGTTTCACCATTTATTCTTACTGCTGCTTTTTGGTCTAGATACAGCAGTGATGTTAATTGTATCAAATGTGTTGGAAATCCCATTTTTTCCATAGTAACTAAATTTTGGGAATAGAAAATAATTGTAGGGAGACAAATCTGGGGAACAGGGTGGATGGTTGGGCCAAAAATTTCTGTACAGCTAAAGCCCTGTGAGCCGGTGCATTATCATGAAGAAGGAAAAAACTGCCTGGTGTTGAATACTAGGGTCGGACTCGGAGAATCATTTTCAATAAGCGTTTCAAAATACTTAAGTAAACTTTAGCAGTGACAATCTGTCCCTCTGGAATACATTCTTTGTGAATAACTCCTTTGCTGTCGCAGAAGCACACCAGCAATGTCTTCACTTTCGACTTTTGAAGACGAAATTGTTGCCTTTTGGTGATGATGATGACTTCCACTGAGCACTTTGGCATTTAGTTGTGGGATCATAGCGGAAAATCCATGTTTCACCTCTTCTTCTTATATCTTCTTGTATCCTTCCCGTGCCGTTAAACGTCACATAGGGCTCGCAAGTTAATTTGCAATTTTTCCTGTCTTCGGCGGGTCTTTCAACCTCATCAAGGGATTTTATGCCTGTTAATTTGGCCTCTCTTAACAATGTCCTCTTCAGAGTTTCACGTGGTCTGCCTCTTTTTCTGTGGCCTGTTGTGTCCCATTTTATAGCTTGTTTTGGGATTCTCTGACTGTTTCTTCTCATCACGTGACCAACATATGTCCATCTCCTTTTCCTGATCACCCATGAGACTGGTTGTTGTTCACTCATCTGTCTTATCTCTGCATTGTTCTTGAATTCGTTCCACTTGATGCCGAGTGTTTTCCTTAGGCATTTTTTTCAAAAGAGTCTAATTTCTTGTCTATTTCTTTAGTTGTTTTACAGCTTTTGCTTGCTAAATGAGGGTGGATATTACATTTGAATTGAACAGTCTTAACTTGGTTTTTGTGCTTATAACTTTTGAATGCCATATGTTCTCAAGATTCTTGAATATCGATGGTGCTTTTCGAATTCTAATTCTAACTTCCTTTCTGGTGTCACCATCCTGGTCTATGTAGCTGCCAAGGTATACAAATTGATTGACTTCTTCAATATCTGTCCCTTCTATGTGAATTTCCTATTCTAATTAATGGGAAGGTTCATTATTTTTGTTTTGTCTCTGTTAATTTCAAGTCCTATTTTGCTAGCCTATCTGTTTTTTCTTGCATGGAATTCACATTGTTACTGATGAGAGTTATGTCATCAGCAAAATCAAGATCTAGTTGGGTCTCAAGTACCCAGTCAATACATGTGTTACCTGTGCAGCATTTTGTTTCATTATGAAGTCTATTGTAATTCCAAAAAGTAAAGGAGACAGTATACATCCTTGTTTCACACCTGTTTCAATCTGGAACCATTCACTCATCCCTTCTTCTGTTTTGACTGCGCAAACATATCCATTGTAGAAGTCCTTAATGATGTTGACAATTTTAGATGATATTCCATATAGACTTAAAATTCTCCATAATGAATCTCTGTGTATGCTATCAAATGCCTTTTTAAAGTCTATGAAGTTCAGTATTAATGGTTTCTGCTTTTCAATGTGTTCTTCAAGTATTATTCTTAGAGTGAAGATCTGGTCGAGACAGTTGCTCCCTTTTCGAAATCCTGTCTCTTTTTCTCTCATTGCTGTATCCACTATATCTTTAAGTCTATTCAAACTGACCTTGCAAAATACTTTAGACACAACTGATATTAAGGTTACTCCTCTCCAATTGTTGCAGTCAGTAAGGTTGCCTTTTTTCGTAGTTTAACAATGATTCCTTTTTTTTCCATTTAGAAGAGACTTTTTCTTCTTTCCAAAACTCATTAAACATGCTTTGTAGTTGTCTCATGTTGTCACTACTGATAGCTTTTAACATTTCGGGTGTTATTTCATATTCACCTGCAGCTTTGTTGTTTAGCCATTAAATTCACTGCTGTTTCAGTTTCATACAATGTAATTTCATCTAGGTTGACATTTAGTTGTGGGGTTGGTAAGTCGGTTTCAAGGTTTAACAATTCTTTTGGGTGTGGTAGATTAAGTATTTCTTGGAAGTGTTCAACCCATCTTTGTTTGTGGTCTTTACTTGATGTTAATAGGGTTCCAGTTTTGCTAAGGATTGGTCTTTCTTTAGATGTAATAGTACCTGTTAGCCTCTTTTGTATGTTATATAAAGTTTTGCTGTCTCCTGATTTTGCTGCTTTCTCTGCCTCTTTCGCCATATTGTCTATGTAGTCTCTTTTATCCTTTCTAAGTGAACTTGTTACTTTCTTGTCTATTTCTTTATATGTTGCTTTCGCCAGATCTTTTCCAAGGTCTGTTTTTACATTCAACATGTCTAATTTGACTGCTCGTCTTTCATGTATATACTTCCATGTTTTATCTGATATCCATGCTTTTCTATTTGTTTTTTTTTTCAGTCCAGCGCTTGCTTTTGCTGCTGTGATTATGGTTGTGCTGTAAAATTCCATAATTCATCTATACCTATCTCCTCTACTTCAGTGGGTGTTGTGGAATGACTGGCAAGTTCCTGACTGAATTTACTGTTAGTATTCTCTTCTTGTAGGCTGTGGCTGTTTATCTTTCTGTGTATTGATTTCTTGTGTTGGCTTTTTAGTTTTAATTTTATTTTCCCTATACACAGTTTGTGATCATTGTTAACATCTGCACCCCTATATGCCCTTACATCTATCAGAGATGTTCTATATTGCTTTCTAATACAAAAATAATCTATCTGGTTTCTAGTTCTATCATCTGGAGATATCCATGTTGTTTTATGTATCTTTTTTGTGTGGAAATATTGAGCCTCCAATGACCATGCCCTCTGTTAGACATATTTCAATGAATCTTTCTCCATTCTGATTAACCATGTCAATTCCTTCTTTCCCCATCACTTTTTCAACGTCGGTATTATCTTTCCCTACCTTAGCGTTGAAGTCCCCATACAATTAGGATGTCGTGTTTAGGGACTTTGTTGATGATTTGTTGTAACTGGTGATAGAAGTCGTCTTTCACCTCATCATCTGCATCGTTCGTGGGTGCATAACACTGTATTATTGTCATTCTCTGCAACAATCAAACTTAAGAAATGTTTATTTCTGCGACACATTTTGATGATATCTTTTGCGTATTCAACACGCTGATGTTTTTGGTCACCAGACAACGAATGTGGTAAAAACCGGCAAGCAACTTTTTTCTTGCTCAAATATTCCATTAACATTTTACGAATGGTCTCTCGGTTGACACCAAATTCATCTGCCATCACCCTCACAATCAAACAACGATCTTCTTGTATCCGTTCTCTGACTTTTGCAATGAGTTCCTCATTAATTAATTAATTAATTCATTCATTCATTTGCATGTCCCTTGCGGAACTTTGCCCCCCTAACAGCACTCCTGTAGGCATCTCGGTTGTGAACAAGATGGCTTGCCGCTGATGCATTCATTTGCATATCATCAACGATGTCTTGCAGCCATCTTCGTCTTGGTCTTCCTCTCTTTCTTTTTCCCATTATGTACCCTTCCAAGACGGTCTTCTCTAGATTATCATGACGTTAAATGTGTCCAAAATATTTAAGTTTTCTTTGTTTAATCATCTTTACTACCCAGCCTTCTTCAATATTAAGTTCTTGTAGTATGGATATATTTGTTCTTTTTTGTGTCCATGATATTTGAAGAACTCTTTTGTAGCATTTATATTAAAAGGCATTTATGTGTTTCTCAGCTGTTTTTTTTTCTTTTTAGTTTGATGCAGGGATTTTCCTTAGTAACACCGTCAGGATTTTGTCCGTCATCACAATTACTAGTACTGACCTCTGTCTCACACTCTTCCCCAGTGTTAAAATTAGATCTAAATGGCCTGGGGGATTCGCCACCAGATCTTCTTCCTAACTGACCTTCCATATTGCTATTTGGGTTTCTTGGTATATTTCGAGAAGATAGTTTACCATTACCTTCCTTCCGGGCAGTGACTGTACTAGTCAGTGATCGTAGCCATTGTCCCAGCATTGAGATCATCTGCCTACCGTCATAGAATGGTGACCATAACCAACATTATCTGTCGGCTGCTATCCCATTCCATCCTCATTGTGAACAGAAATTGGGCGTCCATGTCTAGTTGCATTTGTAATCTTTTCCATACTACTTTTGAATCGTGAATACCCCCTGAATATCTGTGCACGAGATAAACAGTTATCCCCATACACTTGTCGCTTCAATTCAACTGTTTCAATGGCACTTTTTCCGAGTTTTAAACAGAATTTAATGTTAGATTTTGCTCCATGCTGATTATGTAACAATGCACCTCTGACTAGGTCAACAAAAAGGCGGCTTGTTTGTCGTCTGCTTATCGCGCCGCGATGAAAAGTTGTCAGATTATAGATGAAGGTTACGTCTCTGGATTCCATGTTTTGCTTCAAAGATGACATTTTTGTATTTCCCGTAATAAAATCAGTCTCATTACTTAATTGTCTGACATTGTATTTATTTTTGCGCTCAAAATTTGACTAGAGTGTATGCAATTAAGATCTTTCAACAGGATGGAGTTCACATCCTTTCTTCCAGGCTGTGACAGTAAGCATGGGGTATCTGCTCCGAGACAAGATTATCAGATTTCTTCATGATCTGAGTCTGAATTCTATTTCAGCAAACTGATATATATATATATTTTTGGTGAAAAACCTTCTGTGGAAATTTTGACTTTCTTGTCTCCAGCCGTTACTTAGTTGGACAAAACGGGATGATTTTACTTCGACATAACGGGGTGATTTCACTTAGTTGGACATAACGGGATGCTTTTACTTAGTTAGACATAGCTGGATGATTTTACTTAGTTAGACATATCTAGATGATTTTACTTAGTTAGACATAAAGGGATGATTTTACTTAGTTAGACATATCTAGATGATTTTACTTAGTTAGACATAAAGGGATGATTTTACTTAGTTAGACATAAAGGGATGATTTTACTTAGTTAGACATAGCTGGATGATTTTACTTAGTTAGACATATCTAGATGATTTTACTTAGTTAGACATAAAGGGATGATTTTACTTTGACATAACGGGATGATTTTACTTAGTTGGACATAAGGGATGATTTTACTTCGACGTAACGGGATGATTTTACTTATTTAGACATAACGGGATGACTTTGATAGTGTTTCTGTTAGTGGTGCATTGAGCCATTTTCGCTGATTTACGCCGTGATCGATATTTTCACTACCTTGTGTTTTACGTTGTTCCTAATTGTAACATTTGGATTTAGTTTTAAGAACAGACAGCGGAATGTATTTTTAACAGGGTGTAGTTTAACGACCCAAGCCACAGAGGCAAATCTGATTTTGTGTTAACAGCCGTTAAACAAGTTCACGCTGAAGACAGAAGCGACCTGGCGCTTGAGAATATTCAGGGATATGGTACGTTGAAACTATATGGTTTGAACTTGAAATTAGCTATACTTTACTTTCTCCACAATCATACTTTCTCTGTACTAAATTCTACTTCTTCCTCCATAGAACGCATATTTCAGAATCTCTCACTGCATTAGGTTACAAACCATCTACTCTAACCACATTCATCTATTTCACCCACCCCTCTCTCTGCTAGACTACCACTGTGTCACACTCTTCCCTTTCCGCAGTCCCTACCCCGTCGTTACTACCTATCTATCACACATCGTACGTTTCCACTTATACATTCTCAACACTCTACCAGGGGCATTCCTGTACGCAGCTTCTTACAAGTCACACCATTTATTCAAGGGGTTTTTTTCCATTCTTATTTGTTATGTATTATTCTTGTGCATTTATATTTTATCTTCTTGTCCTATTTCTTGGTCCTGTATGTTTTTAAAGGTGCAAACCATAAGGCCGCAACTGTGTGATCGTTAATTAATAAATCTGTTCGTACTTTTTCTGAAATATTTTGAATATTTTATTAATATTTCATATGTCTCAATGGAACTTAATATTAAAGAAGGCTGGCTAGTAAAGAGGATTAAAGAGAGAAAACTTAAATATTCTTGACGCATTAAACGTCGTGACAATCTAGAGAAAACTGTCTTGTAAGGGTGCATAATGGGAAAAAGAAAGAGAGGAAGACCATGGCGAAGATGGCTGCAAGACATCGTTGATGATCTACAAATGGATGCATCAGCAGCAGGCCATCTTGTTCACAACCGAGTGGCCTACAGGAGTGCTGTTAGGGAGGCAAAGTTCCGCAAGGGACATGCAAATGAATGAATGTCTCAATGGTTCCTGTCGTGTCCTGTATTCAGTAGAATTTTGTTCCCCCAAGTAATAAAAGACGAAACACTGAAAGTTTTCTTGGACAGCTTACAAGGCACAAACAAGACACATAAACCTCGTTTTTCAAAGCATAACAGCTCAGGAGATATAAAACCTACAAGCTGAACCTCCAATGAGACTAACCACAACCTAAAAAGTAGCTTACATGGTTTTAAAACATTGTTTGGATAAGATACTGTCATAAAAAAAAGTCTGACAGGAAAGTTTTTGTTGAACGGTTCTATATTTTCTTGTTACTATAGTAAAACATTTTCTTGTTACTATAGTAAAACATTTTCTTGTTACTATAGTAAAACATTTTCTTGTTACTATAGTAAAACATTTCCTTGTTACTATAGTAAAACATTTTCTTGTTACTATAGTAAAACATTTTCTTGTTACTATAGTAAAACATTTTCTTGTTACTATAGTAAAACATTTTCTTGTTACTATAGTAAAACATTTCCTTGTTACTATAGTAAAACATTTTCTTGTTACTATAGTAAAACATTTTCTTGTTACTATAGTAAAACATGTTCTTGTTACTATAGTAAAACATTTTCTTGTTACTATAGTAAAACATTTTCTTGTTACTATAGTAAAACATTTTCTTGTTACTATAGTAAAACATTTTCTTGTTATTATAGTAAAACATTTTCCCCCTTTGTTGTTGGCAGAAGTATCTCCAAAACATTTACAAGAATGGCATTGTTATGTTTCCATCATAATGTGGACATATAAAAGTTACACTTCATGCATAAAATGATGCTTATTAAAATAAATACTTTCAGCATTTTGTACGTTAGAAATCTTCACAGATTGTAAATAAAATAAGTAGTTCCTAAGAAGAAGTTTTAAAACTCCAGAGAAGAGAAATAAAAATAAAATAATTAGCAAAAGTAAATCACGAGTAATGACATCCTGTTTTTTTTTTTTTTTTACAATTTCAAACATTTATTTTTAAAAAATACAGATACACTTAATCACAAAAAAAGGATTTAAAAAATAATTATTTTAACCCATGTCTCTTGATGTCATCGTACCTGACCCACGTTTCTTGATGTCATGTTACCTGACCCACGTCTCTCGATGTCATGTTACCTGATCCACGTCTCTCGATGTCATGGTACCTGACCCACGTCTCTCGATGTCATGTTACCTGACCCACGTTTCTTGATGTCATGTTACCTGACCCACGTTTCTTGATGTCATGTTACCTGACCCACGTTTCTTGATGTCATGTTACCTGACCCACGTTTCTTGATGTCATGTTACCTGACCCACGTCTCTCGATGTGATGTTACCTGACCCACGTCTCTCGATGTCATGTTACCTGACCCACGTCTCTCGATGTGATGTTACCTGACCCACGTCTCTAGATGTCATGGTACCTGACCCATGTCTGTAGATGTCATGGTACTTGACCCACGTCTCTAGATGTCATGGTACCTGGTTTTTGTTGTTTTGTTGTTAACACCATAAGAAATAACATCTTGTTGGCAGAAATGCAGATGAAGCCACTGACAGCAATTATTGAGGAAAGACGCTGGCGATGGTTGGGACATGGGCTCCGAATGACTGACAACTCACTACCAAAAATAGCACTAAGTGGACACCACAGGGGAAAAGAAGTAAGGGAAGACCAAAAGAGACATGGAGAAGAACAACAGAAAGGATGTTGAGCAATAGAGGGCTCACCTGGGCAAGAGCAGAAAAAAGGCGAAGGACAGGCATTTGTGGAAAACCCTTGCGGAAGCCCCATGTGCCCTGGGCACTTAAGATTCAGAAAGAAGAGAGAGAGAGAGAGAGAGAGAGAGAGAGAGAGAATCTCCAGTGGAATTAATGATAACCTAATAAGGGGTTTTAAGACATTGCCTGGACAAGAATCTGTCATAAAAAATTAAGTCAGATTAAAAAAAAAAGTTTTAGTTGAACGATATCAGATTTTCTTGTTACTATAGTAAAACATTTTCCCACTTTTTATTGACAGAAGTATCTTCAAAACATTTACAAGAATGACTGTTATGTTTCTCTCATAATGTGCACATACACGAGTATAAGTTACATTTCATGCATAAAATGATGCTAGTTAGATTAAATACGAGTATTTTCGGAACATTATATGTGTAAAATCTTCTCAGAATGTAAATAGAATAAGTATCCCTTAGCAACAGGTTAAAAAATTGTGTGAACAGAAATAAAAATAAATTAATTAGTCAACGTAGAGCACTAAAAGTAACTTTTTTTCAGAATTCCAAAGATTTGTTTCGAATATATGGGAACAATTTATCAAAATCACAAGTCATTCATTTGCGTCCCCCTTGCGAAACTTGGCTCCCTAACAGAACTCCTGTAGGCCACTTGGTTGTGAGCAAGATATCCTGCTGCCGATGCATCCATTTGCAGATCATCAACGATGTCTTGCAGCCATCTTCGCCTTGGTCTTCCTCTCTTTCTTTTTCCCATTATATACCCTTCCAAGACGGTCTTCTCCAAATTCTCATGACGTTTAATGTGTCCAAAATATTCAAGTTTTCTCTCTTTAATCCTCTTTACTAGCCAGACTTCTTCAATATTAAGTTCTTGTAGTATGGATTTATTTGTTCTTTTTTGTGTCCATGATATTTGAATAACTCTTCTGTAGCATTTACATTCAAAGGCATTTATGTGTTTCTCAGCTGTTTTGTTAAGTGTCCAGGTCTCACAGGCATATGTTACGTCGGGAAAGACGCATGCCCTTAAAAATTTTATTTTTGTAGTTCTGTCTCTTCCTTTGTCTGTTTCTCTTCTGACGAGCGATAGATGTCCTCCTTGTAATCTTCCTCATTGTATCTCAATTATTTGTTAGTAATGATCCAAGATATTCAAAACTCTCCACCTCGTATAATTTGTCTTCATTGATACATATTTCAGCTGTCTTATTTGTTTTGTTAGCTGTCATACATTTAGTTATCTTCGCATTAAGATAGACGTTTTGCTCTTCACTGTTCTTACGGACTGACATAATTAGTTTTCCCATTCCTCTTTGTATTGAGGACATTAATACTGTGTCATCAGCATATCTAATCTCTGGTATTTCATAACCTCACATTTTTGTGGCATAGTAATATCCGTTGTCTACATCTTCTCTAACATTCCTCATTATATTTTCAGTATACAAGTTAAATAAGTAAGGCGACAATATGCACCCCTGACGGATCCCTTGTTTTATGTCAAACCAAGTTGTTGTTTCACCGTTTATTCTTATTGCTGCTTGTTGGTCTAGATACAGCAGTAATATTAATTGTATAACATGTTTTGGAAATCCCATTAAAAAAAAACAATTATTTCCCAAAGTTTCTGGTGTTGTACACAACCAAATGCCTTTGACTAGTCTATAAAAGATAAATGTATATCTACATTAAATTCATATTTCTCTATTATTAATCTTATATTGAATATATGATCTCTTGATCCACTTCTTTGCCTGAAACCAGCTTGGACCATATTGACTTCTTCTTCTATTTTCTTTCGAAGTCTATCCATTATGATTTTTAACAGAATTTTACTGGCATGACTAATCAGGGCAACAGTTCTGTAGTTTGTGCATAATTTCAGGTTACCCTTGTTTGGTAGTGTTATGAATACAGTTCTTTTCCATTCTTTTTGCCAATACCTGAATCTTTTTACATAGTGCATGATAGATTGTTGCACATTCCTTTCCTCCTGCTTTAATAAGTTCAGTTGTTATCTCATCACATCCTAGTGATTTACCATTTTTCAGATTATTTATTGCCCATAATACTTCTTCTATTGTCGGTTCGGGTTCTTTCTCCTCCAATAATAATTCATACTGTTGATTTCTGCTTTCATAGTCAGTTGTTTCATACATTCCTCTGCAATATTCCTTCCATCTTTCTGGAATTTCCTCTGTCTCTGTCAAGGTCTTCCCCATCTCGTCACAAATTACATTTAGCTTAGGTCTGACATTTCTCATCAATGTCCTCATGTCTTTAAACATTTCACTATCTCTTCTACACTTTTGATGTCCTTCTATTCTTTCACAACAATCTTGTATGTATTGTTTTTTGTCTTTTCTTATGTTTTTCTTACTTCTTTTGTTAAAGATTTATATTTCGTTTTGTTGTTATTTGTCTCTTTCTGTTTCATCTTAATTTCTCTACATTGTTTTATTAGGTCTAGTGTGCCTGCTGTAATCCATCCATTCTTTTGTGTTTTCTTTACTGGAACCACATCTTTAGCTGCTGTTATTAAGATATCTCTGGCCTGCGTAGCCAGTTCATTAGATGCCATCTCCTCCTGTACAGCCATCAGTGTCTCAAAATGGTTCTTCACTTCTATACGATATTGTTCTGGTATTTTTGTAAGAACAAAGCGGAGTGGTTTTGATCCCGTAACTGTCTTTTTTATCTTTATCTTCATGTCGGCTATTAATAATTCATGGTCTATGTCACAATCAGCACCTGGTAAAGTTTTTGCTGATATTATACTTGATCTCCAGCTTCTTTGCACTAAAATGTAATCTATTTGATTCTTGGTTTTCCCTGATGTCCAAAGTATAAAGTCTTCTGAGATGTTGTCTAAAAAGTGTGTTAGCGATCGTTGGCTAATTTTCCAAGCAAAACGCTATTAGATTATCACCTGTCTCATTTCTATGCCCTATACTAAATTTCCCCAAAACATATTCTTCGTCTTCTGCTCTTTCTGTACCAATCTGTGCATTAAAATTGCTCACAATATCATTTTTTTCGCACCTGGTCTATCGTCGTTTGCAGTGTATTATAAAAGTCTTCTACTTCCTCTTCTTCTGCTGCTGATGTCCTGATGACATGATGAAAGGGAAAAAAAAAGAATGTGTGCATGTAAGTAAGTTTGTATGTGTGTGTGTGTGAGAGAGAGAGAGAGGGAGAGAGATTTTGATTGATTGATTGATCTTTATTTCAAAAGGGTTAAGAATTGGGCACGCTGGCCCGTTTGACATTCTGCCCTTTATCATACATCTTTCACTCTATTCCAGACATTCTACAAATATGCTGTTCATATAACAAACATAACTAACATTGAAGCTGAGAGACATAAAATAAAATATAACATTTACGTTTCGCTCTTAAACATTCACTCAGTACAGAAGTAACTACATACATTATAAATGACTATCTACTAAACAAAATTTTCGGGACTATTCAGAAAACAATTAATTATATTCGGTGTCTGTAAGAGCAGTTTAAGATAACTTTTAAGTTCTATAATTCATCGAAGCATGTAGTCGACACCAAATAGATATTGGGAAAGCTTGTAGCTGTAGGAAGGAGTATAGTTTATATTTTTTATACAGGATGGGAGGGTATTCCAAAGATGATCAGCAGAATAACTAAAGCTTTTCTTGTAAAAATAAAGTCTAGGTTTTGGAAGACATATGTTGTTCAAGCGTTGGCTGCACTTTGGGCTAAATTGAAACAGATTCCATAGATAAGGCGGGGCATGCCGTGAAAAAAGTTGATGTACTAACTTGGCTTTGTTGAAGAGGAACCTGTTCTTAAGAGGCAGTATTTTGATACGTTTGTGCTGGTTAGTTGTTTGTGCTTGATCTTTGTCACTAATAAGCTTTACTGCTCGCTTTTGGAGTGAGCAAAGCCTATTTGTATTTGACACTGAGCAACCATCCCAAACTTTTGAGCAATAGTCTAAATGTGTTTGTATATGAGATATGTAGTATGTCGTCCTAATGTCTTGATCGATGAAGTGCTTAATTTTGGCTAACTGGTATACTTTTTGTGCGATGAGTTTTGTTAGACATTGCACATGAGAGTTCCAGGTCAGATGTTGGTCTATAATAATAATAATACCTAGTGTTTTGTGCTCGATGACGTTTTCTATCTGTGATGTTTCTGTACAGAGCCGAAGTATTGTTTTTGTTGCGTTTTGTAGTTTCTGTCTTGTTGTTATGAGCATTGATTTTGTTTTATCGGCGTTTATAATCATGCCATTACTTTTGCTCCATCTAATTAAATTGTATAACTCGACCTGAAGAGTTGAATCTAGATTAACACAGTCGTAGTCACTGGTGTAGACTGTGCAATCATTGGCAAAAAGGTCACAAGAAGAGTGTTTAAGATGAAGCGGAAGATCATTGATATAGATAGCAAAGAGCAACGGGCCTAGGACAGAACCTTGCGGAACACCAGTGTCAACTGTAGCAGAACTTGATAGAGAATTGCTGAAGAATACTACCTGTTGTCTGTCTGAAAGAAACGATGCAATTAATTTTATTAGGTCAGGTTGTAATTCATAAGTCTTTATTTTTCTTACAAGAATATCGTGGTCAATCATATCAAATGCCTTTTTAAAGTCGACAAAGATGGCACCACATAGTCTGTCGTCATTTATGCTTACTAACAAGTTTTCTGTCATTTTGGTAAGAGCTGTGTGGCAGGAATGACTAGGTCTAGCGCCTGACAGACTGTCTATGAGTAAATTGTTCTCTTCCATGTGTCGTATAGTTATTTTATGTATGTTTTTCGAGTGGTTTTGATAATGACGATAATATGGATATTGGTCTATAGTTGGTAAGATTGTTGGATGAAGAGAGAGAAAGAGAGAGAGAGAGAGAGAGAGAGAAGAGAGAAATAAGAAAAATAACAACTGATTCTTTTAGACACGACTCTAGTTGTTATTCTGACTGGGTTTTTTCTTGAAAGAAGTTCTAGCCTGACTGCAAGTTCTCAAACAAAAGAAGTTCTAGCCTGAGAGCAAGGTCTGAGACAAAAGAAGTTCTAGCCTGAGAGCAAGGTCTCAAACAAAAGAAGTTCTAGACTGAGAGCAATGTCTCAAACAAAAGAAGTTCTAGCCTGAGAGCAAGGTCTGAGACAAAAGAAGTTCTAGCCTGAGAGCAAGGTCTCAAACAAAAGAAGTTCTAGCCTGAGAGCAAGGTCTCAAACAAAAGAAGTTCTAGCCTGAGAGTAAGGTCTTAAACAAAAAAAGTTCTAGCCTGAGAGCAAGGTCTCAAACAAAAGAAGTTCTAGCCTGAGAGCAAGGTCTCAAACAAAAGAAGTTCTAGCCTGAGAGCAAGGTCTCAAACAAAAGATGTTCTAGCCTGAGAGCAAGGTCTGAGACAAAAGAAGTTCTAGCCTGAGAGCAAGGTCTCAAACAAAAGAAGTTCTAGCATGAGAGCAAGGTCTTAAACAAAAGAAGCTCTAGCCTGAGAGCAAGGTCTTAAACAAAAGAAGTTCTAGCCTGAGAGCAAGGTCTCAATCAAAAGAAGTTCTAGCCTGAGAACAAGGTCTCAAACAAAAGAAGTTCTAGCCTGAGAGCAAGGTCTCAAACAAAAAGAAGTTCTAGCCTGAGAGCTAGGTCTTAAACAAAAGAAGTTCTAGCCTGAGAGCAAGGTCTCAAACAAAAGAAGTTCTAGCCTGAGAGCAAGGTCTCAAACAAACAAACAAAAAGTTTACATTAGAATCTGTCTATGTAAGCTTGGAGTAAGCAGTTATGGATTAATCACCACATAGCACCCGAGAATAGATATAGTAAAGGGCTACATTCCCCTCCGACTAAAACCTTCCATGTTCTGCTATACGACATGATTCCCCTGCAACTGTGCTTTCTACTATTACTATATGACTTTGTAAAAAAATAAACCAGATACGTCACTAAGGGCTATAAATGATTATCACACGCTTTATTCTTCACTGACGCAAGAATTCAGACAATTCAGGCCCATAAACTTAAGCTTGACTAACATTATGGCTAATCCCGCGAACTGTAGACGGGAGTTAGTATTTGTTTCTGGGTGTTTTAAATTTGTAACACTGTTACAAGCTAAACGAACAGCGGTTCATCTCATCCAGAAGAACATACTGATATCTATGTTTTCTTTTTCTTGCAGAAACATGTCGTCCAGCTTTCTTCACATCCTGTGTGTGCTGACAGCCGTGTACTGTAGAGAAAGCTGTACAGAGACCTGTCACCCGCTACACCTAACTCCGCTCATAGACGAAGGTAACATAACTGCAGCTCAGGAACTCAGTCAGGTCAGAGATCCTCGTTTCATCATACCCAAAAGCTACGCCGGGTTCATTACCACAGACAGAGAACGTAGAAACCACTTGTTCTTCTGGTTCTTTCCATCCATTAATGAATCTAAATCACCGCTTGTTGTGTGGCTCAATGGTGGACCGGGTGTGTCCTCAATGTTTGGATTGTTGTATGAAAATGGACCAATAAGAATCAAGAAACTGGACAATGGGAATGTGACGTATGAACGACGCCCAAAATCATGGGTGGAGCCTTTCTCTATGCTATATATAGACAACCCTGTTGGAGTTGGTTACAGTTACTCAGAAACCAATAGTTTCAAGACCACACAAGACGAATATGCTGAAGAGTTGTATGTATTTATTGAACAGTTTTATCAGATGTTTCCGCAGTATTTAGATCGAGAGCTGTACATAGGAGGTCAGTCGTACGCTGGAAAATACGTCCCAGCCTTTGCTCATCGAATACACACCAGAATCCTAGAGTCTAAATCCAATATACCCTTAACTGGCATCTACCTGGGTGGACCGTACTTTGACCCTCTTGTCCAGAGCTCGGCTTCTTGTGAGTATTTTTATGCTCTGGGGGCGATCTCTCACTCGCAGCTGATGGGATGTAAGCAGACAGTCTACCAGCTGGAGGAAATGGTGAGATATGGAGATCTCAGAGATGAGGATACGAGTACACTAATCCGTAAGGCTTTTCCTTCTCGTCTAAATCACGACAATTTTGTTACAGAAGAAATTCCAGATTACAAGGGAAGTGAAGAGATAATGAAAAGAAATGAAATTCGAGAAGTCCTTCACGTCTGCAGTTTAAATTACACCTCACTCAATGATGATGTATATTTAAAATTCAAATCAGATCTTTTAGTTAGCACTAAAACAAAGGTGGCTGAGATTATGAGCAAATACAAAGTGCTAGTGTACACTGGAGACTTTGATGGCATTATCAGCTCTCCCATGGTGGAGGTCGCTCTCATGACCACGCCCTGGTCACTACAGGAACAGTACAACAACTCGTCTAGATCCATGTGGGGACAATATGGCAGTAAGAAAGGTTTCTACACAAAGACTGGTCAGTTCTGTCGAGTGAGCGTGCGTGGAGCAGGACATCAAACTCCCCATGACCAGCCGGACAATACACTTGAAATGATGACCGACTTTGTCCAGTATGGCTGCATTTGTCCAGAATGTAAGTCATAGACATTTTCTTCATGTTTTCAATATAGAGACTATATGAAACAAGTTTACCAAATGGCTATACTATATACTGTATTTCTGTACTGTTCGTCAATTGTCCTATAACACAGTAAGGTTGTGAACTATTATATTATTGAGGCACACGATATTCTTATAATTTCATTGCTTTTTATATTCATACACATCGCTCACTTCCTCACTGATAATACGAGTTTTAATAAATCAATCTCTGCACAATTTACAGATTTTATTTAGTTCGGTCTAATAATGTTTTCGATACAATAGTTGGTAACATTACATGGATTTTAAGAATGCATCTCCTTGGTTCATCACGGAATCACCTAAACAATGTTTCACAACACACACATCTACCATTTTCTAGATGCAGCGCTTCAGCAATGTTCTCAGTTTCAAAAGCTATACACGTGATACGAAAACAACTCCTAGTTCTGTACTATGTTAAGACCTTCAACACTTGGTCATCTAATTTCAAAAGCTCTACACTTGATACGAGAACAACTCCTAGCTCTGTACTATGTTAGACCTTCAACACTTGGTCATCTAATTTCAAGACCCTTCCTCGACTCAGTCATTTTTCACAGACTCCCAAATGATCAAACTTGCATTTCACTCATTGTACTACTCATCCCTTGTAACTTGAAGCGTTTTTTTTCTGTCTGACCTAAACTACGTCACCTAGTCATAAAAACTCTGTCTACCTCTTATCTTCCTACCTGCCACTTTCTTTCTGTGTCTGTCTGTGTCCTCTTTGCGTCCCGTTTCCTTCTTAACTGGCAACTCGGTAATTCTGCACTGTCATTCGAAACTCCTCCATTAATATTGGAATGTGCAGCGAATGGTTCCTGGGTCATGAATTGCTAGTTAAGTTCTCTTGTATGTCCACCCCTTGTCTTTGTGAGTTTCTTCTGTTACACTTGTCAGGGTCCAGTTGTGATGGTCTATCTCTAGGGTCATGAGAATACCGTGGAAGCGTTCCTCTCTCCATTTTCCATCTTTTCTGGCATGATTTTTGCTTATCTATAATAAAGATGTTAATAGTGTTAATAATCATAATAACAAACACAACAATAATGCAGTAATCATAACTTATAAGGGACTATGCTACAGTTCAAGTCCTTACCGTCTCATAATAGAGCACAGCCAACTCTTAAACCACTTGTACATAAAGTCTGAGGTTGTCATGGCAATTCCCACTTTTCTGCATGTATCCAGGCACTTCAAAGGTTACAACACAACCACCAAAACTGCAACAACAAAGAAACATCGAGACACACAAACTGGCAAAATGAAGCGAACAAAGAAACAAAGTTGTACACTTCTATACAGGAAGATCTGTTCATGGTGAGATATCTCAGTAAATAAAGTCATTTGAAAATATTTTGCTTGTTTTGTTTATGTCGACACTTCTGTAGTAGTACGATATACAGAAACATGTTAATCATACTTATATTACTTCTTAAGTGCGGAAAAATGGGTTGGTAGGGGTTGGGGTATCGTGTTTGGGCATATAGAAGAAAGAATTTAACGACTAATCAGTGACTTTTTCTTGCAACTGGAATCTGTCGATGTTTCAGACATTATGAGATCTCTGTGTGTACAAATGCTTGTAACCAAACTACAACTTATTATGCAAGGAGAATTACTACAGAAAGTATGTGACAGAAATACTATTAATGGCATGTTTATAAATGTGTGCACGATTTAAGCAACAAATTAAATATTATTAAGAGCGAATCAGTAACAATAAATCATCTTAATATTTGACAATCAACAGAATATCTACCTTTCTTTGAAACTGGTCCTTTCTAGTCTATATACATATATCTTTCTCTCTTCCCTTTCTCTCCCCCCCCTCTTTCCCTCTCTCTAAGGGCAGAATGTTAGATGGGCATGCGTTCCCATTTCTTAACCCTTTGAAAATAAAGTATAAAGTATGTTCTATAAAGATCAATCAATCAACCAATCAATCAATCAATCATTTAATTATTCTCTCTCCCTCTTTCCCTCTCTCACTCTCATGTGTTATAAACAGTTTCAGTATATATAAATATATTATATATATATAATATATATATATATATATATATATATATATATATATATATATATTCATTCATTTTTTGTCCCTTGCGGAACTTTGCCTCCCTAGCAGCACTTCTGTAGGCCTCTCGGTTGTGAGCAAGATCGCCTGCTGCTGATGCGTCCATTTGCAGATCGTCAACGATGTCTTGCAGCCATCTTCGTTTTGGTCTTCCTCTCTTTCTTTTTCCCATTATGTATCCTTCCAATATGGTCTTCTCTAAATTATCATGACATTTAATGTGTAATTAAAATTTAAGTTTTCTCTCTTTAATCCTCTTTACTAGCCAGCCTTCTTCAATATTAAGCTCTTTTAGTATAGATATATTTGTTCTTTTTTGTGTCCACGATATTTGGAGAACTCTTCCGTAGCGTTTACATAAAGGCATCTATGTGTTTCTCAGCTGTTTTGTTAAGTGTCCAGGTCTCACAGGCATATGTTGCGGTGGGAAAGATGCATGCCCTTAAAAATCTTATTTTTTGTAGTTCTGTCTGCTCCTCTCCACAGATTCTTTATTTGCTTTACTTTCTGAAGAGCGATAGATGTCCTCCTTTTAATTTCCCTCATTGTATCTCCATTATTAGTTAGTAGTGATCCAAGATATTCAAAACTCTCCACTTCTTCCAGTTTTTCCTCATTGATACATATTTCCGCTGCCTTGTTTGTTTTGTCAGGTGTCATCAATTTAGTTTTCTTTGCATTAAGATGGAGATTCTGCTCTTTGCTGTTCTTACGTACTGACATAATTAGTTTTTCAATTCCTTTTTGTGTTGTGGACAGTAGTACTGTGTCATCAGCATATCTAATCTCTGGTATTTCATAACCTCCAATTTTTATGGCATCGCAGTATTCTTTGTCTACATCTTCTCTAACATTCCTCATTATATTTTCAGTATACAAGTTAAGTAAGGTGACAATATGCACCCCTGACGGACCCCTTGTTTTATGTCAAACCAAGTTGTTGTTTCACCATTTATTCTTACTGCTGCTTGTTGGTCTAGATACAGCAGTGATGTTAATTGTATCAAATGTGGTGGAAATCCCATTTTTTCCATTATTTCCCAAAGTTTCTGGTGTAGTACACAATCAAATGCCTTTGAGTAGTCTATAAAGGATAAATATAGATTCACATTAAACTCTCTGCATTTCTCTATTATTATTCTTAGATTGCATATATGATCTCTTGATCCTCTTCCGTGCCTGAAACCAGCTTGGACCATATTGACTTCTTCTTCTATTTTCTTTCGAAGACTACCCATTAAGATTTTTAACAGAATTTTACTGGCATGACTAATCAGAGCAACAGTTCTGTAGTTTATGCATAATTTCAGGTTACCATTTTTTGGCAGTGGTATGGATACAGTTCTTTTCCATTCTTTTGGCCAAATACCTGAATGCCATATCTTTTTACATAGTGCATGATAGATTGTTGCACACTCCTTTCCTCCTGCTTTAATAAATTCAGCTGTTATCTCATCACATCCTGGTGATTTACCATTTTTCAGATTCTTTATTGCCCATAAAACTTCTTCTATTGTCGGTTCGGTTTCTTTCTCCTCCAATAATAATCCACAGTGTTGATTTCTGCTTTCACAGTCAGTTGTTTCATACATTCCTTTGCAATATTGCTTCCATCTTTCTAGAATTTCCTCTGTCTCTGTCAAGGTATTCCCCATCTCATCACAAATTACATTTAGCTTAGGTGTGACATTTCTCATCAGTGTCTAGATTTCTTTAAACATTTCACTATCTCTTCCACACTTCTGATGTTGATGTTCTTCTGTTATTTCACAACAACCTTGTATGTATTGTTTTTTGTCTTTTCTTATGTTTCTTCGTACTTCGTTTGTTAAAGCTTTATATTTCTCTTTGTTGTTGTTTGTCACTTTCCATTGCGTCTTCATTTCTCTACATTATTTTATCACTTCTAGTGTACCTGCTGTAATCCATCCATTCTTTTGTGTTTTCATTACTGGAACCATGTCTTTAGCTATTGTTATTATATATATATATATATATATATATATATATATATATATATATATATCATCAGGTGCCGTATCGACTGGCGTTGGCTATTTTGCTTCTCCAGAGTACACGATCCTTCATGCAGGCCATCAGCTCAGTTGGTGATCTCCTCTCACACTGTCCCGTCACACTGTCCAGTATCATTTCTTTCACAACTTATCTCAGTATGGCCTCCTCCTTCTGGCTGGTTGTGCATGTAATCCTAGAAAAAGATCACACCGAAATATCGGATGTTGTATGTTTATGTTGTATGTTTTCAATCCCACTGGCCAGATACGGTTTTTTTGTAACGGAAATGTCCAGTTCTCCGAGTTCGTCGCTGATCAGGTAGATAAAACGAGAAGAGAGAAGTTAGGGGGATGGAGGAATAAGCTGAGCAAGTCCAGCGACCGTGTCATTGTTCAGTCGTGGACGAAGGTGATCATTCCATAGATGGAGGCCAGCATGTGTATTTTAGTTGTGTGCATTGTAATCAGGATGAACTCATATTATTCAAGGAAATGTTTCTTTTTATGATTCGATAATGCATGCTGGAAATATGTGGACATCATGTGCATGGGATTCGTTGATTTGTGTTGCCTTGTGGATCAGAATTTTGTAAATACAAGGATCGTGATTTTATAAAAAGGATTGTTGTTTCGTGTTCCTGTTATTTATATGTAAGATGTGAACGTATGGTGTAGTCATCCTTTCACCACTCAGTGCGACGGCGGCAAGACGAGTAAAAGATTGAAAAATAATTCACATCAGTCCAGTAAAATGAAATACTACACATGGCACCGTGACCCAACGAATCTTTGTTGTATATATGATATGTTTAATATGTCAGCTGACCTTGTTACAAACCATTTGGATTAATACTGGAACAAAGGAGGTCACCGATTGCACAAACATCGATGACAAGAGGTCAACCAGAGTTAGATTTTAACGATTGTGCATGGGAGATTCCACCACAAAAAGGTCAAAGTTCAGCGCCCACGTGCGTGTTACGTCACATCGGGACAGAGGCTCCAACAAGTTTGTGCTTTGAAGAAAATTCCCGTGTGAGGAAAACCCGACTGGAATCTCCAGTTAGAGTGGAGTAGTCCTAGGCGGAAGAAGTTTGTGTTAGTCTCGGGACGGGCAGGCGGGACAGTAAGACGGTACGGAGAATCACGCATAGTGCTGCAGTGTGAACAAGCACACAGTACATACAAATAAATCTTGGAAAATATTTCTACAAATATTCAACCGATAATCTTCGTCTAAAAGCCAAGAACCATGGAGTCTGCAACAAATAGCGACCCCAAACCAGAAGCTGACCCAGTCACCATAGTGACCGAAGCCTTGAGACAATTAAAACTAACCTTCGCCACTCAAGGTTTACCCTGCCAGATCGATACCTACGATGGCGATCCACAGAGATTCCAACAATGGATAGAACAGTCAGAAAAAAATGCGTTTGTGCATAACCTACATGATTCGCAAAAGAAAAACATATTCCTTATTACAGCCAAGGGGAGTGTTTCAGACTTTGTCTCCGGGCGAATTCAAGAGAACTGAGACGAAACATATACGGACTTTAAAAAAGAACTAGCTAAATGTTTCAGGAGAGGCATCGATCCTCACGCAGCCTTGAGACAAATAAGCAATTTGAAGCAACACAAAGAAGAGCCAATCCAAAACATGGCAGAAACAATGATTAAACTGGCAAAATAAGCCTTCGACAACAACAAGATACATCAACCGGCCACACAGCATTTGCTGGCAAATTTTTTTTTTATAAACGCTGTGTATGACAAAACAATCAAAACAAAGTTAATCAAGAAAGACCCACAGACATTAAACTCGGCAATCAACACAGCTATCGAAATGGAGCAGTTCACAAAAAGACTAACATCCCGCATGGCCAACAGGGAGAGCCCATGCCCGACAACTGAACCAATGACTTCTTCTTTACGCAACGACAGTGCTACACAAAGACAAGCTGCCTCGGAAAGCGCAAGTCAAAGCACGGCCAGCGTGGCCCAGGTCTCTTATCAGAACACGCAGACAAACATAAAATCAAAACCATGTTTCAACTGCGGTATTCATGGGCACATAGCTCGCCAATGCAGATATGAATCTACACCAGTATCAAACAGAAATTCATGGAGGAGCACACAGAGTAACCATGAATATACTCCACGCAGTTTCACCAGTCCACCTGAGGACCGATACAGAACACCAGGAGAATCCACACCAAGAGACAGAGTCTATAATCAAGGGGGAAAACTTCAACGGAGGTACGGTAAACGGTCCACCCCACCTCTACAAGTAGCAACTGGCCGTATCACAACACTTGACAACGGAAGTATGGTCAACGGTCCACCCCACCTCTACAAGTAGCAACTGGCCGTATCACAACACTTGACAACGGAGGTATGGTCAACGGTCCACCCCACCTCTACAAGTAGCAACGGGCCGTATCACGACACTTGACAACGGAAGTATGGTCAACGGTCCACCCCACCTCTACAAGTAGCAACTGGCCGTATCACGACACTTGACAACGGAAGTATGGTCAACGGTCCACCCCACCTCTACAAGTAGCAACTGGCCGTATCACAACACCTGAAAACGGCACAAACGCAACGTCCACCATTCCCATGCAGATAAACATCACCATCATCCACACACTCATCGACACTGGCAGCGAAGTCAGTCTGATCAGACAAAACGTATGGGAAACTATTCGCTCAAACACGGTATTACTGCCCAGCGAAGGCAAACTCCCCCCATGTGGTACCCGGGATCTGCAAAGAATAGGACCACTGTACCCTACCATGCATGATCGTAAAAGGCGACTAAGGAGGGTTCAGCATAGGGCCAGCAACCCTATCTGGTAAAAAACTATCAGACTGCTATAGAAACAGAAGCAAGGGAAAAAGCAAATGCAGGTGGAAGGAGAAATGCTTATCAGGAAACTGAGCCCATGAAGGTTGTGGATGAAAGCCAGCCACTGGAAGTCCCCAGCCCGACTGCAGAACTCCTGGAACCTAAACAAAAGATGCAAATAGGCAGCTGGAATGTAAGAACACTAAACCAGACTGGAAAACTAGCACAAACCATCAAGGAAATGCACAGATACAAACTAGACATACTAGGAATACAAGAAGCAAGATGGACAGGACAAGGCAGAAGGAAATTAACAACACAGCACACAGAAGATACAATAATATGGTCAGGTAAAGAAGATCTTCATGAAGGAGGAGTAGCATTGATTATAACAAAAGAAGCATCAAGAGCATTGCTGAAATGGACCCCAATAAATGAGACATTATTATATGCACGGTTCAACTCAAGATTCACGAAGCTGTCTATTATAGTTTGTTATGCACCAACAGAAGCAGCTGAAGAGGAATTAAAAGAAGATTTTTACAACAGCCTCCAAGCCACAGTAGAAACAATACCCAAGCATGATATGCTACTCATCTTGGGCGACTTCAATGCAAAAGTAGGTGAAGGAAATGAAGATAGAAGAAGAATCATGGGAAGAGAAGGAATCGGAGAAATAAATGAAAATGGAGAAAGACTGTGCAGTTTCTGTGAAGAAAACATGATGACCATCGGAGGGACAATTTTCCAACACAAAAACATCCATAAGGTGACTTGGAGGTCACCAGATAAAACCACAGAAAACCAAATCGATCACATACTAATAAACAACAAGTGGAAACGGTCACTACAAGATGTGCGAGCAAGGAAAGGAGCAGATATAGGAAGTGATCACGACCTTCTGGTAGCAAAATAAAACTAAAATTAAGGAAAGCCAGAATCGGAGAACACAGAAGATACATTTTGATACAAGAAAACTGATAGACCAGCAAACAAGAAATGAATTCTCAATAATACTTAAGAACCGCTTCAGTGTCCTACAAGATGAAGCAGAAATGTCCATATTAGAGTTCAATAAAACACTACAGGAAACAGCAAAAGAGGTGCTGGGATATCGGAAAAGGAGAAAAGAGAAATGGATAAGTGAGACCACATGGGAAAAGATAGAGCAAAGAAAAGAAATCAAGAAAAAATTACTGAACACCAAATCACAACGGCTTAAAGAACGAGTTTTAAGTAATTATGCACAAAAAGACAAAGAAGTGAAGGAATCATGCCATCAAGATAAACGTCAATATTATGACAACTTAACAGAAACAGCAGAGAAAGCAGCATATACAAATGACATGAAAACCATATATGAAATCACAAAGCAGATGACAGGTAACTTCAATACAAGATGTGAAAGTGCAGTAAGAACACAAAATGGACAACTGGTCAGTGGAGAAAGAGAAAAAATTGAAAGATGGAGGGAACACTTTAACACCCTACTAAACAGAACACAAGCAGCACAAGCAATAGATATACCTGAAGCAAAAGCGGAACTAAACATCAATACAGGACCAATAACAATAAATGAAGTAAAAGAGGCGATAAAGATGCTAAAATCAGACAGGGCACCAGGTGAAGATGAAGTGACTGCTGAGATGTTGAAAGCAGAAGAAACAGAAACACCAAAACAACTTTGCCGGATATTACAACAAATTTGGGATTTAGAAAAAGCCCCAGAGGAGTGGAAAACTGGTCTTATAGTAAAACTACCAAAGAAGGGTGACCTCAGAGATTGCGGGAACTGGAGAGGCATTACCCTACTGCCACTCACTAGTAAAGTATTTTGCAGAATAATCATCAACAGAATTGTACCAACACTTGAGAAAAAACTTCGGAACGAGCAGGCAGGATTTAGGAAAGGAAGATCATGCATAGACCATATATTTGTACTTAGACAAATATTAGAACAGGCAAATGAGTGGCATAGCACAACATATGCATTATTCATAGATTTTGAGAAAGCCTTTGACAGTGTCAACAGAGATGCACTGTGGAAAATCCTAAGATGGCATGGCCTCCCCCATAAAATAATTAATGTAATCAAAGCCCTATACGAGGGTTTTCAGTGCAAAGTTATCTGTGGAGAACATACCTCCAGCAGCTTTAGGGTACAAACAGGAGTGAAACAGGGATGTGTACTATCACCAACATTATTTATCTTGGCAGTAGACTGGTTAATGAAGGAGGCAACATCAGACAAACGCAGAGGATTACAATGGACCCTTGACACAGTGCTGGAGGACCTTGACTTTGCGGACGACATTTGACTATTATCAAGCAGTCACAAAGATATGCAAGATAAAATAAACAAGTTAATCCAGAATGCAAACAACATAGGACTAAAGATCAATGTAGGAAAGACAAAGTTAATGAAGCAAAATGTGAACAACAGAAATGTACTCAGAGTAGATAACAAGTTAGTGGAGGAGGTCAACGAATTTGTATACCTTGGCAGCAGAGTAGTAGAAAATGGAGACAGCACAGAGGACATCAACAGCAGACTTACTAGAGCAAACCAGGCTTTTGCAATGCTACAGAATATATGGAAATCAAATAAACTAAGCATAAATATGAAAATCAGGATATTTAAGAGTAATGTTCTAAGTGTACTACTCTATGGAAGTGAATGCTGGAAAATCACCAAAACCATAGAAAACAAGTTGAATTCTTTCCAGACTAAATGTTTACGTAGAATTAAAAAATATTTTGGCCAAACACCATAAGAAATAACATTTTATTGGCAGAAATGCAGATGAAACCACTGACAACAATTATTGAGGAAAGACGCTGGCGATGGTTGGGACATGTGCTCCGAATGACTGACAACTCACTACCAAAAATAGCACTAAGATGGACACCACAGGGGAGCAGAAGTAAGGGTAGACCAAAAGAGACATGGAGAAGAACAACAGAAAGGATGTTGAGCAATAGAGGGCTCACCTGGGCAAGAGCAGAAAAAAAGGCGAAAGACAGGCATTTGTGGAAAACCCTTGTGGAAGCCCCATGTGCCCTGGGCACTTAAGGTTCAGAGAGAGAGAGAGAGAAGGCAAACTCTGGACTGTCGATAATTACGAATTAAGGGCAAAAGGAATCACGTGGATAAAAATATGCATAGGAGGACAAACTCATAAACGAGAAGTTTGTAGTTGTAGACAGAATGTGCAGACCTGCAATAGTAGGCAGAGATTTTCTATCTCACACAAAAGCAACAGTAGATTTCGGAACCATGCAACTATCGATTGGAAATACAGAGTACCTATGAAAAACGAATACGAGATTTGCTCGACGATCAGAGCTACTTGTGATGTCGCAATTAAACCACAAACAATAATCATCGTACCAGCAAAATTGCAAAGACTTTTATCGGCATTTAAAGACACGGAGTTAATGATCACTATTCACCAGAACAGTGTATTACTTCATGAACCTTGTGCTGAAACTATAGACAGTATCGTTAACCCTGATAAACAAGGCAAATGCCTCGTGACTATAGCCAACAACTCCAAGAGGCATTTTAGAATAAAAAAAGGACAAATCATAGCAAAAGCAGAGTTCGGCCTCGACATAAATAATATAAATAAAGAACAAACACAGAACAACGCAAATACCACCAGATCTACTGATAGAATCCAGCAACTGCTTACACAAATGCAGGTACATCCAAAACACGAAACGGCTATCAAAACGATAATAGACAAGAATCAAGACATTTGTGCAAATAACGACTTAGAATTGGGCAGAACTAATACCGTCCAGCTGCACATAGACACTGGATCCAACCCACCAGCATACACAAAACCATATCCTACGCCACTCAAACACAGAGGCATTATAGAGAAAGCAATCAAGGATATGCTAGAGGCAAAGATCATAGAACGAGCACCACTGTCCAAGTGGAACTCACCGATAGTTATAGTAAGAAAAAAGGACGGAACACATCGCTTTTGCTGCGACTTTAGAGGACTAAACAAAATCACGACTCCAATCACATACCAGATGCCCAACGTAGAAGAAATTATGTCAGTGCTCAACGGCGCAAAATACTTTACCACACTGGACGCCAAATCAGGATATTGGAGTATACCCCTAACAGAAGACTCTAAAGTGAAGACCAGTTTCACGTCCAGTTTTGGAAAGTTCATGTTTACCAGAACTCCGTTTGGCGTCGCCAACGCTGCAGCAGCATTCATGGCATTAATGGATGAAGTACTGCACGGATTATCAGACCACGCCATAGTGTACATAGATGACATC
The DNA here is from genome assembly GCA_009760885.1 of Achatina immaculata. Taxonomy (NCBI): domain Eukaryota; kingdom Metazoa; phylum Mollusca; class Gastropoda; order Stylommatophora; family Achatinidae; genus Lissachatina; species Lissachatina immaculata. Next base: position 40,217,254 of record CM019691.1, on the reverse strand, counting down.
CTGATTTTTACTAAGACGTCGATTCAGGACCACATCAAACACATACAATCTGTGTTTGACAGGCTAAGACAACATGACGTCAAGTTGAAAATGGCCAAGTGCAACTTCGCACAGAACCAAATCAAGTATTTAGGTTTTACCATAAGTAGCCAAGGCATCACACCAGATAACGATAAAGTGAAGGCAATGGCAGAGATAGCAACACCAAGGACAATAAAACAAATACGAAGTTTTATAGGAACAATATCATATTACAGACGGTTTATAGACAATTTTTCCCAAAAGGCCGAACCCTTAATCGCGCTCACAAGAAAATACAGCCGATTCTCCTGGTCGCCAGAATGACAAAGAGCATTCGACACACTAAAAAATGACCTCATGCGACAGACCATGCTCGCATTCCCAGATTTAAACAAACCGATGATACTTTACACAGACGCATCAGCAACGACAGTAAGCGCTGTGTTACTACAAGACAGCAGCACAAGACAGAGAGAGGAAAATCTAAAACCAATCTACTTTCTATCCCATAGACTAAGTGAGTCACAAAGCAAGTGGCACATCAACGAGAAAGAGGCATACGCCATAGTGTACGCGTTACAGAAACTCCACAAATATGTGTTACACAGCCAGTTAAGCATTCGAACAGACAGTATAAGACTTATAAACCTAATGAACGCCAAGCACAAGAACTTCAAAATACAACGATGGAGTCATTTCATCCAAGCCTACACTGCAGACATTCGTCATATCGCAGGAGCACGGAACCTCGCCGACCAGTTTTCTCGGCCAGGAACAGAACAATGTAAGGACAACAATCACCAGACAGCAGAAACTGTCAACAAGCAGGATAACATGCTTGAAATAAACACCATCAACTTTTCATCCTTTCTGCCAACTGATTTCCCCATGTACGATCCCTTCCCACAACCACAACCAATATCTGAAGTCCTACCAGCCCCCAACCGAACAGTTACCCACCCCTCCCATCAAGGCAGATGAGCAAGACCTGGACGAGGAGATAAGGCAATTAAAAGCAGATATGAAGCACAATCAATTACCTAGGAAAACCAGTGAAAAGTTCAGAATAGTGAATAACGTGCTATACAAAGTAGAAGAAGACGACGACGAATACAGGTTGAGAACCGTCACGCCCCAACATCTACAACAACAGGTGTTATCACAATATCACGATAATAACGGGCATATGGGGACGGAAAAAACGTTGAAAGCCATACAAATAGGATACTATTGGAAAAACATGAGACAGGACGTAAACCAGCACATAGAGCAGTGCCAAACGTGCAAAACAAGAAACCTGTTACCTCTAAAAAATCCGCTAGAAATATCCGATACCCCACCGGCATGCATGCTGAAATTAAGTATCGACTGTTCATGACCTTATCCAGTCACCACATCAGGCAACAAGTACATCGTGCATGTAACAGACGAATATTCCGCATGGACGGAGTGTTTTCCAACGCCGAACATCCAAAGCAAAACAGTAGCTGACTTGGTAATCGACAATATCGTCCCAAGACACGGAGTACCAATTACTATAGTCACAGACAACGGCCCCGAGTTTCGCGGAGAACAATTCCAAACTATGGCGAAACGCTATAACATTCGCCATATCTTCACCACACCATACCATCCTCAAGCCAACGGGACAAACGAGAGACAGCATCGCACATTAAATGATATTGTTGCCAAGCTGGTAAACACGGAGGTCAGTAAATGGGACGAGTACTTGACACAGGCGGTGGCAGCGATGAATATGAACATTTCTAAACGAACAGGATACTCCCCATTTTTCCTCATGTACGGGGGACACCCCATTCTACCCCTGGACGCCATCCTGAGACTACGGACACACTGCTACAGTGAAAATTATTCTATAGAACACACGCTAATGAAACAACATAAGGCTTTTATACAAGTGATAAACCACATAAACAGAACCAAAGACGCACGAAAGCAAAAGTACGACGAGCAAAGCACAACTGAGGACATTTCTATAGGCGATCCAGTATACTTATTAAACCACCATATGACATCAAAACACGACAGCAAATGGAAAACGGGATTCTTTGTTCTAAAAAAATTATCTCCAGTATCATTTATAATAAAGAACCAACTGACAGGGACAATACAACGAGTCCACGCAAACCATTTGAGAAAGGCCAAACAAGATTGGAATATCCCTACAGACGACAGAAACAATCAGCGCAGACAGGCTACACTCAGTATAGCACCCAACAACGATGACGACACCGACGATGAGATAGTAGTAGACTCGTCGGAATCAGAGACCGAACCTGACAGTACGCAGGTAGAAATAACCGAGGACAAAGTCGCATCCACCCCACAGGTAGCAGTAGACAGCGAAGACAGTACCACTCGAACAAGTACATCCTTACTAGTACATGAAAACCAACCATCCGCCGAATCAGAAGACGGAGCTACAGAGCAGAGCGTCGAACAACGAGTAGCACCCTTGCCCACATTACACGACCAAATACAGTATATGAGAAATACTGCAAGGCACACAAAATTACAAAAAATAGGCCAGACCAACACACCAACAGTCTAACCGGGGGAAAGCGACACGTAACTACGCAATCACGTGTCACCACGAAGGGACAGAAACATCGCCGTCGCCAACAACAACAAAAAAATCATCCACTCAACCACTAACACACGGCCAGCAACAACATACTGTACATTATTGTACATAGCCAACCGGATCGATGGTCAGTTCATTGATAGGTCAAGGTTGTGTAAAATCACACTAAACGATGAATAGACAATACTTCCCAGAAACGCGGAGGCAACAAAGCATTTTTTTTAACAAATCAGCAATTAGAAACAATTCGCCCACTACAGATATAACTAGCCCGATTCGACAGTCAGTCAAAGAAGGTCGAGCCTAGTATCTGAAAGAGAGAACTACAGCAACATTTGTGCTGGTCTCAAAAGAAGGACATAAAGACTTTGAGTTCAGGATATGTAGCTATGCTACAATGTATGTGTAAAATTTCTTGTATTCCATATAAAAATTTGTAAACAAAACCAGAGGGAGTATGTAGGGAGTGGGAAAAAGCAAGCAGTGACCCGGTTTTGATTGGAAATCCCACTGGCCAGATACGGTTTTTTTAACGGAAATGTCCAGTCCTTCGAGTCCGTCGCTGATCAGGTAGATAAGACGAGAAGAGAGAAGTTAGGGGGATGGAGGAATAAGCTGAGCAAGTCCAGCGACCGTGTCATTGTTCAGTCGTGGACGAAGGTGATCATTCGATAGATGGAGGCCAGCATGTGTATTTTAGTTGTGTGCATTGTAATCAGAATTGAACTCATATTATTCAAGGAAATGTTTCTTTTTATGATTCGATAATGCATGTTGGAAATATATGGACATCATGCGCATGGGATTCGCTGATTTGTGTTGCCTTGTGGATAAGAATTTTGTAAATACAAGGATCGTGATTTTATAAAAAAAAGGGATTGTTGTGTTGTGTTCCTGTTATTTATATGTAAGATGTGAACGTATGGTGTAGTCATCCTTCCACCACTCCGTACGGCGGCGGCAAGACGAATAAAAGATTGAACAATAATTCACGCCAGTCCAGTAAAATGAAAATACTACACTGGTGCATATCTGACAGAGTGTTAATGGTTACATTACAGGGCCACCCAATAGACATAAATCTCACCCAAGTATACGCACCAACTTCAGGAAGATCTGATGATGAGATAAAAGAATTTTACAACAATCTGGACATTTCCATGAAACAGTGCAAACCATGGGAAGTAAACTTTGTGCTGGGTGATTTAAACGCAAAAGCAGGGACTGAACAAGACAACGAAGCTACTGGCAAGTATGGACTCGAATCAGAAACAAAACAGGAAAGATGTTGATTGAGTGGGCAGAAAAGAATAAAATGATAATAGGAAATACTTAGTTTCAACAACACCCTAGGCGACTATGGACATGGAAAAGCCCACATAATAACATACGTAACGAGATAGATTACATTATGATCAACAAAAGAGTCAGGAACTCACTAATATCCGTAAAAACAAGACCAAAGGCAGATTTGCAACAGTGGCCACATCCCAGATGTAGGAAAAGTGAGAATCAGGCTAAAGAGCTAAAAGCTAGCAGCTAAAAACAAAGAACCAGATAGAGAGCTATTACCGAAAGATAAAGCAATACACGAACAATATAGGATCATAGTACATAAGAGATATAATGCTATAGAGAAGATTGAAACGATTGATGAACAATGGAATAATGTCCAAAGACTCTATTCAGCAAACATCTATCGAAATCCTACCTCCAAATAAAAGACACGCTAAACAGGGGTTGATGACAGAAGAAATTTTGAAACTAATGGATCGGAAAAGAAGTCTTAAGGAAGATAACGATGAATATGACAAAATAAATAAAGAAATAAGATACAAATGCAATAAAGCTAAAGAAGAGTGGCTAAATAAGAAATGTAGTGAAATAGAGACACACCATCATGGAAACACAAGAGATATGTACAAACAAATAAAAGAGTTAACAAACAACAGGACATACCACAAGACTGGTTGCCTGAAGTCAAAGGAGGGGCATACAATAATGGACAGAGATAAAATAATGACAAAATGGTGCGAATACATTAGAGAACTCTATGAGGACAATAGAAGTGAAATAGATATACGAAATAATAATGAAATGCGTCCTATATTAAAAGCAGAAGTGGAAGAAACTATCAAACACATGAAGAACAACAAAGCACCAGGACCAGATAAAATCACCAAGGAAGAATTGGAAGCATTAGGAGAGCTTGACATAGAAATAATTACCAGATTCTTGAATGACATCTATAACACTACCTATGTCTCATCAGATCATTTGCAATCAATTTTCATTGCCCTACAAAAGAAACAAGGTGCAGTTGAATGTGAAGACCATCGAACTATTATTCTTATGAGCCATGTTACCAAAATCCTGCTTCGTATTGTTATGAGAAGAGTCAGGAGAAAAATAAAACCAGAAATTGCTGAAGAACAATGCAGCTTCATCAAAGGAGAACGTACACGTAACGCTATATATATAATAAGAACATTGATGGAGAGATCAATAGAAGTAAAGACGAACCTATATTTATGCTTCAGAGAATACTCTAAAGCATTTGATAAAGTGAGACACACAGAAATTATAAGAATGCTGGAAAACATCAACATAGATAGAAAACATGTGAAACTCATCAAAAAATATACTGGCAGCAATCAGAAGAAATGAGAATTGAGAACCAAATAGGAGCATTCCAAGACATGGAATTGGGAGTAAGACAAGGATGTGTTCTATCTCCTGACCTCTTCTCCTTGTACAGCGAAAACATAATGAGAAATATAGAGAACATGCCAGGAATATCATTTGGATGGTGCAACCTTAACAACTCAAGATTTGCAGACAACACAGTCCTTAGTGCTAAAAGAGAAGAGGAGCTACAGGCTCTTCTGGACATCTTGGTTCGTGAAAATAAAAATAAAGGTATCAGCATGAACAAAAAGAAGACTGAACTGATGGTCATCTCAAAGAAAAGAATACCACCAAAATGTAGCATTACCATCGATGGCACAGAACTGAAACAAGTTGATAGATTCAAGTACTTAGGAGCAATTATAACAGCTGATGGGAAATATCACAACGAAATAAAAAGCAGACGTGCTCAGGCCAAGCCAGCATTCCAGACAATGAGACACATCTTGTGCAACAGATTCATATCAATGGAAACAAGATTCCGAGTACTTAAATGTTACATCGAGCCAATTTTTTTATGGGTGTGAAGCATGGTCCATGAATAAGAGAGTACAGCGAGAAATGGAGGCCATGGAAATGTGGTTCATAAGAAGGATGTTGAAGGTACGATGGACAGCCAAGAAAACCAGTCTTAAGAGAGGCTAGAGTTAAAAGGCAAATTACAGCAAAGATAAGAGGCAAACAGACAAGATTTGTAGGATATTTTCCGAGACGAGGAAAATTGGAACACGTTGTGGCAAGTGGAAGAACTGAAAGAAGAAGAGACAGAGGAAGACAGAGAGAGAAGTTACTGGATGAGCTGTCAGTGTGGCTGGGAAGAAAGTCACCAGCGGAACTCATAATCAAGTCTAAAGACAGGGAATTGTGGAGAGAAATGATCGCCTACGCCACGCGGCACCGTACTTGAATTGAAATTGAAATTGAATTGAATATAATCAATGATTGCCGAGACTGAGCTCAAGACAAAACAGAAGCCTGGGTGCAAGAACAGATTCAGCGTCACTTCAAACCTCATGACCCTGTGATCTTCACAGACGGTCAGTGCCACAAACCTAAAACTGTCAATGGGCCTTTTATTATCTACCGTAGCGGTAAACCGGTTGCGAGTAGATCAGGACCTTGTGCAACTACCGCTTCGAGCATGAGAATGTAGGCGTGGATATACTTCGTGAGCCAGGCGCCAGCCAAAGCCAATGAGAACTCGGACAAGCAAGCAGGCGTGGCATCAGTTCAGAGAACCCTTAGAATGGACATGGAGGAGATTGCAAGAGCCGCCTTGGATAGTTTGCGCATGGAGGGGGACATCGGGTTGAATGACAACAATCACATCATTTTGATGATCGAGTTGGAGGAAAAGAGGGGAGGTGGACGTTTTTCCGAAATAAGTGGTTTGCCGCGAGTTACCCACAAATAGTGTGTGACTGGCTCCATCAGCAAGAACACCAGTGGGTGTTGGAACTGACAGCGGAGGACATGTGGGAATGCCCAGAGTGGGGGTGATACCAGTCTCGGATTATAGTTATCTTCATCCGGCATCTTAGTAATAATTAACTCATTTTCTGTTATAATTTACACGCACCTAAAACCTTTTAGCAGCACACTGTTAATCTTGAGTTAACCATCTGCATCCATTAGACTTTATTTTTATTTTCTCAGTTTCTTTTATCGTGTCTTATTATTGGTAACGACAGCAGCTAATGGTATTTTGACAAGAAGTATATAAAAACAAACTTAATTTATCGCCCTAATTCTTCAAGTTTCTGTTTTTTCTACCAGATTCGTGTTATAACTGGACGTGACAGTGATACACATCCTTTACTTTGGTAATGTTAGACTATTTTGACCTACATGACGTAGGTACCTATCTACTCTTTTGTGTCATCACTGCGTCAAATATGAGCAGAATATTACATAATGACTAGACCTATACGAGGTAAAACTGAACAGAACGTAGAATGAAAGTAGATGGTTTCAGTCTAATCAGACACCACACAAGACTTCATTAAAGCAAGCGTTGTTTTACAAATACAGTACTACTACGGATAATACAGTCCAGTTTAATTAAAGGTAAAAAAAAAAGATAATCCTGTCATGGCTTAGACGTACATAGGGATAAGGTGCTAGTGCCCATATTTTTCTTGACCTGTCAGCACACTAGAGGGTGGTATGGTCAGTATCACGCCTGGCCGCCTTTCCTTCTCCAACTCCACAAGTAGTCGGACACCCATTTCTACAGCTGGGTGACAGGGGCGCCTCCGGCCGGATTCAAACCCCCGACCTTCGGCATGAGAGATCAGTGCGCTAACCACTTCGGCACTCAGACAACCTAGTTTAATTAAAGTATTATTATTAGCAGTAGTAAGAGCAACAACAGGAATAGTAATATTATCATTTTTACCATTGATATTGTTAATTTTATGTGGGGATTTAGATATTGAGTTTAAGATAGCAAGACAGTTTGCTGAGAACTTGTGAGGAAAGACCTCCCACGATATAAGTAAGTGACATGAGACAGAATGACATGAGGTCACAATGCAGATAGATAACTGACTAATTCCTAACAGTTACAACACGCAATCGACAGTAGGTAGGCTATCGCCAATAACAAATAGACAATCAAATTGATGCAACAGAAAAAATTACACGACTGGTATGCTTACCTATCTGTGAACGGCAATTTGGAAGCATGAAGAAGTCAGTTGAACAATAGATGACCTAGAGAAGTGGCAAAGATGACTAACGTATTCCAGAGTCCAGTCAGACATAGAAAGAGGCCAGCTGACCAATAGATAACCAAAGGTAGGGGCTTAGAGTTGTGATTGGATGACTGAATGACGAGAGAAGACCACAAAAAAAAACTCAGACAATAAGAGAAGCAAACAGAGCTCATTGAGAGAAGATAGATGATAGAGGACAGAGAAGAGCAGATGAACCGCGAGTCTGCTAACATTCTGAAACAAAGAATTTAGGAATGAATGCTCTGAATAAGGTCGGCCGAAGTAAGAAGTTTAAACTACTGAGCAATAGCTGACGAATAAATGTATAGTTCACTTTATCAACGTGCAGTTATTTCAAGTGTTGTTTCAGATAAATAATGTGTATCGGCTTTTGCGAAACTGAAGGTTACCAACAATCGTGAATTATTCTATTCGTATGCTGGACGTTACTGAGAGCTAATTAGAAGTGTGTGGGAACTACGATGTGTTAGTTGAAGTATTTCACAGAGATTCTTCATGAGCTGTGGTCTTCGGTAGAGACAACTAAGAAAGGTATCTTCCAGAATGACAAAGGTTAGGGTCATAAACGTCTGATATGAAGAATGCTTATTTATAGCATAATAAACTAGTAAAGATCAGAAACAGGAACATACCAAGAGGAAGTATAATCAAGAACACAATGTAAAACGTGGCAGTGTGATAAACAATGTTATATGAAAGCGATATCAAGAGAATGATATTTCAACCAAAACACATTATTCGTATTGGTAGTACTATACACTTATATCCAAAACACATATTCGATAAAACACATTTCTTAAATCTGTGGTAAAGCCGTTAGATCGACTAACTACAAAATGTCAAGTCGAATATCGGTAGCACTATCCATCGTCATCAAATCGAGCCCATGTTGAGTCTTTACAGCAACTCGTGTTGCCTACGAGTCCTAGCAGATCGAATCGAAAGCCATTCGAATCCTAGTCGATCAACTCGAGTCTACGTCTCTGTACTGAACAAAGAATACAAGGAAAGATATATCTGGAAAGAAAAATTAGCCAGGATAAAGACATTTTAAAAAAAACAGCAGAACAGATTTCACTTAAAGTACAACGTAGTAGAAACAAAAAGGGGAATCGAGGTCACGACAGCTTGTCATGATGATTATGATCTGAAATGAGAGTCTCTGAACAGTTTGTTGCCACGTGGTTTCGTGATCATGTAATATATTTTCAGTTTAGTGCCACAAAATATTAGCACATTATCTCATTAATTATATCAACTCTATTGTGTTGAAAGAAAGGATTAGTGGTAAATATTTTATCCGGCGAATCAGATAGCTACTGCTTCTATATTTTTTAACATCTGTTACATTCTATTATTTGTGATTATTTTACAGGATATTGCTCTGGTTACCACAGGTATAAACCCACGCCTCCTTTACATGCACCGACACACTGGTCTGAGCTGTGAATCTACATTGGTTAGTATAAGATTATGATTTGTGTTAGTGTTATACTTTGTGATATTGAAACCAGTTGTTATTTTCTGTTATTACAGTATATTTACTTGACACGGGCGATCGCTGCTTTTCGACTGCCGGCTCTTTCGATAGTTTTCACTTGCAGCCAGAACTCGTGTATTCCATTTGCGTGATCCGAACTTTCGACCAATTCCGCTGTTTCCACGTGGTTCTAACTTGATCACCAACATGCTTCGTATTAATTAAACTGAACCTGACGACATCTGTCTGTTGTCAGCTCTTGTGTACGTGCTTATAATATTCTTATATGTATACTTAATACTTTTATATTTGTATTATAATATTTATAATGTTTCCTATATATGGTGATATAAACCTATATAAGGTTGACAGTTTGGAGGAAATGCTACAATAAATAAAACTTATTGACCCAGGCATGTCCCGAGCTGATATAGGCAGCGAGCTAGGCGTGTCTTGATCAGAAGTTAGTACAGAACAAAGTAATCAAGTCACGGGAAGGTCTCAAACACAATATTCTTTCGTAAGCTTACAGTAGAACTTACATGGGTAAGCTTACGTAAGTTTACAGTAGAACATACATGTGTAAGCTTACGTAAGTTTACAGTAGAACCTACATGTCTAAGCTTACGTAAGTTTACAGTAGAACCTACATGTGTAAGCTTCCGCAAGTTTACAGTAGAATCTACATTTGTAAGCATACTTAAGTTTACAGTAGAATCTACATGGGTAAGCTTTCGTAAGCTTACAGTAGAATCTACATGGGTAAGCTTTCGTAAGTTTACAGTAGAATCTACATGGGTAAGCTTTCGTAAGCTTACAGTAGAATCTACATGGGTAAGCTTTCGTAAGTTTACAGGAGAATCTACATGGGTAAGCTTTCGTAAGTTTACAGTAGAATCTACATGGGTAAGCTTACGTAAGTTTACAGGAGAATCTACATGGGTAAGCTACATTGGTTAATGTGACAAGATTATGATTTGTGTTAGTGTGATACTTTGTGATATTAAAATCAGTTTTTATTTTCTGTTATTGCTTTCTATTTTTTGATATATCATAGTATAGTTTATTGTTTCCTCAGGAAGTAGTAATATTACAAAATATCATTAAAACATCATATCTCTAAAGGTCAAGAGTTTCTAGATTTAAATAGAAAAAACTGATGAAATCCAGATACAAAATAAAATGTTATGTAATGACGTTTGTTGGAAATAAAATCCTTTATAATTTTGATTTCTTTGTGTTCAAATAGTGATTATATTGTAAACAATTTAAATCTTTCAACAGGAAAAAATTCAGGCTCTTTACTCCAAACTGTGACAGTAACAACCGAGCTTCTGTCCAGAACTAGATTCTCAGATCTATTTATGATCTGACTCTTGATTCTATTTCAACATTCTTCTTCTTTTTTGTAACAAAACCGTTTGTAGAAATCTTGATGTCCTTGTCTGCAGTGATTAATTAGTTGGAGAAAAAGAGACGACTTCATAGCGCTTTTGTACGTGGTGGATTGAGTCTTATATATCTACGCCGTAATCTTGTGTTTTACTTTGTTCCTAAACTGTAAACTTTGGTTTTACTTTTAGAGAAAGACAGAGGAATTTTATTTCTCGCGATCAAAAGATGTTAAACTATTTTTCCTTTTGTTGTTGTTGTTGTTGTTGTAAGAGTTGTCTTCAAAACTTTTATAAGAATAATAATGTTATGTTTTCCTCATAATGTGGCCATATATAAATTACGTTTCATGAAGAAAATAACACATGTTAAATTAAATACTTTCAGCATTTGATATGTAAAATTCGTCATACAATGTAAATGAAATAAGTATCGCTTAGCAGGAGGTTAAAAAATTTGTGTGAACAGGAAGAAAAATAACTTGACTAGTAAGAGTAGACCGTTAAAAGTTCTATTTTTTAACGCACGTTTCATGATGTCACAGCATCTAGAATGGGAATGGGGGGGGGGGGAGCTGGTGGGGTGAAACACAACAAACCAATCAATTCACAGGAAGGTCTAAAACACAATACTCGTACTAAGTTTACAGTAGAATCTACATGTGTAAGCATACTTAAGTTTACAGTAGAATCTACATGGGTAAGCATACTTAAGTTTACAGAAAAATCTACATCGGTAAGCTTACTTAACTTTACAGTAGAATCTACATAGGTAAGCATACTTAAGTTTACAGTAGAATCTATATGGGTAAGCATACTTAAATTTACAGTAGAATCTACATAGGTAAGCTTACTTAAGTTTACAGTAGAATATATATGGGTAAGCTTACTTAAATTTACAGTAGAATCTACATAGGAAAGCATACTTAAGTTTACAGTAGAATCTATATGGGTAAGCTTACTTAAATTTACAGTAGAATCTACATGGGTAAGCTTACTTAAGTTTACAGTAGAATCTACAGAGGTAAGCTTACTTAAGTTTTCAGTAGAATCTACATGGGTAAGCATACTTAAGTTTACAGTAGAATCTATATGGGTAAGCTCACTTCAGTTTACAGTATAATCTACATGAGTACGCTTACGTAAGTTTACAGTATAATCTACATGGGTAAGCATACTTAAGTTTACAGTAGAATCTATATGGGTAGTCATACTTAAGTTTACATTAGAATCAACATGGGTAAGCATACTTAAGTTTACAGTAGAATCTATATGGGTAAGCTTACTTAAGTTTACAGTAGAATCTACATGGGTAAGCTTACTTAAGTTTACAGTAGAATCTACATGGGTAAGCATACTTAAGTTTACAGTAGAATCTATATGGGTAAGCATACTTAAGTTTACAGTAGAATGTACATGGGTAAGCATACTTAAGTTTACAGTAGAATCTATATGGGTAAGCTTACTTAAGTTTACAGTATAATCTACATGGGTAAGCATACTTAAGTTTACAGTAGAATCTACATGGGTAAGCATACTTAAGTTTACAGTAGAATCTTCATGGGTAAGCTTACATAAGTTCACGGTAGAATCTATATGTTTAAACTTACATAAGTAGACAGTATAATATATTTATATGGGTAAGCTTACTTAAGATTACAGTAGAATCTATATGGCTATGTTTACATAATTGTACAGTAGAATCTATGTAGATAAGCTTACATAAGTTTGCAGTAGAATATATATGTGTATGCTTACATACGTTTACAGTAGAATCTATATGGGTATGCGTACATAAGTTTACTGTTGAATCTTTATGTTTATGCTTATGTAAATTTACAGTAGAATCTATATAGGTAAGCTTACATAAGTTTACAGTAGAATCTATATGGCTATGCTTACATAAGTTTACAGAGGAACCTACATGGATAAGATTACATATGTTTATAGTAGAATCTCTATGGATAGACTTGGAGTAAGCAGTTAATCACTATCACCACATAGGACCCTAGACCTAAATTCCCGTACGACTAAAACCTTCCATTTCTTGCTCTATGACCTGCTTCTCATTTAGTTGTAATATCTACTATCAGTTTATGTCTTTGTATCTCACAAACCAGACACAACGAAAACGTCACTGTCTTTTGTATAACATAACGTGGTGGTGTGGCATTAACAGTTATAAATAACTGTCATCGGCTTTGCTTTTCTGTGATGCCTGAATTCAGACTTTTCTTGTTTTTTGTGTAAGTTTAACGTAATGACCAATCAGCCAAATGAAAATAGCGGTTAAACAATTTGTTTTTGAAATACTGGAGATAGCGGTTAAACAATTTGTTTTTGGAATATTTGATTCCATCTGTAGTAAATTTGTAACACTGTTACAACCAAAAAAGAAAAGCAATTCATCTCATCCTGGAGAGCAGACTGAAGTATGTGGTTTTTCTTTTTGTTTGTTTTTTCTCCCAGAAACATGTCGAGTTTTCTTCACATCCTGTGTGTGCTGACAGCCGTGTACTGTAGAGAAAGCTGTACAGAGACCTGTCACCCGCTACACCTAACTCCGCTCATAGACGAAGGTAACATAACTGCAGCTCAGGAACTCAGTCAGGTCAGAGATCCTCGTTTCATCATACCCAAAAGCTACGCCGGGTTCATTACCACAGACAGAGAACGTAGAAACCACTTGTTCTTCTGGTTCTTTCCATCCATTAAAGAGTCTAAATCACCACTTGTTGTGTGGCTCAATGGTGGACCGGGTGTGTCCTCAATGTTGGGATTGTTGTATGAAAATGGACCAATAAGAATAAAGAAACTGGACAATGGGGATGTGGTGTATGAACGACGTCCAAAATCATGGGCGGAGCCTTTCTCTATGCTATATATAGACAACCCTGTTGGCGTTGGTTACAGTTACTCAGAAACCAATAGTTTCAAGACCACACAAGACGAATATGCTGAAGAGTTATATGTATTTATTGAACAGTTTTATCAGATGTTTCCGCAGTATTTAGACCGAGAGCTGTACAT